>JABSTQ010010817.1:0-336345 GCA_013358835.2 Ixodes persulcatus | reverse complement strand
CCATGGCAGTGAAAGCAACGCTGAGGGTTTGGCACATACGGCCGTACTCTACAGTTCAGATACCCTGCTTTGACTGATTCCGGAAGCGCACTCAGCTCAAAAGTCAGAATGACACGCTTGGTCTTCATCTCTTGACCGTCCCGGCAAAAAGAAATTTGTTTTGCAGCAATGACTCCTTGGTCACGAAGGCCATCGACAATTTCATCTTCGGAGGATTCTAGAAGGTCATCTTCTGATATTACGCCTTTAATAGTGTTCAAAGTGCGGTGGGGTGATACAGTAACCCTGTAGTCAGAAACCGAGTTGAGTGTCAGCAGCTCTGAGCTTTGCTGAGAGGTTACAACTTCAACAAGGAGATCTCCAGGTGGCATTTTTTTTGCTTTAAAATTCTTTCCGATTACAAATTCAAGAGTCTTAAAAACCCAAAAAAGGGATAGCTTGGATAAAGGTTTTTCCGTTTCAGAGTGCATGACGAGAAATCTAGGAAACTTCTCCACGGGTGCAAAAGCTTCTCTAACGTGTACTTCGGTCCAGACCCTTTTCAGGGCCCGATCAGGTTTTTTGTTCAGTTTGGAACCCATAAGAAATGGGAAGGCGTTTGGCATCTGTAGCGCACCACCCACCACGGAGCCCAACATGGAGATAGGTAATGCGCCATAGAAATAAAGGTTTTGCTGACGACATTACGCTATCAGTGCTGCCAAGACACTATAACCTAGAGTGGGTCCAGACAAGGGGTCTATCGCCACCCAAGGTTAGCCCCTTGCCGCCAAAGATGGTGAATATGAATGAAAGAAGAATAGAAAAAAAAAAAAAGATAAGAGGGGATAGTAGAAGATATGGCGACTGACTGAATCATCCTGGTCGAGCCAAGCCAGGACACCCGTCTACGGGAAGCGGGGGCCGAAGTGGTGTATTGCCTTACCCGGGGGGCCCCGAAGGGTCCAAACCTACCCCGGGCTCGGCTCAACCACGAGGATGCCCTTTTCCCCAGACACGGGAAAGCCACGCACAGCCAGACGTTGGCGGGCGAACCCGCATGGCTTGAGGTCCGTGGAGACGCCACTCTCCAAACACCTGCTTTCCCAGGTGCCCCCTGCAGGGCGCTGAAGCTGACGTGACTCGACGTCGTCCTGAAGATTTGTCCTTAAGATCATCCTAGACGTCGTCCTCTAGGACGTCGTCCTTGAGGTCATCCTAGAGGTCGTTCTTGACGTCGTCCTAGACATCGTCCTCGACGTCATCCTTGAGGCTGTCCTAACGCTGTCCTAGAGGTCGTTCTTGACGTCATACTAGACGCCGTCTTTGACATCTTCTTCGATGTGCGTACGGCATTATACAACCATTCCATCACCATACCATTTCCTTTCCTAATTGTTTTCACTATTGATGTTCCTGTAAAGCTACCGCATTAGATCGTGTTTGGTCGAACGAACAAAGCTGCAACAATTTTTATGATTATCGGAAACAAATGCCAACCCATATTTCAATAAATAAGGTAGCCATTGCCTCGCTTGCCACATTGCATTGTTTCACAAGATCCATCTTATCGAGGGCCTTTTTATTAAATACAAATATGCAAACTGTTTCTTATGCAATAAAAATTGTTTCAATCTATAGCTATGTTCTTTCTTTATTTATTTATTAGTACCCTGAAGGTCCTAAAACAGGGCATTATACAAGGGATGGGCAGCTCATATTTGTAGGTCAATAATAAAAGCATATACACTCATGAACATCAAAACAAAAATTTTCAACAAAACATTAAACAGAAGATAACAAAAAGTTCAAACACACTTATATTAAAAAATACTAGTTGATTGTGGATTCTAAAAGTTCGCCTACATCTTTTTAAATACATATTATGGTTAGATGTGACAATGTTGTTGGGAAAGAAAACTGAACGTGCTCTAACCAACTGGTTTAAAATTGCCCGACGTTTCGCGGCCTGCTCGGGCGCTTGTTCACGGGTGACTTATTTGGCTGGGTGTTCGTCTTTCTCTTCTTCTCCTTGTCGCTGCCGTTAGAATCGTCTTCTTCTCTTTGTGACTCCTCGAAGTCCGTGAATATAGCTGCTTGGGAGGGTACCGATCGACCGGTTCAGGTTGTTCTTGGTATGCTGGATATGCCAGGACTCTAAGTAGAGTCGTTTTTTTCCAGTTTCTTTCGGTGTCTAGGACGGAACTGCCGTCGAAGTCGATGACGTGGTTGCTCTTTTCTGCATGTTCCGCTAGAGCGTTTCCTTGCACGTCCTTCTTTTTGACATCATATTTGTGTCTGCGAAGACGTTCGGTGAAGTTCTTGGTTTCTCCGACATATGAGGCGTTGCAGTCGGCGCAAGGAATGCGATAAACAAGGCCTTGGGCTTTTTCTTTTGGATGACGATCTTTTGGAAGAGGAAGATGATGGCCAATGGTCGAGACGGGCTTGTGTGTCACTGCTATGCCGTATGGTCTGAGAGCACGGGTGAGAACTTTGCTCGTGCCTCTGAGGTACGGGACGCACATGCGGCTGGAGGGATGGGTTTTCGCGGCTGCCGATGGGTGGCGAAGTTTCTTGTAGATATTGTTTACGAATCTTGTTGGGTATGCATTTTTTCGAAGGTCCCGTTTGATAATGTCAACTTCCTCTTTAAGTGCCTTATCTGTGGAGCACACCGTGATGGCACGTCGAAATAGTGCCGAAACTACTGAAGATTTGTGAGATGTGGGGTGGTCTGATAAAAAATTTAGGTATCGTCCGGTGTGCGTTGGTTTTCTATACACCTGAAATGTTAAAAGGTTGCCTAATTTTTTCACAGAAACATCCAGAAATGGAATGCAACCGTTAGATTCATGTTCTACTGTAAATTGAATATTTGGTTCGATTCAATTAAGGTGTATGTGTAGGCGGTCAACTTCGCTGGTTTTCACGACGCAGAAGCAATCGTCAACGTAGCGAAGAAACATAGTGGACTTCGAGGAGTCACAAAGAGAAGAAGACGATTCTAACGGCAGCGACAAGGAGAAGAAGAGAAAGACGAACACCCAGCCAAATAAGTCACCCGTGAACAAGCGCCCGAGCAGGCCGCGAAACGTCGGGCAATTTAAACCAGTTGGTTAGAGCACGTTCAGTTTTCTTTTCTTAATACTCACCTAACCAGGCAGATTTTGCCGAAATGTTTACTTTTCAATGTTGTTGGGCAACGCGTTCCATTCAATTATTGTGAAAGGTACGGAAGAGTTAGCGTAAGAAGTTGTGGATGCATATATGGGTTGTATTTTACAGCCGTTATCCAATCTTGGAAAAAATGAAATGGGAGGAGGAAATAGTTTATTTCTAATTGTTGGGTTAATGGTGGTAAATCTTGTAAAACAATGTCAAACGAAATATTTTCCGCCTTAAAGTGAGTTCAGGGAGGTTTGCTCGTTTGCGCAGATCAGACACGATTGTGTAAAAAGAGTAATCGGAATAAATAAATCGTAACACTCTTTCTTGGATACCTTCTATACTTCGTCTCACCCTACGATGGACTAAAGGCAAAGCTACGAACCACCAGATCCAATCACGAGTCACTTAGAAATTGCCTGGTATTTCGCTTCGATGAACGCTACTGAGTGACTCATCAATTTTACATTGCAGAGAAAGCCACGACATACAGGCTCTTTGCAGTGTCGAAGCTATACAAAATGATGCAGCGCATTTTTATTGGGAGCATTATTCGTCCATCCTTAATAAATGTTAAGCATGCCATAGTTTAGCGTGGAACGTGATTGGACCTCGCAGCCCGTAGCTTTGGCCTTTAGTCCATCGTAAGATGAGACGAAGTATAGTTCGTCTTTCAGATACGTTTGCCACGGAGACCATATGGATGCAACATATTCCAGTTTGGGCGTACTAATGTTAGATATGCCATTTGTTTTACTTTAGGGGGGGGGGGGGGGGGGGGAGCGAGTCTCAAATTTCGTCACAGAAAATCGAGTGAGCTGTTCGCCTTAGCAACAATGTGATTGACGTGGGTGATCCATAATAGATCGGTGGTTATATGGAGACCAAGGTATTTATAAGATGAGGATGAAAAGGTCTATAAGATCGTTAAGGTTGTAGTTATAAGAAGATGGAGACAAAAGGCAAGAGAAGGAGAGTAGGTACTTTGCATTTATCTAGGTTCAGTGACATCTGCCAATTATCACACCATTGTACAATGGATGGCATGTCAGTTTGAAGGGATGAGTGGTCGCTAGTGCACGAGATAGCACGGTAGATTACGCAGTCGTCTGCAAAAAGGTGGATTGTGGAAGAAACACAAAGAGGGAGGTCATTGATCTAGATTAAAAAAAGTGGTCCGAGCACGCTTCTTTGAGGACTGCCAGATGTTACGCTCGTTTTGGATGATACTGCGTTATTAACAATGGTATATTGAGTGATCAGAAAGAAATTCAGAAATCCAAGTAATGATGAAGTGGTCAAGTTTTAACTGGTGATATGTTTCATTATAAGGCGGTAATGAGGTACTCTGTCGAAGGCCTTCGAAAAATCAAGGAAGATAGCGTCAGTTTGTTGTTAAAGGGCCCATGAAACAAATTTTGGGCTGGAATAAATGAATTTATATTGGGATTTTACTAATAGCACATCGTTCAGTGGGCCAAAAGAAAAAAGGTAGAAAGTCAAAAGCCTGACTTTCGGTATGAAAATTTGAAAACACAGCGGACTATTCGTACCTCCTTCTCTTCGTCAGCTCTCTGCCTTTTTACTGTGATACAACCGCGTTGCTCACCGGGCCCCCGCAGCGCGTTACCGGGCCCAAACGCACGTCACACGACACCGGACCTCACTTATTCCCTTCACCCCTAGAAGCTACGCGCTTGCCGGACCAATCAGCCGCCTCCCTTTCATCACCTGACCTAATTCTCTGCGCGTAAGTATGCGCGAGAGCGTGATCACGTGGCAAAAGTGTGGCTGGCCCAAGGAGCACGTAGCTTCCACAGCACTATCAGCTTCGGGGTGAACGGGGTGGGGAAAGTAACTTTTGTCTGAATTTTGAGCGACGGGCTAATCTTCTAGGGGGACAATGGCTGTGTCCGGGTACACAAATGATAGTCCCAGCAAGAGGGGATTCCCGCTTTCCGTCTTCTAAACTGTTTGGTAGAATGCGCGATTTATGAGTTGAGGAGGAAAGCTAAACAGGAAAAAGTTGGAAAAGCGTTTCATGACTCCTTTAATAGTCCAAATTAGAATGAATATTATGTACAAACTCGAGGAGTTGGGTTATGAATGATAATTCTTTCCGGAATCCGTGTTGGTTTATGGTAAGAAGGTTATTAGATTCGACATATCTCATGACATATCTCATAACATGAGAAAATATGATATGTTCCAAGATTTTTGAAGAAATGCTGGTTAGTGATATAGGGCAACAATTTAAAGGCGAATTTCGGTTTCCGGATTTATGTATAAAAATGACACGGCTAATTTTCCAGTCATGAGGGACGTTACCTGACGAAAGGGATTGACGAAAAATGTCAGTTAAGAACATAGATGATGCATGCTTCATATTTTTTTTATACCTTTGAGTTGATGTGGTCATCGCCAGTACTCGAGGAAAGTTTCTGATTTTCAATAGCGTTGATAACCCCAGAATAGTCGATGGTAATAGTTTCCATAGACGGATGAGTAAGGGCTGGTAGTTCCGGAATGTTGTTAAGATTTTCGCTGGTGAACACGGAAGAGAAATACTGTAAACAACTTAAGGGGGGAGACTACCTGGGAATGTCAACTTTTGAACCGCTCACTCAATCGGCGTGATATTTGCAGGTGGTGTTTGCAGCCACACAGAAGAAGGGCATGCATAGTTTCAGCCCTGTGAACCAATTTTATGAGGTACTAAACGAAGTAAAGCATAGCTTTGCATGGAATCTGCTCAATGAATCTATCATTGAGAAATGGTGTTGATAACCACATATTTTTCTGGTGAAATGCATTACTAGGGTACCTGTTGCCGGTTACACTACGAAAATAAATTTCAGAAAATATGCATTATTCAGGCAAAAAATATTTATTAAAAAGAAACATTTTGTTTCCACATTTATCGAGTTTTGCAAATTACAATTTTTCATAATAAAGGAACATGAAAATGCAAAATCTAAGTTCATACTAACCGGCTCCATAAAATTTCGGCACATAAACTGCAAATATTAAGTCTCTCGATAGTTTCAGACTGAAACGATAGTTTTATTAGGGTGAGATTTGCTGCCAAATAGCTGAACTGAGAAAAATGCGTTCAAAGTGCTCCAACCTATGTGAACCGAAATTAATTTATAAAAAATTAACTATGCAGTGTAAACTAATGAAACTTTCTGGGAATACTCTCTACATGTGTGCAGATGTAAACATAGCATTTTTCAAAATCATTTCTGGCAGAAATTAATTTTTTTGGGTAGTGTCCCTCCTTAATTTTCGCAAAAAGCTAATTTTTGAAATGTTTGAAAAGAAGGTGATGAAAGGTATAACCAAACGATTTCTAAGCCCGGTGCCGTAGACCCACGTGATACCATTAGGTGGTTGTTCACAGCAATCAGTACTCTCCCGCCACGCTTGCACATTCTGTCACATCTATACAAATTGTAATTCATACAGAAGGGGGAAAAGTTCAGAGTCATGAATCTCAGGGGTGAGCCACGTTTCGGTTAAAAGAACAATGTCAGCTTGCGTTGAGTCAATTAGAGAATACAAAGCATCGCATTTAGGAAGCACACTTCTTATGTTTGTAAATAGGACAGATTAAGCATAGAACTAATCTTTGGTTTGTTTTGATGACGAAACAGACGGGGCAAAACAAACATTTTTTTTTTATTCTTGGGTTGCTTATCATATCGTAGCTTAAATCGACAGTTTTTGGGTTTCACATACACGAGCAGTTCCCTCCTAGCAGTTCTTAAGGCCTGTTCACACTCTTGCGACCTCTTAAGACTGGGTTCCTTAAAACCTCTTACAACGAGGACGACACTGGCGCCATCTATAAGGTAGCAGTGTAAACTTGACAGTCCAGCATATTTTCCATTTCTTTCGCGCATTATCCTCTCTTTCTTGGCTCAAAAAACTTTTGTCAACATTATAAACGAGCCTTTCTTATAGGTATTGCGCACATTTGACCTCGGAAATCTCGCAAAACCTTCGCTCTTGTGAAATGCAATTTCAGGGTCACCGCATAGATGGCGCCATAATGCCAGTGTGTTCCCTCGCCCTAAGAAATTTAAAGAAGTTTCAACAAATCTCGTCTCTCTCGGTCGTACTCGGTTGCAAGAGTGTGAACGGGCCTTTATGTTTACAGGAAAATCTTCACCAACAGATAGATTAGTGCCCTTCAGTTTAACACCGGAAAGAATGGCCTGTTTACGTTTGAAAAAATGAAACTTCGCAATAATAGGCCTACGTTTGTTAGGGGCAAATTGGCCAAGACGATGTGCTGTGTCGACAGCGAAGTCGTCTAGCACAATGCGAAGGTTTTCGACGCACATAGTTCGGATAATCTGCTCTGACTCAGACCAAGTTTCTGATTCTGTATCGTCCAGACCATAAATTAGTAAGTAAGTCCGGCGTGCTCGGCTCTCTGGAGGCTTTTTCTGTTCCAAGCGAGGTGGGCGGGCTTAGGTGGGAATGGGCAATGTTCCGAGTGATTAAGGATCTGTATGATGAAGAGTAACAGTTCAGCTTTCATCGTTCCACGGTTGTTGCCGAGCCCCTCCTAAAAAAAAAATTTGAGCTACGATTTATTAAAAGATTTAAGGTTAATTAACAATGAATGTAAAATACTCACATTCGAAAGAACTCATATTCGATTCACAGCCAATTCTTAATATTCATATTCGAGCCAAGGCGGGGTACAGAAAAGTGACGCAGCTCAATCGGGCGCGATGCGCTTGGTCGCAGTCGTATGCAAATGTACAAACCAGACTTCGAATCAAGGCATACTATTAGGACGTTGCGATGACGGCGGCACTCGAGTTCGGTAGTTTTCTTTTGCGAGAAGTTCTACGACCAGCCGCTAGGACTGCGACATCCAACGGCACGACACGTTGGTTCCAGTGGTACTACTTTCAAAGAGCAGACAGTGCAGGACGCTAGACACACCAGTCGAAGATGCATTCCAGGCATTGCAATACTAACCGTTTGCAGACAACATGAACAAGCAAGAAGGGCGCCGACACTTACGGGCAGTTGTTGACGATAGTGGCCAGTCCCGCTTCCGTGATGTCTCGGCGGATGGGGAGGGCGAGCACCTGGAGACGCGGGCAGCTAGAAAACAGGGCCATTCAATGCAAAAACATCTTCCCAGATTTTACAAAAAAAAAAAAAAAGGGCAAATATGGGAGTTTTGTTTGCCAAACCAACGAAGGGCATCTGGCACATCCCAATGGAGAAGCGAGGATTAATTTCGACCACCTGGGGGATTTTTTGTAGTGCAACCAAAAACTCACGGTTACATGGCCCCTTTCGTGCAATAAGCCCCCGTTTGATTGACGGCACCTCGGCCGAGATTTGAACCCGCCACCTGGGGATGTGTAGGCTGGCGCTTTGCCTCGGAGCCACCAAGGAGGCTGTCACCAGATAACATACTTTTGTTTGACAGTCGACTTTTAAACCAGAGATAAATCACATATAGCAGCATTTTATATATCCATTAGTCGAGATGCCGGTACCAATTGTGTATGGGTGGCCGCTCTCAACATTCGCAGGTGCAACCAGATATAGAGTTCTGTTCATGCATGAGTCCCGTAAGAGCACTCTCTTCTGAACTGTGCAAGCGCAGTTGTGTTCCATCGTATATTAGCCACGCTGCGACGCCATTTCGTAAGACTGTGACCATTTCTTCAGTTTCTGCTTCGCATTAACCCTGCTCAAGTCAACAAAACGACCCATTGACTCCGAAGTTTAGTCTCTGATAAGTGGTTTGAATGAGACAATTATCAGTCCATCCAGATCACAAAAAGTACAGTGAGAGATTTGCAAAATTTAAAGGCAGAATTTATAAATGCCTATAGTATACCTTAAACCAGTGGTTCTCGAATGGGGGTCCGCGGACCCTTTGGGGTCCGCGAAGGCATTCTAGGGGTCCGTGAAGCCCTGCCTCATCAGTCAAGCCTGGCAATAAAAGTTGTCTTCTATCAGATCAAGAAGAAATTCTTCCATTTCGGGTGAGTTTTCTCGTGTGTATGTCAAGGATAGAAGTCTACTTCACACTGCCCTTAGTCATATCTATTTATTACATCATTATCATAATTAACCTATACCTTTCCCTTCCCCTCACCACGAACGGGGTCCTCCATAATCTCCGCCAATCCACAAGGGGTCCGCGAAACATCAATGGTTGAGAACCACTGCCTTAAACTTTTAGTAATGAACAAAGCGATGGTGCAGAATAGTTTTAATGTTTTGCAATGTGGAGCAGTGGGCCGTATCTGGTCGCAGAAGATTTGGTGGAGGATGTAAATACAGTCAAACCTCGATGTAACGAACTTCTATGTAACGAAACCCTCGATGTAACAAAGTACATAACTTTTTCTAACCGCAAGTGTATGCACGCCATGTATTTTTGTCCTCTATGTAACGAAGTCCCGTTTGCCGAAATTTCTATGTAACGAAGGTTCACGGACAATTCGGCGCACAAACTTTTGGGTCCCAAAGGAGATTTTGGGAAGCACATGCGCTGAAACGAGCCCCCGATAAAGCGCAGAGGGTGAAACGGGCCGAATCTGGCGAGTAGGGTGTACAGAACGGCCACTAGAGGAAACTAGAACCGCCGCCGTTTCGTCCGTCGGCTTCGTTCGCGCTGCGTAGTTTGTTTCGAGGCCTAACTAAAAGCGTGCATTTTTCGTTGTCCTGGGCGATGGAGCCTTGAAGGCGAATAAAGCTACCCCTAACAACGTCGACCTCGACGACTTTCTATACAACGACTGCTGTCAATCGACGGAGCTAGTGATGTTCGTGGGAACTCGCAAGACGGGGACCACATCAAGCCTGATGAGAAAGACACCTGCGATGTGCCCAGTAACCGTGAAGTGGTGGACGCGATCAATGTCCTGAGGTGGTTCGCAAGCACATAGCAAGACAAAGACGCGATGCTAGCCAGCTGGCTATGCGAACATCGTGTGATGCCAATAATAATGCCAAGAGTGTTCCAGAAAAAAGTGACGCACTAGTTTCAACCAAAATAAAGGCGTCCTCGGTGAGTTTTGTGCACTCGAGAAACGTTTGTGGAAACGTTCTTTAACGTTAGCCCTGAATTTCTATGTAGCGAAATTTCGATGTAACGAAGTAAATTCCGAATTTTACCGACTTCGTTACATTGAGGTTTGACTGTATAACACAATTCTGGAGAAACTTGCTTTTATTTCGAGATGTCGACCCCGAAATAGAAGCACGTCTCTGAATTGCTCTCAACTCAAAATGTGACTGGCTTCCTAAATCTAGCACGCTTAAATACTTTTGGAAGGAAAGTTAATTTTGTGACGTAATGTACTATCCAGGCACTTCAAAGAAAAAATTGTTTCTGGGGTCCGATTTGGGTCACCGTAAAAGCGAGATCTAATTTGCCTGTTGCGGAAAGAGTGAAGATAATGTTTGTAGACGTTATGTCTGCTAACTTGAGCGAAGAATGCGATTATCTGACACGAAGTGCCATTCGCAGACAGAAATATAAGTAGAAAACAGCGTACGTCGTCTGCTAACAGACCGGGAAAAAAGTTCATTGTGCACTCCGAACCGTGCGCCACGGCAAAGCGAGATCGGAAGCAGGCTGAAATTGTGTTCGTCTTCTACTTTACGTTGGAAGCCACTGACAACCCGCGCTTCATACGAAAATCTCAGGCCGTTCTGCTGCCGTATACAAGCTGACATCGACCGGTGGGTGAAGGAGTGGGCAAGCACATCAGATGCAGCAAGACCTCGATAGCTTTGTAAGTTGGTGAGACAGTCTCATCAATTTTTTGGTCAATTGTGAACTCACAAACAGGGTCAAAAGTGTTTCACTGAAATTGATTATGCGCAAGCTGCGGTGCCACATCCCATCAGCAGCCGAGAACGCTCTCACCCTGACCACAGTTGGACACCCAGGGAGTTTGGCGTCTCCCAGTAACCCTTAGGAAGCCCCCCGCGGCCCCACGCACCCCTTGACCAGCAGGGCGAGTGCCTGGTCGTCCAGCTCCAGACCTTCCAGCTCCAGGGAGATCAGGTGGCCCATGCTGCCCCCTTGAAACAGCGACCCCAGGCCCCTTGCCGTTAGCTGGAGATCCGCGTCCAGCTTCAGCCGCCGGAGGGTCCGCAGCTCCTGCACACGGGGACCACGTCATTAGGATGCGCTCTCGGCCGCGTTCCACATCCGGCTCTGGCTTCCCATCTTTCCCGAGGTGAATAAATGAATGGATGCATGAACGGTAGTGAGCATAGTCACCTGCAAGGTGAGAAGGGCAGGGAGAAGCTTCAGTTGTCCCGTCTGCGGCACAAGCCTTCGACGACACCTCGGCATCTCGTGTCCCTCAAGTGCATGCGCGCAGCCAAAACATGCCGAAAGACAACAAGTGCATTCTGGAGGCCGGGCGTTCAAAAGACACACCCTGCGGCACGCGTTCTGTCGGTGACTAGAGAGCCACTAAACAAGCCACGTTTCAGAGTTATGACACTAGAGTGTACTTGGTGACATATGTGTCCCATCTGGGTACTTAACAATAAAAGTCTCTGGGAGGGGGGGGCTCTGCATTTTTTTTTTAGGGCGGACGGGGTCCTCTGGAAGCGCTCCCCCGGCACCTGCCTTGATGGAGGCGAGGCCGGCGTCAGTGATCTTCTCTGCGAAGCTCACGAAAAGGGTCTCCAGGCGGCTGCAGCAGCGCAGGGCCCCAAAGGACTTGTCTGTCAGCTGCTCCCCGTTCAGCTTCAGGCAGACCAACTGGGGCCCCAGGTGCTCGGCCAAACCACACACGCCCCTGCCAGGTGGAAAGGACGGCAGCCAATCGCAAGCGCTGTGGGCTGCCATAGCTGGTGGAACATGGAGTTGATGGGCTACACTTGCGATCGATTCCGCGCCGTTGCAGTTTGGGTCCAGTGCCACCCTGGTCTGGAGTTTGTAGTAGTAGCACGAGGAGTAGCCAGAAACTAGGAAACTAACCGTCGATTCCTTCTTTCTTTCCACAGGAGGTGGCCAACACCTCCTAGGCAACAAGGCTATATAGTGCCTAACTTTTTATGTCACCTGATGGAAGCAAAGCCACACTGGGCACAAATTGGACACGGATGCGACATTGGCACTGAGCTGGGAGTTGTGTCCTCGATGAGTGAACAACAGTCCCAGCCGAATGCAAACGCAGCACTCGTGTCTAATCCGCCTCTCTTATTTGGCATAGAAGATTCAGCATCATATGGCAGGGGGCATTGCAGTAGCTTAGAGATCCTTTCGGGAAATGAGGATTAAAACAGAACGACGGAACGAAGAGGAGGAGACTGGAAATTCGGGTCCCAGGCGAAAAATGGTGCTGTAGGTTGTCCTTTAACCCTTCTTCGTTGTGAAACATTCAAGGAACATCTGAAAGTTCAAGACGTATACTACCCCACATCTATCCTATATACGAGCGCGAACTGGTTGCACTTGGGCTGCACAAACTCTCACGCGGCAGAAGAAACTGCAAATTAAGCTACAAACTCGGGCTTCTATAAAAGGGTCGGGAAAAGAAAAAAGACTTGCCCAGTTTCAAGTTTCCCCGCCTCTTTAAGCATATGCGTGCTATTTCCAAAAAGATACTCTGTCAAACTCCCGCGAGTTAGTGTCACTGGATAGGTTTTCAGAGTACCGCAATCACAACAAAAATGAAAGAGTTTACAACACCCTGTAACGCCGAATTGGAGCACAGCTCTTGAGGAGGAGGAGGGAAGGGTTCTGAGGGGAGGGTATACCCCTCCTCCCCCTTCCTCCTTCTCCTCCTCCCCGCACGGTGCATTATGGGACATTTCTGATAATGCACCGCACGGTTACACCGACGGCAACGGCAACGCCGCTCAAGCTGGAAACGGGCGCCTAAGAGCTGCGCTCTAAAAAATCTGACAACGCTGCGCTCTAAAAAATCTGACAACGCTGCGCAAAATCCTCCCTGTTTTGTCCAGCGCTCAAGACGACGAGACGACAGCCGTGCTGCTCTGTGAAGTGTGTGGTTTGTGTTTACGGATTCTAAATGTGTTCAAGAAAAGGGAAAGAACTGTCGCCAAGAAGCACCAAGAACAGAGTGCGAACACAGTTTCGTGCTATTATTGCTTTTTGGCGGCAACACGGACGCCAGGAACCGTGCTCGTTCGCAAGATATGTTCGGCGTTACGGCTGACTAAAAGTGCAACGACACTATCAAGACTCTAGTGATATGTGGCGTCACAAAGAAAATTGTATTCTTATGTCTCGCACCGGAGGGCTTGATTGTCGATCTAAACCGCCCGTACGCGGACCTGGGTTAGCGCCACTTCGAGAAATGACAACGGTTCATCGGTGAGCTTGTGTTGACATCGGAAGCTTGTGGTGTGCGTTCAACGACCTGAAGACTGCCGGGCACAACCACCGTAGGTACAACCTTAAAGGGATTGTCCGGTCAAATTTTGAACTCGAGAAAACAATTGAATATCATTCTCATTGCCTCGAGACGCATCGTACGTGCAATATCTGAATTTTATATGCCCCTCTGCATGAGTAATTTATACTGCTCCAATCGCACTCTAGCGTAAACGCTGTTTTCGGTGGCAACATTGGAGCTCTGACGTCACACAACACAAAGCGAGCATTTCTGTCTCGACATTTACCTGCGAGTGAACGCCTCAGTGTGCTTCGTTTTTGTTGTTGTGCTCGACTTGTTTCGTGGTTGAGTGAGATTTTTGTTGCGCGGTTGGGTGCCACAACCACCGGGCAGCACATGCGAGCCAAGACATGACGTTCCACACTTTTCCGCGAGACATGCAGTGACGAGCAAAATGGATCGTCGCCGTGCGTAGGGACTGGGTTCCCGTCAAGATCGAGATCCCGCTTATCCAGCAATCATCTCGCAGAAGAGAGCTACGAGCTGAGCTCTAAGCGGACAGAAGGCTCCACTCCTCGCCCAAATCGGATCAATCAATTTGTTTATCCAGCGAAACCGAAACCAACTGCTAGACCACCTGGAAACGATACCTGAAGTTGTATTTAGCGTGCGTGCAGCCAAATTCTGTTTGACCCGCATGTGCAAATAGAGCATGATGTTAGAGGCGGGTTTAAGCCGCACGTCCGGAGGCCTCCTGGCTCGTTACGACGACCATTCCCCGAAGTGAAGAACCCAGGGGTCCAGTGGAGGTGGGAAAATTGGTAACGTAACGAACGGTTTAATTACATGGTTGCGATACAGTCGTCAAATCCGAGAGAACAACGGAGCAGCCTCACGCTCCGCCTTATATAGGGTCCGTTTCTTCCTCACTCCCCGCCAGGGCAGCAGGTGCAATGTAGCAAACCGTTGCCAAGTGCGTTGCAAAAAAGTCCGCCGCAATGTGCGACGCAGCCAAGGTCCTCCGCAGTTAGGCCATGCCTCTCTCCCCTTCCTGAGCGCACAAACCCACACGCACACAAACGCGTCCCGTTGACGTCCCGGACACGTTGAGACCTGTCTCCACAGGCCCAGACACGCAGGCGACGGTCCCGGACTCGTCGGGACTCGTTTCGCGCAGGCCCCGACCAGCGGGCGACGGTCCCGGACAGACTGTGACTCGTTTCCGCAGCGTTGAAACTCTGAAGAAGGTCTCCGAAGGTTCCATTCTTAACAGCCCCTCCGGGGCCAGGGAAACCTCAAATGGCCAGTGGTACAATCGCTGGCCTGAAGAGGTGGGCTTGGAGTAGGCCTTGAGAAGACGCTGCAAGCACTAAACAAACTCCCAAACCTCTTACAACGGAGGCATTAGCGGAAACGTCCCCCACAACACCACGCCACACCGCAGTCAAACGCTCGGAATTCGCCAGAGACCCGCCAGACTGGATTACGGATTACCATAATATGCCAAAACAATGCAAATTGACCCGCTGTCACCAAAACAAAACTGATTTTTCCAAAGAGGTCACTATGAACAAAATACCAAAGACAAAAACTCTTCGCAATTTGTGAGGTCCTTTTTGGGGTTTTAACGAAGTGCCCCCACTTTGATCCTCATTCCCGTGGATGACGAAGACCTCTGAGATCATCCCTACCGCTTTTCGTGATGTCAGAAAAATCTGCTCAACCCATCGGCATTGCCGTTAAATTTGCCTTTCCTGTTTCTTACCCTGACAGTTGAAGCACAGGAACGGCTCCCTGACAGTTGAAGCACAGGAACGGCTCCCTGACAGTTGAAGCACAGGAACGGCTCCCTAGCCTCGAACTGCCCTGTTTGGCTTTTCCGCGCCTCGTCTTCGTTCGTGGGATCTCCGCTCTTTTCTGGGACATTTTGTCCTGTTTCGGGCTTCTTGGGCCTTTTTTCTCGCGAGCCGTTTCCCTGTCGGAAGGGCTTACGCACAACGCGATCGCTCCGGCCGGGTTCGCTTTCCTCTCCGCTCAGCTTTCTACGCGTTGCATACTCTTCGGCTAGCTCAGCGGCCTTTTCGACAGAGTCGACTAGGGCTTGACTGACTGCGGAATGCTACGAAAGAACTGTTCGAGGCACACACACTCGACTACCTTGTCTCGGCTTTCGTACACTTCCTCGCTCTTCAACCATTCTATCAAGTTGGTTTTAAGCCCGTACGCGAATTCCGAGTAGCCCTCGCTGCTCTTTTTGGATGTGTTTCTAAACCTTTGACGGAACGCCTCGGCAGAAAGGCGGTACCGCTTCAAAAGGCTGGACTTCACCTTGTCGTAGTCATCCGCGTCTCCAGCACTAAGGCGCGCGACAACCTCTGCAGCCTCACAGGGCAACAAAGTCAAAAGCCGTTGCGGCCATGTTTCTGGGGTGAAGCTCACCTTCTCACATGTCCTCTCAAAGTTAACTAAGAACAGGCCCACGTCTTCCCCAACTTTAAACGGCTGCAGGAGCTTCTTCATTTGATACGACTCGGTCTCACTTGCTCGTACCGGAGCCCCAACTCTACTGTTCTGCGAGTTTAATCGCTGTTGTTCAATTTCGAGCTCTAGCCTTTTCAGCGCTCGCTCCTCTGTCGCAGCCTGCGCTCGTTCCTCTCTCGCTGCAGCCTGCGCTCGTTCCTCTCGCCGCAGCCTGCACTCGTTCCTCTTTCGCCGCAGCCTGCTCCTGCTCTCGTTCCTCTCTCGCTGCAGCCTGCGCTCGTTCCTCTCTCGCTGCAGCCTGCGCTTGTTCCTCTCTCGCTGCAGCCTGCTTTCGTTCTCGTTCCTCTCTCGCTGCAGCTTGCTCTCGTTCTCGTTCCTCTCTCGCTGCAGCTTCGCTCTTAGCGTTCTGAAGCAGTTCCCACGCAATTTTAATTTCCTCTGCTTCTGCGCTCTCTGAAATCGCTTTACTGATCTCAGATTTCTTCATCTTTTGCTCCACCTCCACACCCAATTCTTCACATAAACAGAGTAAATCTGTTCTCAGTAACCTCATTAGATCCATGATCGCTGCTCTTTAGCTTTGGCTTTGCTATAAAACTTGTCGCGAGGTTGTACAAAAACCTAGCGTACGAGTCAAACACTAAGGATTCCCAGCAGTTCAAAATTAATTACCCATAATCTGAAGCCCGGCGAATCTCAAAGCAAAGTCCAAACGCTCACCCACAGATGTAGCACGATGTCGCATGGTCCGATCCCAACCGCTGCCAACCAGTTGTTAGAGGCGGGGTTTAAGCCGCACGTCCGGAGGCCTCCTGGCTCGTGACGACGACCATTTCCCGAAGTGAAGAACCCAGGGGTCCAGTGGAGGTGAGAGAATTGGTAACGTAACGAACGGTTTAATTACATGGTTGCGATACAGTCGTCAAATCCGAAGAACAACGGAGCAGCCTCATGCTCCGCCTTATATAGGGTCCGTTTCTTCCTCACTCCCCGCCAGGGCAGCAGGTGCGACGTAGCAAACCGCCGCCAAGTGCGTTGCAGAAAAGTCCGCCGCAGCCAAGGTTCTCCGCAGTTAGGCCATGCCTCTCTCCCCTTCCTGAGCGCACGAACCCACAAGCACACACACGCGTCCCGTTGACATCACGGACGCGTTCGAGACCTGTATCCGCAGGCCCAGACACGCAGGCGACGATCCCGGACTCGTCGGGACTCGTTTCGCGCAGGCCCCGACCAGCGGGCGACGGTCCCGGACAGATTGTGACTCGTTTCCGCAGCGTTGAAACTCTGAAGAAGGTCGCCGAAGGTTCCATTCTTAACAATGGCTACGATTCACCAAGCTCGTCCAAGTCAAGTGACGACATGCATTTGAACGATTCGCCGGTTGCCTTCGACCCGCGGTCATCGCCTCTGAGGGAAAGACCCGCAGCCTCATCACCGATCCAGTGGATCCGCCGATATGTGTACCCAGATACCGCTTCGTGTACCTATTTGCCTTTTCAGAGGCGAAATCTGCATCCTTTGCTTTGCAAGCGCTCCTAATTCGATCGGTGGCCGTCGCAGTTGTGTTTGCGCGAAACGGCATACGTTTGCTCGAAGCTTATGGCATGTTTTCGAGTAATATCCTGCTAAAAGGCGTTACTTTTTTTTTTCACACGCTTGGGAACTGCAATAAAAGAACCGTATTTTAGTAGGGTACAGCCTAGGACAGCGGTTCTCAACCATCAATGTTTCGCAGACCCCTTGTGGATCGGCGGAGATGATGGAGAACCCCGTTCATGGTGAGAGGAGAGGAAAGGTATAGGTTAAATATAATAATGATTTAATATATGGATATAACTAAGGGCTAGTGTGAAGTAGACCTCTCTTATTGACGTTCACACCAAAAAACTCGCCCGAAAACTAAAACATTTCTTTTCGACCTGAAGAAAAAAAAAAAAAAAAAAGGCAACTTTTATTGCCGGGCTTGACTGATGAAGCAGGGCTTCGCGGACCCCTAGAATACCTTTGCGGACCCCCATTTGAGAACCACTGACCTAGGAGACTATATAATTCAAAACAAAATACAAGACATCCATCGACCAACGTTTGTTATCCCGACCATCCGACAAACCTTTGCGTTTTGTGACGTCACGCAGCAACTACGGATGTCAGCCATTGACACTGGCGAAATTCGGGGTGTAGTTTCAGTACATACGCTCATGAAAGGTTTAATTAATAACGGGAGATCATATATCAAAATAAAAATGTTGTCTGTCTACATGAAGGCTCCCTCGATGTAACAAGCGCAAAAACTTAAGTACTTCCCGTTTCGACCGGACAATCCCTTTAAGCTACGATAAGTAATAAGGCCCATTCACACTGCCTCGTTTTCTTATGTTATGTTACGTTATGAGATCTTCCGTTCTCGGTCAGCATTTGTTGAGGAATGCTTAACAGCACTTTCCCAAACTCTGCCCTATTGCTGCAGCCCTTGGCGCAGCACCGAGGCATTATCAGCTTATCGCTCGATCTCGTTCATCCACAAGGAAAAAAAAAACGCTCCCAAATGCAAATCTACGGGAACTGGAAATGCCGTAAAACACTAAAGTAAGTGGTGTTGGTGTAGTTGGACGCTTCATGGCGGCACTTCCGTCCACGTGACCAGAAATGGCGAATGCGAAGGCGAGCGGCGAAGGGAAAAGGAATTCGGCACTCTGAAAACTTATCCAGTGACACTACCGCGAGTTACCGCGAGTAGCTGCAACGCGCTACCTGTCGGTGATATTGGAGATGCCGTCGGCGTTCAGCGACACGAGCCTGGGACAGCTCCTGGCCAGCGCCAAGAGCCCGTCGTCGGTGACCTGGTAGCAGCTCGACATGTTGACGCTCAGCAGCCCCGCCAGCGGGCAGAGCGCCTCGACGGCCGCGTCGTCCACGCCATCGCACCCCTCCACGTCCAGGTGCGACAGTAGCGGGCAGCCATCCACGAAAAGGGACAGCACGGCGGCGTTCACGTTCAGCGACCACCGCACGTTCAGCAGCCGGAGCTTGGGGAAGCGTGCCGCATGCGCGGCCCAGGCGGGCACGAGCGGCGACCAGCTTAGGGTCAGGGCCTCCAGCTGCGACAGGTGGTCGAGGGCACCCTGAAGCCATCGGTCGTCCATGTCGTCGTGGGCGACCTTCACGGTCTTCCACAGGCATGGGTCGTAGGCGAGGCGACGCAGCGCCTTGGAGACCCGCGCAACGAGCACAAGCTCCCCATGGCTGAGGTACGAGAGCACCAGCAGCTGGAGCTCACGGGGCAGGCCGCAGAACTCGGGCCCCGGGCCCATCCGCGTCGAGACGTCGTCCATGAGGACCGGAACGACGGCGCTAGCTCCGTGCGCGTCTGCGGAGCCGCAGGCCCGGGAGGTGACAACCCCGATTCGGGGATTTCCTCATCGGGGGCAATCGGGTTCCTCCGACGCGCTTGTCCTCCTGCCAAGCTCGCAAGACGCAGCAGGTTTCGCAGCCGGCGCCTCGCTGGACTACCTGCGGTCGGTTGTAGTGGTTGTAGTCGTAGAGCGTGCTAGGCACGGCAGGCACGATGAGCAGGAACACCAAAGCTGACTAACATACCGGAGAACTCGTGTCGGGATCTACCGTGATCAGTGGGATCTACGATAAACGCAGCCTGTGAACGCAACCACGCAGCCGTCTGCTTTATGGGCTTTTTGTCACAACTAGCACCCTGGTGAGGTGAGTGGGCGGTGTGGTTTAAACAGAAATTTCTTCACAGATCGTTTTTCATAGTTTGATTCTTTTCTAAACGTAAAAATTAATACATGTTTTTTCGTAATACAGTTTTCTCGTGTTATGCGTAATTTCAGCCTGATCTGATTCGATAACCTTGAAACCGAAACCGAAAGTGGCTGCTTCTTCCACTCATGGGAAAGACCAGCACGCATGTTGAAAACACTGCCCACTTCATGGAGCTAGCTTCGAACTTACAAGTGAACGATGACGAGAGTCTTGTTTCGTTTGATGTAGTGTCCCTATTTACAAGTATCCCCATTCAGCTCGCCGTGTCCGTCATCAGAACGGCACTTACGCCCGATACAACCCTCCCTGAAAGAACCCAGCTATCCGTGAACGAAATCTTCCGCCTACTAGAACTGTGCCTGACGAACACCTACTTCTCTTTCGCTGGTAGTTTCTACATGCAAAGTAGTGGCACCGCCATGGGAGCTGCTGTGTCCATCACAGTAGCCAATCTCACAATGGAATTCCCCTAGCAAAAATTCCGATAGGGATTTGTATCAGACCAATACGCCTCGCAAGTGGGCTCATTTTCGTCTTCTGCGCATGAGAAAGGAGGTAGCGGTGACGTCAGAACGCCGAGCCCTGATTGGCTGATCGCGACCCCCCCTATCTGAGCGTCGTCTGCTCCTTTGCAACGTCGTCTGCTCGCAACGTCGTCTGCGTCTGTCTTACCTTTCCTGCGACTTTCGGAAGTACAGGTCTTTACGAGCGAGCTCGACATCGCCTTTCAGAGAGGGGAGACGAAATAACTCGAGCGGTACGTTGTTTTTGTCGAACAACTAGCAGACGCGCATCAAGGAGGGAAGTCAAGAGACTCGCTGGCGAGGTGTCCCGAGGCGCCGAGGTTTGTCTGCTAAGAACCGAGAGTGTCCGCAAGTTCCCTTCCAAATACATTTTCCCTCCTTTCGTGTGCGGCGAGACTCCTCACTCTTTAACGGCGTCGGCGGGTTGGCGCAGTTAACGTCGTCGGCTTTACGTCTGCTAGTCAAAGCGATGGCTGTTTTACCTTTCCTGCTTCTGTCGGAGATTCGCCGCTTTTTCACCGGCGAGAGTCACCGCTCGGAAAACAAGGAGATGACGAGAGGAAGAGATTGACCTCTTAATCTAAAATTGAGGTCAGCGATCAAAGTATAATACGGGAAGGGTTCACAGGGGTCGCGCGGGCATATTCCATTTAGCACGCCAGCCGGTCGTGGGCAGACGGTCTTGGCCAAGGACCGTCGGAGCATCGCTGCGCCGCTGCTAGGCCTATCTGCCGAGCTCGCTTGGACGGGGTCAGTGGAATCGTGGCCGTTGGAGCATTTCCCGGGTGTTTGTGGATCCAGCGTTCTTGTTCGTCGTGGTTTATTTCAAGTACTTTTTACTTTTTTTCTTGCTGCTTGTAGTCATTTCGCGTGAGAAGAGCACGTACAAAAATAAACGTCCGTTGGTCGTCGCGACCAAGTAACTGAACGACGCTGTCGGCCATGCTGAGTTGATCGTCGTAGGATTCCGTCGTAACCTGCGCAAAACTTACGATAATTTCGTTTCGTGAATACGAATTTGTTCTCACGTTTTGTCTTACGCACTCTTTCGGCGTAACATGGTTTTGTGAATCTGGCCTCTGCACTTCCGAAAGTCGCAGGAACGGTAAGACAGACGCAGACGACGTTGCAATGGAGCAGACGACGCTCAGATAGGGGGGCCACGATCAGCCAATCAGGGCACGGCGTTCTGAGGTCACCGGTACCCCCTGCGCGAGAAGCAGACGAACTTGCCCTCCGCATAGAGATTTCTATCGGTCCGATAGGAATTTCTATTGGTCCCATAGGTTATCGGTATCGGTCCCTTAGGAAGTTATATTGGTCCCATAGGAATGTGTATCGGTCCCATAGGAGTGCGTATCGGTCCCATAGGAGTGCGTATCGGTCCCATAGGAGTGTGTATCGGTCCCATAGGAAGTTTTATTGATCCCATAGGAATGTGTATCGGTCCCATAAGAGTGTGTATCGGTCCCATAGGAGTGTGTACCGGTCCCATAGGAATGCCTATTGGGCTTATAGAAATTTCTATCGGTCCAATAGGCATTCCTATTGGTCCCATAGGAACTTAGACTGATCCCATAGGGACTCATCGGACCATTAGGAATCTTTATCAGTCAAACAAAAAGTTTTGCTGGCCAAATAGCAATGCTTCCTTGACTAGTGGAAAACTCCCCAGGCGAAAATTTGTAACTGGGACCAGTTGGAATCTCAACTGGTCCAAACTGGGACTAACTGGTCCCAACTGGTCCTAACTGGACTTGAACTGGGACCAACTGGCAGGCCAACTGGTTGTAACCACTCCCAGTTGGGAGTCAACTGGTCTGGCTATTCCCAGTTGGGGAACAAAACTAAGCTAACTGGGACCAGCTGAAGGTGCCAACTCGTCGAAGCCATTCCCAGTTGGGGATCAATGGGTCTCACCATTCCCAGTTCGGGACCAAGTAGGGTTCAACTGGGACCAGTTAAGAGCGTACTTCAAACTGTTTTTCGGTAGTGATTCGGTAGTGATTCACCTACGTTCGCCGGGTGGCGGTGGTTATGATAGAATGTGACCCTTTGTGTGAGTGTTTCGCAGGCGAGGTCAAGGGAGATAAGAGAAGGGTACCCAAGTGTCATTGTCCTCTTGCCAATTTAAGTGTTTTTTTTTTTTTTTTTTTTTTTTTTGTGGAGACGGCGTTGGAATTGTGGTATAAAAGGCGTCTACGAAATAAACTTTGCAGCTGAGTTTGAGACGTTGCCTCCTCTTTTTCTACCTTCTGATGTGCTCTCTTTCTGCCCCAGTCTCAGGTTTACAATCATGTTCAACTTACACCAGCTCGCCTGCACTCTGACTATTTTTTTGTTTTTATCCATGACAGCTTGTATGAACCAGTTCACCAGCCTGTGGAACCGATATTTTTTGTTTATATATTTATTTATATTAAATTGTTATTTTTTTTTAAATAAAGTAGCAAATCAAAATATTTTTTTCCTTTAATTAAGGAAGTGTTTGTTAAGCTATGACCTGTTTATTTAATTAAGTAATCATTTATATTATTAATGATATTTTTATTTGATTATGGGTTTCTTTTTATTAAAGGTTTCTTTATTTAATTTTTAAATGTTGATTTATTTATTTAAAATGTATGTCGTATAAATTAAACCGGCCACTGCACAATGCAAATGAGGGCTGCGCTTCCTCACGGACCAGTTTCTATGAATTGGCTAAGTTAAATTCCTAGATTAAAAGCTGGAATGTCATACCAGCTAATTAATTATTGACTGGCTGAGGTCACCTAATCTTTTGTGTGCTTTAAAATGATTTAATCTGGGTGATTCTTAGATGATTCTAACAAATTAAGAAAGTAATTTAATTACAGCTTGTACCACAGATGAGTTTAAAAATATTACTGCAAGTAGGGACAACCATTTCCAGCTATCAAGCTATGTGGCCATTAAAAGTGAATTTCTCTGACAAAAGCTTAGCTAGTCTCCACTGGCAGAGCTGCTGGCCCAAATAACCATGTCACAGGCCATACCCCTTGATTCATGTTGTTTTGTTATGTTGTGGTGCATAATTAATCTTGTTCGATCATGGTAAATATTTTATTTAAAAAAGTGTGTAATAAACGTGGGCTCACAAAATACTGTAAAACGGACAAAGGTACACGATAAAACGATTGAGAAGCTGCCTCTGCCCGCTGAAAGACCAACCCTGCGTTTTAGAAACAATTATTCTCAAAGCGAATGACAGAAACAATTTATTCGTAATTTAATTCCATCCACATACAACTGGAGCTGCAACGTTGTATATATTTTTAAATAATACAAGGTCCTGAAACAAAATCTTTTTTACGTATTCGAATTACATGGTCTGTAAAAGTGAACACAAAAATTGTAAGGTATATGTCAAAAACAAGTTTCAATTAAAAATATATATCTATAACGACACATTTAATTAGATATGAACGTTTCATTCTCAGCAGTTGCTGCATATCAAACCTCGAGCTTAGCTTTAGAACTCGAAACCTCAATTGAAAAAATAAACACAAAAACACAAAAGCGAAAAAAAAAACGCATATTAGTACAGTATACACTCAGGACAAGGGCAACATCGCCGCGAAACTCTGCAAGAGGAAGGAAAGCGGAAAAGCGCGACGACATGTCGCGCCACCATGCCCCATGAGGCGAAAGCTTCCTCAACGAAATAATTCCTCGGCTCTCCGAGGGTTGGCGTCGGCCAAGAACTCGCGCCAGAGCCGTTGCTCTGACTCGCGGGCTCGCGCCTGCAACTCGCCCGAGGGAGCGCTTCTCGGAATCCGCGCGCGCCGACCGGCGACCTTGGAGCGCGGCTCCCTTTCATCGACATCGCTTCTCTTTTTTTACGCACGAAGAATGGGTCTCGCTGCTTCAATTCCACTGGTTCTGCGCAAATCCGGGTGCGTCAAGCCTGGAATGCACACGCCAAAATTTTTGTGCGATAGCAAATTTTTACGGTCGTAACGTTTTCATTGATCAAACGCTTTTTTTTTTTTTTTTTTTTTTTGCGGTTTGCTGAAAATTGCGAATCTGTCAAGGCGCGCCCGCAGTGGGCAAACGTTTAGGAAAAGCGCACCTCCCGACCCAGCAATATGGTGTGAAGAAATACAGAAACAGTGAGCACGTTTCGATCCCCCTTGACTTCGTTTTAAAAAAGTTTAACTAAACATAAACACTGATGTTTTTTGTTTTTTTTTCGTGTTTTAAATTTTTGCACAACTCCATAGAATATAGAAGTGAAATAAAGAAAAAGAAAACCTACGAGGAGCGCAGAACCGGTTGGCTATAGGTTACGCGCAAAGAAGCCCGAGTTACATTCCATCAAAACGCTAGCACCTGCATTATCATCAACTTCGAAGAACTCGCGGGGAGAATGATTCTTTGCCTTCCTAATATGCCTTGTACCAAATGCAGGACACGTTACATACTTCTCAGAAATCACAAACACATCTTGTGGTGCCACTGGGATAAAGGACACAATGTTTTCTCTCTTTGCGCTGACGTTTGTAAGTCTTATGGCCGTGCACCTATTTTTGTCTGTGGAACACCAGACCAGAGATACGAACTCTGCCATGTTCCACAACAGGGCCAATAATTTCGTTCTCATTCCGACTCAGTAGCGGCTCCTGAATTGGGTGCGACTTTCCCAGTAGGGCTATTGCATCCCCATTCGCTGTGGTGCAGTAAGTTTTGCACGTGGGGAGTGGCAGCTGCCTTGCACGCGTTTACTTTGTGCCCCATCATGACTCGCGTCATCACATGGTGGGGCGCACCAGTGGCTGATGTAACCAAGCTCTTCAGCTTCCCCATGTTTGCATCAAAGCGGAAGCACGAATGTGTCCATAGTGGCCCTTGCAGAAGCACGTTCCTTGCCAGGTGAAACAGCTGATGCACGTTAGACGTCATTTCCATGTCGGAGTACAAGAACTGAACTCCAACAACAAACTTCAACAGGCACTCCGAGATGTCAGTCACATCTGAAGCGGTTATTTATTTGTTCTGGGTGAGCAGAAAGATGCCCCTCACGAGCAGACTGCGTTCTGACAGAATACCATTTAAGCAAATGAGGCTGAAATATAGAAGCCACATGCTGCCATTTAACGGATTTTGGCATGCGAGTAAGACATTTGGCGGCTGGATGCTCAACAATCGCTCTTCAATCTCTTTTATGGAGTTGTGTGGCGATCCGATGTAATAGGTTTTTCCAACACTGGAAAGCCACAACTCTAGTCAAACACCAAGTAGCACACAGTGGATGTAATCAGGAGTGAAGCTCCAGACTATGTCGAATCCTAGTAGGTTATTCCGTGATCATGGACCCTTCACGCCACGAACGTGCCTGCCAGTCTGGAAGGCCTCCACCATGTCGCCTTCAACGTCCTCCTTTGTTCTGTCAGGCACAGTGGACTGTCCAACAGGATATTTCATCGTCCCTGTTGCATAGTTTTAAAAGTAACTAGATGCGCTGTCATAAACACCAATGGATAAAATAATCTGTAAGATGAAGGCTTCTCAAGCTGCGAAATTGTGCATTCGAAGATTTTCCAAGCGGCACTAATTATTTATTCAGTTGGTCTTTTCATGGCGATAACTTGATTTTTCGCGATCTAAGCGTCCTAAATAGCCTAAGATTACGGTCATGCGCTGTCTGTATGCAGGTTGTTTCACGTAAGAATGACAGTATTTTTTATTTTTTTAATGAAATTTGAAATAAAGACAATATTCCTTCGAGATTACGTTGTCCACGCCGGCGGACGTAAGGACGCAAGTGTTAAGTGCTCATTCCAGACTTAATTAACAAAACGTCACTAATTGTTAACTTTTTAATTAGCGGATATAAACACCTGGTTCCAATTAGGAACTTAATCAGCGTCATCGAAAAACCCTAAATCAGTCCATGTTAGGTCGACTTGAATACGTCACTTAGGCGACTTGAAGCACGTTCCTAGATAGGCTCCCTACGAGAACCTATCTAGGAAGTCTACGCTCGTGCAGCGGAGGCTGGTGATCCGAAAACGTGGAGAATGAACTTATCCACGTTGTGGCGCCGCTAGCTATAACATTCATTCCGTCTGCTGCACGGGTGATACCTTCAGGCTTCAGCGGACCCCCGCGTTTTTCGCGTGCTTCAAGTCGTCCTATCATGGACTGATTTAGGGGTTTTCGATGACACTGATGAAATTTCTAATTAAATCCAGAAGTTTATTTGCACTAATTCAAAGAATTTGATTAGTTACTTTTTGTTAATTAAGTGTCCAACTAACAATTTGCACTTGCGTCCTTACGTCCGCCGGAGTGAACAACGGAATCCCGAAGGAATCGTCCTTATTTTAACTCAACGTTTTTTTAATACCTACAGTCACTCTTACATGAGACCCCGGTATATCTATATATCTAGAAAAAACGTAATCAGAGGTCGCCACGCGCACCCTTTCCTGAAAATTCCCCCCAAAAGGGACATTTGGGGTCTTTGTTCACGTTTTCGATATAAGAAAATTAACCGGACATTGTAATATTGGGCTCTTTAGGACGCTTAACGCACGTAGACTGAGTCACAAAAAAACGAACTTTCTGTCTTGCAGTTAAAAACAACAAGAAAACAACGTCGCTAAAATAAATTTAAAAAAATCTTAAAAACCTTTTACATATGGCACTGCTTATGCAATCTCAGTTTAAGGCAGGGGCATGACTTTTATTCCATTCCAACGCGAACCTCAAGCTTAATTTGAGTCAGGTCTTTTACTGTATGCCCCTGAACACGAATCTTTGAAAGCACAAAAAAGATGTTACGAGATAGGATTCCAGCTAAATTACATCATTCATACGTCGACTGGCATTGGAGAAATTTTTTTTTTTTTATTTTTAAAGCAGAAATGTCTGCACTTTATATTTGTGGATAATGCTTGGGAAGAGGATGCAAGACGATTAGTCGCAAAGGAGTCAATGCAGATGTTGCTGCACTAAGTATCCTGGATAAAGGCGAATGCCTATGCGAATATTGCAAAAATGAGATGAAGAAAAGGTTCGAGGTCGAGACATAATCTTTCTTTTGAAAATAGATTCCAAGACATGACGCGCTGAGCAGAATGCTTGTTCTACTCATGAGGTTTCTCCCAAAGACTGAACAAAATGTTCACCGTCAACAGAATTTCCTGGATGCAAGCACCAGCCACAACCATTGTATCCGTTATAATGAACCACTCTTTGCATTATAGCCCTTGCCAGGGAGTCGGCGCCCCAGCTCAGACTGTAGACCTGAAACTGTTTAAAATGAAATGAAAAAAAAAAGATTCTGTGCTTTCTCAAACAAAATAAATTAAATACTGATGTACAGAATAAACAGTCCAATGGAGCACTGGTACAGCACTAATATACGTCGAAGAACTTCTAGACATAAGCGTGTTTACATTGAGCATAAAGATATGGTAATCTTTTCAAATATGTCTCTCTTGGAGGAGCGTGATCTGGTTTGGCCAAGCATTAGATTTTTCAATGTTAAATGTTCTAACATCTAAGAAGATTATGTAAGGGTAACGAACCTATTTTCTTACATGTTTCCCTTTCCGCTTAATAACGGATAATAAATTTAGCGTAATATTGGATCTCGATTTAATCGTCATGTTGTGTTCATTCAATGAATCACTAACACGAGAACTACGTACGACCATAATGTAAACGACTTTATTTTGGCAGGCTTGATATTTCACAAATTTCGCGAAGTGTGGTTTCTTGGTTCGCGGGCACGAAATTTCACGAATCGGTGTGGTATATATGCTATGTATATGTTACCAAAGTGAAATAAAATCGTCGGCTCTTTTTTTCGGGTATTATTCAATTCGCTAAATTTAGGTCCTCGCGAAAGTTCAGTCGTGTACAATATGTAATAAGGCATTACTATTTTGTTTTTCTAATCTTGTTTACTTACATTATCAATTAAGATAGGACATCAACTGCTGCAAACGATCCGCTTTTCGCCATAGCATAATTTGAACGTTGTCGAAATTTGCGAGTCGCCTAAAATTAGTAAAATTGGGCAAAATATCACTATTTTGGAAGCAATACTGACACGCTCCACTCCCTTCAGCATCATCTAGAAGAAACACACCGATGCAGACATTCATAGAATCACACGATTGTTTAGGCAATATCAACTAGTGATGTCAGACCTGACAGAGTTCGCCAATTAAAATTTTCCGTAAAATAGGTTCCGCAAGGATAAGCAAGAGCGCGGGTCGTATACACTTACATGTACGACCTGCTGGCTGTCGTTTTTATAGAACCCGAGAACGGCGCGCTTCCAAGCTACATAGTAAAAAGCAAACGCGAATGCTAATTTGAATTTTGTCCTTTCCAAGAACATATTCAAGTGGTTGATCAAAAGCTTGCTTCCCTGCGAAGGGCTACAGGGTTTACCGTGACTTTTGCCTCACGAAATAAGGTACGTAACCGCGAAATATTTCTAACTCGGGCCAAATTTTCAAATATATCGAGCTTGCGAAAAAATTTAATTGCTTGACTGAGTTAACGCAGGAGACGATTAAAATTATACTTTGGTGTAATGATATGAAGACGTTCAACATTCTGTTTGTTTGTTTTTTTCTCGCAGACGTTATAGCTAGCTGTATAAAAATGCAGAAGCTACATTTGAATGGAGAGTCTGTCCTTCAAGGCCCATGTAATTCCATTCAGACGGACTTGATTCATCTATACTAGACGCAGGCCTCCGGCAGCAATGTCATGTCTGGGTGATGCTGGCCCTACCACAGCATGGCAGCGGTCGCATTTTGGGATCGCAAGATTAGAGGCAACTCGTTCACTGTCATTTGCACCGACCAAATAGAGAACTATGAATGAAGAATTAAAGAGGGCACTACCATCCGAATGTAGTGTCCGTGAGACGTCCGTCTTCTCCAGGTGCAGTTCTTGGCGCTGCGCCCTATACAGATCACTATCTGTGAAGTCCCACTTCACAGTTCCATCGGATTTTTCAGTAATCTTCTGAAGGGAGCCCTTCAATGCACGTGCGACAACTTCAGATGCGAGATGCTTAGCTGTTGTTCCAAGGGCAGGCTGACGAAGAAATGTCCACTTCTCGTCATCTCTTCTTCGGCGCACAGTATTTTCCGGGCTATAGTCTGCGGATTATACATGTTTAAAAGTTGAAGTTTTAGGGTGTGCGGACTATCTACGCGTGCGGACTATACAGGAATTTTGTTTTTCAAGGTCGCTCATTATGACGACACGTGACGAATTTTGTGAATGAAAGAATATGTTATTGATAATTTATGTATAATACAAGCTTCTTTGTGAGCTAAAAAAGCCGACATTTGTCAAGGTGCGCCATGTTTGAGAAACGTTTCATGCCGACTAAACGCCAGGGCCGGACTATGAACAGCGTGCGGATTGAGCAAAAACTTTTTTTTCGGCCTAAATTGGTTCTTGCTGACTATACACCGGGTGCTGAATATAGCCCGGAAAATACGGTACTATAGTCTGCATGTGAAACATTCAACGCGCGTTTCTTTTCTCTTTTTACGAATGGCTTCGCACTGTGCGAGAAGCACCCTGCCTTCCGGACAATAAAAGTGGAAGGTCATCTCACCTACTGATATACCGGAAAATTTCCCCAAAAAATGGCATCCGGAAGGTCATCTCTTTGCAAAATATAGCTCATCAATATCATCCACCCCTCTATTGCTGACCAGGGAAATCCGAATTCGGTAACGTGGTTTTTGTCAAGGGTTACCAGGTCACTTGCAGAAAAATTGGGGCATTGGTTAACATGGCACGGATAAACTCCTGCTCTTCGCTCTCCTCCTGTCCAGCTTGATGATCATCAGAAACGCCGTCAGCTGTGGAGTTGTCCCGACGAACTCGAGACTGGTTCTGCATCGTCAGATAGAGATGATGTGCTGCCATCGTCGGCTGCGTGCGTTGCGCGGTCATCAAAAGCATTCGCATGGGACAATCTGTACCTGGTTGTCTTGGGCAGGTCTTCGTCATCGAAAAGGATTTCTAAATAGCGTTTACGCTGTTTAGGTGGCGACATCTTGGCGGCATTAATCAAGGTTGGGTACAATGTTAGAAAGTACCGAGAAACACAAAAAAACTGCGCCAAGAAATTAAAAAAAAAAGTATCAAGGAGCGAAAAAAAAGAAAAATGAAAAGAAATTGCACCAAGAAGCACGAGCGAGTTGTGCCAATGATCACAAACAAGTTGTAAAAACAATTCTGCCAAAGGAAACTAAGTATTTTATTTTTCTTTGCTATGAGCTATTTTATCTGGCTATGGGAGGGAGCAAATCAGAAGGGAGGAAGCAATTCAGTCGCTCTGTCCCTCAAACGTCCAGGACAACGTCAGTTGACTTGCCCAGGGCTAGCTCCACAGGGGTCTATTTCTTCTCCAAGCGTACCCCCCGGCGCCTTCCTCAAACCTCTTCGTTTGAGGAAGGGCGTGAAGGCACCCCACCACATACGCTGCCGAAACGGCGAGAGCGTCTGGAACACCTTTTCGAGCGGATGTGAACTATCGAGTGACACCACCACGGAAGGTTTTCGACTGCTGTTTGTTGGGGGTCAGCATGTTAACCCCCACAGCGCCACTTTGCACTTTAGCAGACTTTGGAATTTTCTCTCGCCTGACGGCGGAGCGAAAGTCATGTATTGCCTTAATCCTCCAATTATTCAGCTTGGCCCACGTGACTGCGCCCGGCGCATCCATATAGACGGAAAACACGGTAACGTGGCGCAAGGTCTGTAAGCTTTGTGCGCAAAAAAAAAAAAAGTGAGCTCCGACAAAATTGTTTAGGAAACGTTCGGGCTTCGTAGTTTACGTTTTAAGTTCTGAGAAACAAGGCATTCTGCACAGTGTGAGCGCGAGCGGGCCATGTGGTCGGCGGCTAAAGATGAATGAGAGATGCACGAAGGACAAAAACAGACCGCGCCTTCCACCGAAGTACAACCGAAGTATTTGCTGAGGGTGCTGGCCGCTCAAGAGTAGGAACCGGCGGAGGTATTCGACGGGGAGTGCGGCGAAGAGAAAGAGGAAGAAAGGGAGAATAAGAGCGGCCTGCGCGGTGGCGTCATTACGTGCACGTGTGGTCGGCAGGAGAGGGGAAAATGGGAGAGAATGTAGTTACCCCGAGGGGAGGAGGAAACGGCATATGGAGAGGAAGCTCGCGCTAGTTCGCGACACTTTTCTAAATACTGGAGCTTTCATCATAATAGGTGTCTAAATCTGTTTGCTGAGTACGTAGAGAAATAGCTAGAGTATGCACCTATGTTGTGTGTATATTAAACCATTTTTTTAGCACCCTTACATTTTTTTTTTCTACCCAACTCATCGCGGTTAAAAAAAAAACAGAGAAAAAAATCCTTCTAGTGACACTTGAGAGTCGAGACTACTTGTCTTCTGAGCTAACGTGGAGCATTCCCCCCGTCTAGGGGAGAGGGAACTGCCAAAGGGTCTTGCTTGAGCGATCTCGCAGAGGCGATAACTGGAAAAGGGAAGAAAGAGGAGGCGGCGTTTCGAAAGTCGGGTGGGTGGCCGGGGATCGCCCAACCCCGCGCGCGGCAGCCGCGAGGCGCAGCTGTGAGTTATATATATATATTTTTCGCTCTTCCGTCTTTCCCTCAGCCAACCGAGGTAGCTAGAGCGGAGTTCTGGTACAGAAATGTTTTAAGCTCGGCGTTCTTGCGTATGTTCCACGGTTTCACCTCTGACTTGCTTCGGAATTAATCTCTATAGCTTTTTCTTGTTTGTTCATCCTTTAGTAGCGCCTTTGCAGCCTTTAACTTGTCTAGTTTAACTAATCCGGTCCGTATTCGTGCTCCTCTTGTGGAAGTTGTTTGTATTCATCTGAGCAATTCGTGACGTTTGTTTTTTGGAGCTCGTTTGTGTTCTCTCTTGTTTTATATATTTTCCTTTTTTATAATTCCCACTTTTTATTTTGTTATTTACTTCATTAGTATCCCGTAGTTTGTTTTGTTTTTTCTTGTGCAAGTTATTGCTTCCATTTCTCCGCGTAATTCGAGTATCTTTTTTCTCTTAGTTGCAGTCGTCGTGTTCCTCTTTCGTTATTTTATAAAGAAAAAGGAAACATGGAAGACAAACAGACAACACAGGCTTTCGTATAATTCAGCTCTGTAGCTCCTTTTTTTTCTTCCTTTAGTTACTAACCCGTTTCGATTATTCTTGTAGCTTCTTGTGGAAGTCTTGCCTGCACCTGTGTAAATCAAGAATTACTTCTGTTGAGCTAGTTTGCACTAGGTTCTTCTTGTATGTGTTGCTTCCATAACGATCGTTTGGCTCCATTCATCGGCGTAGCTCGTTTACAACCCGTTCATTCTTGCCACAAGTCGTCATGTACGTGCTCGTCCGATTTCTTGAGGGCCACGATCCCCATATGCGGCATGTGATAGTGGTTAGTGACATTCAGGATTTTCGTCCTGCGGATACCTCAGACTTTGACAACAAATCAATTTACGACGCATTCTGGAGCGAAGGCGTGGAGGACAACACCGGCTTTTACTCCGCACAGGTCTGGCACTTGGAAGTGAGTACCAACGATTTAATCAACTCTTTTCTTTGTTGTTTTTAGTTCCACATTTATATTCTGACTTCTGTACTGATTTCTAGACCCGAAAGAAGTAGTCAAAGACCTGCCAAAAAGTGTTCCAGTTACCAAGATGGCTATCGAGGAAAGCTCGAGTGACGAGACAGTGGTACAGAAAAGTCGACAGGCACCGTACAATTTGTCTAAGCATCGGCATAATTCAAAGGAAATTCATAATGGAAGCGTAATTTACTTTCATATTCTTTCATATGCATTTAATCAACACACAGGAAACAAAGAAGGACATAAACCAATCTGCTGCCAAGAAAAAAGCTACCAACGAATTCTAAAAAAACAAAAAAAAATGCGCCAGGCTCACAAAAAAAAAGGGGGGGGGGGGAAAGCATCTGTAGCTTGGAGTGACGGAGGCCGTAAGTATTTCAGCGTAGTATTTCGACTCTTGCAGATATAAGGATTACTTCACGTAGACCTTTCTATTACATAATTTGCAGCGGAAAAGAGTCACACCTCGTCCGATTCCGACGGGCCGTCGGCCCACGACAGCGAGATGCGACAAGCCGAGAACAGCTTCTGGAAGAAGTGCACGCTACTCCAGGAAGACAACCTGTTTCTCCAAGAGCAACTCAAAGGATATCAGCGCTTCTCAGCTCCGAAGTCTTTTAACCGTAAGTAAAAACCCTTGTCTTGGTACCCCCTTGATTTCAAGATTGTTCGATCTTTGGTACTGCTCTAATTCTTCTACTCTGGCGCCTAGCCTGCAGTTTTCAGCATCGAGTTCCTGGTTCCGTTTTGTAAGGTCTAGTATTTCTTTACGCAGTTCTTTCATGTCGTCCCTTATGACCTTCACTCCATCGCACGTATCACTACAGAACTTCACGCTTTCTTTCAAACTGCGCAAGTCTGCACGCAGCTCGCGGCGAAGATCCTCCAGTGCCTTAGCTAGTTCTTTGGTTTCGTTGCCCATGTCGGGCCGAGCAAAAATCGGTAGAGCGCAATAGCGGGAAAACACACACAGGAAAACGAGAAATAAGTTAGTCCGTAAACAAATGCAAACAAAAACGATTTACAGGCAGCAGCAACGGCGTTTTGGCGTAATTGCGAGATGCTTAGCTGTTGTTCCAAGGGCAGGCTGACGAAGAAATGTCCACTTCTCGTCATCTCTTCGGCGCACAGTATTTTCCGGGCTATAGTCTGCGGATTATACATGTTTAAAAGTTGAAGTTTTAGGGTGTGCGGACTATCTACTTTTCAAGGTCGTTCATTATGACGACACGTGACGGATTTTGTGAATGAAAGAATATGTTATTGATAATTTATGTATAATACAAGCTTCTTTGTGAGCTAAAAAAGCCGACATTTGTGAAGGTGCGCCATGTATGAGGAGATTTTCATGCCGACTGAGCGCCAGGGGCGGACTATGAACAGCGTGCGGATTGAGCAAAACATTTTTTTCGGCCTAAATTGGTTCTTGCGGACTATACACCGGGTGCTGACTATAGCCCGGAAAATACGGTACTATAGTCTGCATGTGAAACATTCAACGCGCGCTTCTTTTCTCTTTTTACGAATGGCTTCGCACTGTGCGAGAAGCACCCTGCCTTCCGGACAATAAAAGTGGAAGGTCATCTCATCTACTGATATACCAGAAAATTTCCCGAACAAATGGCATGAAGGTCATCTTTTTGCAAAATATAGCTAAACAATATCATCCATCCCTCTATTGCTGACCAGGGAAATCCGAATTCGGTTGCGTGGTCCATGTCAAGGGTTACCAGGTCACTTGCAGAAAAATTGGGGCATTGGTTAACATGGCACGGATAGACCCCTGCTCTTCGCTCTCCTCCTCTCCAGCTTGATGATCATCAGAAACGCCGTCAGCTGCGGAGTTGTCCCGACGAACTCGAGACTGGTTCTGCATCGTCAGATAGAGATGATGTGCTGCCATCGTCGGTTGCGTGCGTTGCGCGGTCATCAGAAGCATTCGCATGGGGCAATCTGTACCTGGTTGTCTTCGGCAGGTCTTCGTCATCGAAAAGGATTTCTAAATAGCGTTTACGCTGTTTAGGTGGCGACATCCTGGCGGCATTAATCAAGGTTGGGTACAATGTTAGAAAGTACCGAGAAACATGAAAAAACTGCGCCAAGAAATTAAAAAAAAATGTATCAAGGAGCGAAAAAAAGAAAAAATGAAAAAAATTGCACCAAGAAGCGCGAGCGAGTTGTGCCAATGATCACAAACAAGTTGTAAAAACAGTTCTGCCAAAGAAAACTAAGTAGTTTTTTTATGTTTTCTTTGCTATGAGCTATTTTATCTGGCTAAGGGAGGGAGCAAGTCAGTCGCGCTGTCCCTCAAACGTCCAGCACAACGTCAGTTGACTTGCCGAGGGCTAGCTCCACAGGGGTCTATTTCTTCTCCAAGCGTACCCCCCGGCACCTTCCTCAAACCTCTTTGTTTGAGGAAGGGCGTGAAGGCACCCCACCACATACCACGCTGCCGAAACGGCGAGAGCGTCTGGAACACATTTTCGAGCGGATGTGAGCTATCGAGTGACACCACCACGGAAGGTTTTCGACTGCTGTTTGTTGGGGGTCAGCATGTTAACCCCCACAGCGCCACTTTGCACTTTAGCAGACTTTGGAATTTTCTCTTGCCTGACGGCGGAGCGAAAGTCATGTATTGCCTTAATCCTCCAATTATTCAGCTTGGCCCACGTGACTGCGCCCGGCGCATCCATATAGACGGAAAACACGGTAACGTGGCGCAAGGTCTGTGGGCTTTGTGCGCAAAAAAAAAAAAAAGTGAGCTCCGACAAAATTGTTTAGGAAACGTTCGGGCTTCATAGTTTACGTTGTAAGTTCTGAGAAACAAGGCATTCTGCACAGTGTGAGCGCGAGCGGGCCATGTGGTCGGCGGCTAAAGATGAATGAGAGATACACGAAGGACAAAAACAGACCGCGCCTTCCACCGAAGTACGTCCGAAGTATTTGCTGAGGATGCTGGCCGCTCAAGAGTAGGAACCGGCGGAGGTATTCGACGGGGAGTGCGGCGAAGAGAAAGAGGAAGAAAGGGAGAATGAGAGCGGCCTGCGCGGTGGCGTCATTACGTGCACGTGTGTTCGGCAGGGGAGGCGAAAATGGGAGAGAATGTAGTTACCCCGAGGGGAGGAGGAAACGGCATATGGAGAGGAAGCTCGCGCTAGTTCGCCTCACTTTTCCAAATACTGGAGCTTTTTGCTGAGTACGTAGAGAAATAGCTAGAGTATGCACCTATGTTGTGTCTATATTAAATCATTTTTTAGCACCCTTACATTTTTTTTTTCTACCCAACTCATCGCGGTTAAAAAAAAAAAAAAAAAAACAGAGAAAAAAATCCTTCTAGTGACACTTGAGAGTCGAGACTACTTGTCTTCTGAGCTAACGTGGAGCATTCCCCCCGTCTAGGGGAGAGGGAACTGCCAAAGGGTCTTGCTTGAGCGATCTCGCAGAGGCGATAACTGGAAAAGGGAAGAAAGAGGAGGCGGCGTTTCGAAAGTCGGGTGGGTGGCCGGGGATCGCCCAACCCCACGCGCGGCAGCCGCGAGGCGCAGCTGTGAGTTATATATATATATATTTTTTCTCTCTTCCTTCTTTCCCTCAGCCAACCGAGGTAGCTAGAGCGGAGTTCTGGTACAGAAATGTTTTAAGCTCGGCGTTCTTGCGTATGTTCCACGGTTTCACCTCTGGCTTGCTTCGGAATTAATCTCCATAGATTTTTCTTGTTTGTTCATCCTTTAGTAGCTCCTTTGCAGCCTTTAACTTGTCTAGATTAACTAATCCGGCCCGTATTCATGCTCCTCTTGTGGAAGTTGTTTGTATTCATCTGAGCAATTCGTGACGTTTGTTTTTCGGAGCTCGTTTGTGTTCTCTCTTGTTTTGTATCTTTGCCTTTTTTTATAATACCCAACTTTTTATTTTGTTATTTACTTCATTAGTATCCCGTAGTTTGTTTTGTTTTTTCTTGTGTAAGTTATTGCTTCCATTTCTCCGCGTAATTCAAGTATCTTTTTTCTCTTAGTTGCAGTCAGTCGTGTTCCTCTTTCGTTATCTTATAACGAAAGAGGAACATGGAAGACAAACAGACAACACAGGCTTTCGTATAATTTAGCTCTGTAGCTCCTTTTTTTTCTTCCTTTAGTTACTAACCCATTTCGATTATTTTTGTAGCTTCTTGTGGAAGTCTTGCCTGCACCTGTGTAATTCAAGAATTATTTCTGTTGAACTAGTTTGCACTAGGTTCTTCTTGTTTGTGTTGCTTCCATAACGATCGTTTGGTTCCATTCATCGGCGTAGCTCGTTTACAACCCGTTCATTCTTCCCACAAGTCGTCATGTACGCGCTCGTCCGATTTCTTGAGGGCCACGATCCCCATATGCGGCATGTGATAGTCGTTAGTGACTTTCAGGATTTTCGTCCTGCGGATACCTCAGACTTTGACAACAAATCAATTTACGACGCATTCTGGCGCGAAGGCGTGGAGGACAACACCGGCTTTTACTCCGCACACGTCCTGGGACTTGGAAGTGAGTTCCAACGATTTAATCAACTCCTTTCTTTGTTGTTTTTAGTTCCACATTTATATTCTGACTTCTGTACTGATTTCTAGACCCGAAAGAAGTAGTCAAAGACCTGCCAAAAAGTGTTCCAGTTCCCAAGATGGCTATCGAGGAAAGCTCGAATGACGAGACAGTGGTACAGAAAAGGCGACAGGTACGGTACAATTTGTCTAAGCATCGGTATAATTCAAAGGAAATTCATAATGGAAGCGTAATTTACTTTCATATTCTTTCATATGCATTTAATCAACACACAGGAAACAAAGAAGGACATAAACCAATCTGCTGCCAAGAAAAAAAGCTACAAACGAATTCTAAAAAAAAAAAAAAAATGTGCCAGGCTCACAAAAAAAAAAAAAGGAAAAAAAAGCATCTGTAGCTTGGAGTGACGGAGGCCGTAAGTATTTCAGCGTAGTATTTCGACTCTTGCAGATTTAAGTATTACTTCACGTAGACCTTTTCTATTACATAATTTGCAGCGGAAAAGAGTCACACCTCGTCCGATTCCGACGGGCCGTCGGCCCACGACAGCGAGATGCGACAAGCCGAGAGCAGCTTCTGGAAGGAGAAGTGCACGCCACTCCAGGAAGACAACCTGTTTCTCCAAGATCAACTCAAAGGATATCAGCGCTTCTCAGCTCCGAAGTGTTTTAACCGTAAGTAAAAACCCTTGTCCTTTTTTTTTATGTGCTGAACAATCGCCAAACTAAAAGGCCCATTCCTACAGTTGCGTTCGACTGCGTTGCGTTGCGGCTGCGAGTAAATGAAACGCAACTGTGGAAATGGGCCTTGAGACAAGCGGCGCACATATTCACCCCCTCTTCTCACTCACACACTCACTCTCTCTCTCTCTCTCTCTCTTAATCTCTCTCTCTCTCTCTCTCTCTCTCTCTTTGAATCTCTCTCTCTCTCTCTCACACACACACACACACACACACACACACACACACACACACACACACACACACACACACACACACACACACACACACACACACACACACACACACACACACACACACACACACACACACACACACACACACACACACACACACACACACACCAGAGTCTTACGGTTGTGGCAGTTTGTTTAAAATGTGTTGTATTCGTCCCCTTCTGTGTTCCTGAGTCTCAGGTTATTATTACCATGAATCACCACCAGCTCGCTTGTTTTTTTTTTTAATTATTGTTGCAGTTACATCAATGTTTCTAAATTGGACCTGGAAGGAATGGTATGACTGGAGGAGTTTTTTAGATGTTACAACTACACAAAATAGGCAAAGTTCCTTGTGAGTTTTTCTAATGAAAAACAGCCCCTATGGCAGCGGAGATCTGTCTCCTAAACAGAGTTCACTCCATCCAGTGGCACAACCGGAGAGCTTTTGCGTTAATTGATCTGACATAAACACTTGCATGCAGTTAACATTTAAAAAAAAAAAGAAAAACGTTCGTGAGTAGAATACGTTTTTTAGGGCGGTAAGCTTTGGCCGCAATCATTTATTTACAGAGGCTTATATGTGTAACTTAAGGATGAAAACGTCGTTAGTAATTAGTGCGTTCACGTTACCGCTTACGCCGGCCAGTCGGAACAAGGCACAACTCTTGCTTCTGCGGCAATGTATATAACATGTTAATGCAAAATGCATTTTAACGGAAGCGAAACTTGGATACCTGTAACCTTCACATCAATGTCACCGTGAACGTCTAGCATATAAGCGATGAAAGTTGCGTCGCTGGCGCATTTATGAAGAAGCATGCCTCGCTGCCACGTCACAGCGTCAGCGGCGGTTGCTATAGGGTAACCCTCGCATGTGTGACGGTGTAGCCGTACCTATAGGCACTGTATATGGCAGCTGTAGCTGTCAGAGGGCAACACAGCGCAAAAACCAAACTACACTGTTAGCAAAAATCTACACCTCTACCCGTGTAAACCGCTTTCCTAGCGCGGACACCCCAAATGGTGTTCGTCTTACAGTTAAGGCTCTGGGTATTTTGTTTACACGCGAGGTCTTGTGTAGTATGAACATTTTTGAACGTGCATCTGGTTCCGTGATTACACGTTTAGTGGTGATGTTTTGCCATAGCCGCGTAAAGTTAAAATGGCGGCCGCTAGACGTGAGACAGGATCAAGGAGCGTGGCTCAGAGCCTAATACCCCTGTCAGACGGCGTTCTAAAGATCCTTTTCACTAAGCTCCTTTAAAAAAATCGGTCAATCAGCTCGCGATGTGGAGTGCGCACGTGCTCCGTGGCGCGCGTACGTGCTCTACGGCGTGCGCTGGTTCGCCGATTTCATAAAGGAGCTTAGTGAAAAGGACCTTTAAAACGCCGTCTGACAGGGGTATTACACGGCTTTTCGCCTGTTTAAAAGCGTAGTTCTTACGTGTCCATACATAGTCTTCTATACGCTCTAAACCACCAAAGGCATCTGCCCTCAAGCGGCAACACCGTATTTATCACGGAGATAATGCGACAGTGTAAAGGCCCGTTCACACTCTTGCGACCGAGTTCGACCGAGAGAGACCAGACCGGTTTTTAAGCCTCTTGCGATCTCTTAAGACCAGCTCCGCTGCAGGGGAACTGGTCCTAAGAAGTCGCAGAGGCTTAAAAACCGGTCTGGTCTCTCTCGGTCTTACTCGGTCGCAAGAGTGTGAACGGGCCTTAAAGGACTGCATCCAGCCGCGTTTTCCCCCGCCGACCAGGAAGGCTATGTCCGACAAATGTGTCATTTCTCCTAAAAAGAAATGGAAGTGGCGATATCGCGTCTGATTAGTTAGAGGCTCGAACGATGAAATTCCCCTATGAAAATGCGGGCGAAGACCGAACGTGCCGCCCCCACCCGAGATGACAAAACATTGACGTTTCGTATCCTTGCTGTTTCGTCTGAAAGCAGGACGAGTCCGTCGATGGTGTCTTTCGGCGTGAAACCGCTGGACTTTGTCTCATTTTACTGCAGACTTGTACGTAATGCGTTACAAGTAATCGATTACTTGTAATCGATTACATTTTACTGTAATTTTGTAACGCTTCAGTTACTTCCTTTAAGGAGTAACGATCCTTGTAATTGAATTACATTGTGCTGAGAGGGATTACAAAATTACCGATTACAATTTTTCTCAATTTCTTTTTTTTTTTTTTTTGCGTGGGGGTGGGGTTGGATTTGCTGGAGTCACTAAGCTCTGGGCAACGGTCAATTTGTTTTGTTTTTTTCGAAACCACTAAGCACTGGAGTTCGAGGATTAGTAGGCCACTTTACTATGCTTCCTTTCCTGGGTACATTTTTTTTTGTACACCGGAGACTACGTTTGGGCATGAAAAATGACCTGATCCAGCCTCATGTCAGTAATGTATTTAAAGGGCCTCTGACACGCCAAAAAAAATATTTTTTTTTCATGCTAAACGTTGCAATGGCATATCAGGACATTACAAAAAAATTGTTTCACTATAGAGTTGCGTAGTTTTTTTATAAAAAATAGAAATACGAGGCCCAATTCAAAGTTCCCGCCGTGAACTGTGACGTAACAGTGTACCGCAAGGTGTCGGGGCGGTCAGAAGGGAGGCATCGCCGGAAGTCACGTGAGTTGTATCCCTCCTCGTGCTTACCGCGAGCGCGTGTAATATTTTTTTAATATTTTTGTTATTCTCCGCACCTCCACGAGCGATCCAAGCAGCCAAGGTTTCTTTTATTTGTTTTTCATCGCTTAATGTTGCTGTAAAGGTAGAAGAAGCGGAGTCAGTGAATTGACGTGATCAACTACAATGCCTAGAAGGTGCTGTGTGAGGGACTGTCCCGGTATTTCAGCAACTGAAGAAGAGATCACACTGCATGCATTTCTGAGAGACATACATCGGCCGCATGAGCACCCAGTAAACAAGTTCTACTCATGCTCTAGACAAAATACGTACTTTGTGCTCGACGTTTACTTGTACTTGGTACACTCACCAGTTCGTATTCTTTAGACGGCAGGCATCTACAGCCTGGAGAGTATCCGATGATTCAACGACCTCGGTGTCTCAACCTTCAGCAATGCGATCGGGCGTGTCGTATGCTAGCAATCCTAATTTCTGCGAGCGTTCTATTTTTTTTTTTTTTTCAAAACTTGATAGCTTGTGTTGCGCCCAGTATAGCCCTGTATTATCGGACTGACGGCATGCACTCGTACACTGGCTTGTACTCACAACGCTTTCATCATTGACCTCCATCACGTCGATCCACTGACTCTTCGTCCTCAAATTTTATTACACGCAAACTAACCAACGGTGCAGGGATAAAGAGCTAGTGGAACTGAAACTTCGTTTTCTACGATCGCTCGTACGAAGAGCAGAATAATAAAAAGAAAAAAAGTCTTAGGCACGGTCGCGGAGAGCACGAGGAGTGAAACTCACGCGACTTCCGGTTAACCCACTTTTAGTGACGTAGCTCGATGCCTCCTTTCTGACCGCCCCGACACCTTGCGGTACACTGTTACGTCACAGTGCACGGCGGGAACTTTGAATTGGGCTTCGTATTTCTATTTTTTATAAAAAAACTACGCAACTCTATAGTGAAACAATTTTTTTGTAATGTCCTGATATGCCATTGCAACGTTTAGCGTGAAAAAAAAAATATTTTTTTTTGGCGTGTCAGAGGCCCTTTAAACAGCGCTCTTTTTATTTCATTTTGTTTTTTCACGAGAGGGTTTGGGTGTGTTGGCGTCACTCACTCAGCTCCAAGCAAAAACGGTCAAGGCTTTCTTTTCTTTTTTCGGAACAACTGAGCGCGAGACCCCTAGGATTATGCTACCCTAATAAAAAAAAAAAGTTGAATGAAAAGTAACGTGGGAAGTAATCGATTACTTTAGAGTAATTTTTGATTACTTTATTGAGGCTGTAATTGTAATTGCAATCGGTTACTTTTTTCAGTAACGTGTACAAGTCTGCATTTTAGTGATGGGCGCTTTTTGCACTTGGAACAAGACCCGGCTGTGTTTATTGGTGTGTGTGACATAAATGAGAAATGTTTTACGAGTATCTGCCGCTGGCAAAACACGCTTCGAAATGGATTGTGCTACGCCTTCGTCGAGAGCGCAGTGGCGAGACCGCCGAGGCTACGACTGCAACGTTTAGTGTCCTCCGGGGTCGCTCTCGTTTTGCCAATTACCTTTATGCAAACAAAGCTGTCTGGGTGTCGTGTGGTCACTACTATGATTGTGAATCCCAGTGAAACCGGCGAAACACCCAGTGCTGCGTTCGTGTCGGTAGTGAATATATACTACACCAAGTGGAGGTGGGGAGACATCGAGATCGCCATGAACCGCCTACTTGGGTTCACCCTCGTGCTAGCTTGTGCCACTTCTGCAAATGAGACACCGGCAATCCAGCGTTACGATCACGGTAAGTGTATTTTTTTCTCTTTCCTTGCCGCCCGCCGCTGGTTGCTCCGGGCTGCAGGCCAAGGTCTGTTTTCGCCCTAAGAGGCTTGCTGGCCGGCGCCGTTCTTGTAACTGGCTAGCGGGCGTTTGAGAGGTCGCCGTTTCTTGCCGGAGAAGAAGGAAGCCAATAAGCGGTGGCGTAGATAGTGACGTTCCGATGTCATATGGCCATGCGCAGTCCACTTCTCCGCGCGTCTTTCACGTTGCAGAAGAGCGTAGCGTATTGCGTTTGTAATCCCCATTTCCCCCATGCCTTTCCAAACGGAGCGGTTCGTCGAAACTGTGCGAAATTATAAATGATGAGCCCTTGTCGCAACCAATTCAGTCACTGACTCTCCAAAGTAGCTTTCATCTCTGGCGCGCTGCCGGGAGAGCAATGCACTGTCCTGCCCCTTTGTGTGACGGCAACCCTGAGCCTGTGCCTTGTTGCCTTCAGAGCGCGGCAACTTCGCAAGCTCATTGAGCAGGATAGGATGGTCTCATTCGTGCTGATCACCAGGTCATCATCGACACAAGCTATGTAGGCAGCGAGTGCTGTTGTGAAACTGAGCTATGCGAAAGATGGGAGCCGAAACGGAAGAACCTAACCAAAAGCAGATGACGAAAGTGCGGAAAATCCGGCGGAGGCGCACTCGCGTCCTTGAGCAGTTCAGGAATCGCGAGATTCAGTGCTATCACAAGGGGAGGGGGGTGGACGGGCTGTCGCCTTGGCAGGCATGTCGATGCCTTTCATGATGGCCGCCCAGGCAGCTGTATTCCTGGACGGTGGTCTCAATAAACTTTGAAATCGACTTTGACAATAACCCCGGCAATATCTGGCCAATGTGGCCCCCTCGCGTTGGGACGCCTAACGGTGTTGCCCGGCGGCGCCGTCCGGCGGAGCCGTTGCTTCTAGTTCGGCAGGCCTTAACAGGCGGCAGAGAGGATCCCTGCATGCATGGTGAAAATCAAAAGCTGCACGCATTTTTATTTAAATAAATGCGATTTACGTTTTCTTTTGCACAAGATAAGTGCGCTCTCGGCGGTGGCGATGAGCCTCTGCTTCGGCAGCACACACGCCTCGGACATGGACCACACTCTCTATTATGGCAAGAATGTGATTTTCTAGTTTCTGGATGAAATCAAAGGCAGCCTGTGATGGTACTACTAGATTCCCAAAGAGTTTTCCAAGAACGTGGTGTGCTTTTATCACAAGAATGTACTGGTGATGCCTGATCAAGTTGTTAGACTCATCCCTCAGCAGCTGAGAACAGCCACAGCTTTGGGTTGTCTGTTAAAGAAAAAACTTGATGAAATAGCCCTTAAGGTAATAAGTGGCCGAGTCATCAATTATGTCAGACCTGATGTCTGATGCCAGCTCAGAAATATCCTCTAGTAACGGGAATTTATCAATTGGAAGACATTCCATACTGTCTGCAATTGAACTCTGATGGTGCAAAAATATTGGCGACTCCTCAAGGGGGTCAGCCTTGTCATTCTCCACGTTTCAATTGTTCGACAGTTTGAACAGTTTCTTTGTCTCTATGTGTTTAGGTCCAGAGGTGAACTGATACACAATTGGGTTTGTATTGCAGCCCAGTATTTGTCGTATAGCTCCAAAAATATTTTCAAGTGAGTCTTGATGCAGGCATCGTGTAAGTAGGAACTTAAAGTCATGGTGGTTTGAAAGTTCATCCCAGAGCATGAAAACACTCTTTATAATGACTTGCCACCCTATGGTGGTTTGTGGCTGCCTCCTACTTTGAAACTTTCATGTTTAAATCCACCCGACTTGCTGGTGAGGGAAAGCCCGAGTATCTCAGATTCTCCTTTCAGAATGGCATGACGCAACTTCTGCCCTGTCTTCTTGAATTGTGAGCTATATAAACAATCAAAAAGCCTGTCCATCCTATCACAGAAAAAGGCTGTTGCCACGGTTGCATCAGGAAGCTTCTTGGCCTAAACAAGGGATAGGATTGCAAGTCAGAGTGAGGCATTCAGCTTTTGTGCGGCACGTTTTACATTCATGTTACTGAAAGATTTAAAAAAAAAATGTATATCTCAGTAAGTTTCGGAGCCAGTCACAACCTCATATTCTGGGTAGTACCTTTAAGTTCAACAATATGGAACCATTGAATGACCACATTTACAATGCAAAGTTTGTGGGCTTGGAGATTGTTCCTGATTGTTTGATGAGGTGCCGAACATAAAAGATAAAGTAAACATGTTCGTTGTAAACTTGAAAAAATGACTTATCAACAGACACATCAAGTTGGTTGGTCAAGCTTGAAACCCCCTGATCACAGACCACAGCTTTTACTGTAAAGATAACAGTCTTAAGCTCCCGAATGAGATAAATGAAGACACTGCGGATAACAGAAGACGGTGTTGATTTGTGCCCAACAGTGGATGCAAGGGGCTGAACCCACCTCTTAAAAATTCCAGAAAGCACAACAACCAAGGCTTTATCTGCAATGATAAACGTTTCTTTCAACACCTTCATCTGTAAACCCATAGCACAATGTCGTGTGCAGGGTCGTAAGTCAAGTTCTTTTTTTAAAACAATCTCATTCGAAAATCAAAGTGTACACACACGATCACGCACAGCTCGAAATCCCGACGGAAACAACAGCGCGAGAAGCTCAAGCCGCTCGGCTCCACAAACTCACGCTGAGCAAGCGAGCACGCGGGCGGTCATGCGTCACCTTGTTTGATGCCAAGTCGACCGAACAGGCTGCAGCAGAAAGCACAGACGGGCGGCACGCACAGGAAGGACGAATGACGCACGGACGAGCAGAGGCTATGCAAAATGATGCAGAGGCTGACGGCGTGCAGGCAGGCAGTCAGGCAATGGCAGGCGCCATTCATCACGTGGTTTTTGTGACGTATTAGATTAAAACTATTTAGTCGTTTTAAGTACTTTAAATAATTTTAAAACTAAACAATTAAAAAAATGCTTCGCGCAGAAAGAGTTCTAATTCATTTTAACCAAATTACAGAAAAGCGCCACGTAGCGGAGGGCATCAAACGCACTATCTGGGCCGCGAATCGGCTTCTGTGTTCTCTCTTTACGTTTACTATATTACTCTATGCCCATAGCCTCTTCAGCCCGCAGAAAGGGCCCTTAAAGGACACATGCAAAGAAAAAAAAACATATTTTTTAAACAGCTTAGATAAAAAAAGGATGACATAAAACGATTTCACAACGAAGAAAAACTTTTTAGAGCTATATTTACTGCGCTATACGAATTTGTAGTTGGCGCCCGGGGGCGCCACGGAAAAGTGGCCCTTACTTATCACGTGACTGGTACATATTTGTCGCGTGGCGCTTGCGCTCTTTCGGAAGCTTCCTATGGCCTCTAAAAGTAACTTATTCATCTTTGTTTGAAGTATAACAAGAAACTAAGATTATTAAAAAGCTTTCAGAGCCCAAAGGAAACTCCTGAAAAAGCGCAAGCAGACGTGATAGACCAGTACACTGATCTGTGAAACTGTGCGCCGGTCAGATGACGGCGGCAGCGCCCCGAAGCAGACGAACTTGTACGGCGGCGGCGACGGCGGCGTGGAGAAACGCGTTGAAGCGGCGTCGCACAACGCTCAGCGCGCGGCGGCGGCGTGACTTTGCGGCGGCGGCGACGCAGAGCGGCGGCGCACAGGCCTACCACGTGACCAGTGGCGGCTCCCGCGGGTGCCAACTTCAAATTCGTTTTGCGCCGTAAATACGGATCTAAATTTTTTTTCTTCGTTGTAAATTCCTTTTATAATATTCTTTTTCCATCTAGCCTGTTTAAAAAAAAGGTTTTTTTCCTTTACATGTGTCCTTTAAAGAGCCAGCTGCGGCATGGCCTAATTTGAAATAAAATGAATGGTAGCCTTTTTATATTCATTTATAAGCACGTGAAAGTCTATGTCTTTGGCAAATCAAAAAGATCACAAAGATGTTAACTTGGCCCCGATTACGGAACGCTGAACTAATATTGGTCCAAGCAGGTAGTTTTTCGCGTAAGCTATACTATTGCGTATTGAGTACGCAAAAGCCAGCGACGCTATACTAAAACTGTCTATTTATGAACTAGTTGATTTTGATTCTGGAATCTTGACTATGTGGACCTCAATGCGTCAAGGATGGTTTGAACTGGTGCCGAGGGAGCAGGGGAAGGGGATTAGAAGCGAGTTGGTAGACACTTTAATGTGTTTCCCTTTTAACCTTCTTTCCTTTTTGACAGTTTGAAGGTAGGGGTGCTCCTTCTCGCTTTTAACTGAGGGCACAAACTACTCGCTCTTGGTTTTTAATCAGCGACAGAGGTTGCTAGGCTGCTATCCTGGAGTCAATATTTCTCCTGAGCGTGCACGTGTGTCGTTGACTCGCGTACTCAGGAACAAGTCTGGCTGCCTGATCAACTTCTTGTTCGGCTTCTATGTATATGCAATGCCGGACTACATGTTAAGTCCCCCGAATCGCGGCGAGGGATATTACGAACATATTGTGGAATGCGTCATGAGCCGAGTCTGTCGTCAAACTAAAGCACGGCAGGTGCCACGTCTACAATACATGAGCCCCGTTTGTTCCTAAAAAGTTTTGACTCGCACTATGTTGCACATCCCGAATTATTTCGGAGTGAACTTAAATTGCAGCATCCACGCCGATTATTGAAGGTCATAAAGATTACAGCAAAATGTGATTTTCAAAGAAGTCATCGCAAATACAACACCACTTTCGGACTTTTTATTCTTATATTACCAGCTTGCAAAACATGCCAAGTATCTTTTATTGTAATTTAATTACGTTTGCAAGGTGTTTGTACACTTCTCAGGATAGTTCGTACTAAAGATAACTTTAATACTACTCTAAAGACAAATTTCAGATAAGTATTAATATACTGTATTATCTTAAATACATTTGTTGAGTATTTGGCGCAACATTGGCTTTCATTAGACGAACTTAACAGGAAAATTCACGACGACACTTCTGCCGCGGCGCAATCTGGTACGTACCTGTAGTTCTCCCCTGTGTTCTGATAGCCTCAGGAAGCGTTGCGAATCCCCGCATTTTCGACATTTTTGCGTTAGCACGGTACTGTTAATCTGGTGTTAACTCGCTTTTTTTTAATGGATGGCTTTACCTGTTGTGTGCCAGGGTGCCACAATAACAGCACCAGGCGAAATGCAATCGGATTTTTTTTTCTTCACGAAAGAAAGCAGCCTCCGAAATAAGTGTCTCAGAAAGGTAAACTGAGACAGACAGAGCAGCAGATAAAAGAGCGTTTTACGATTTGTTTCGAATCTGGCTCAGAATGTAGATCCACTCCATTGAACGTAAGATAAAGAGTTTATAATTACAGCGCACACGACTTAGTAGGGGGTGCCAATGAGATCCGTATGTTAGAATCTCTCTGAGCACTTGCTTCGTAACCAAACCTCCGCGCTGCTTTGCGACGGCCATTTTAACGCGATAGTGGTAATGCGCTCATGTCGCAGAAATACCGGCGTCAATGGCGGGACGCGAACATCTTGATTAGTCCATAGGGTCATGACGTCACAGCCACATGGCTTCGCGGTGCAATTTCAAACAACCCACAACGCTCATGTAAAACGTGACGTCACGCGTGGAATGAAAGTAATTTAAACATGACATGTACTGCGAGTTAAAGGTCGTCGCGAGTGTCAAATGATTGCACATTACAACAAAAAAAAAATTTGCCTTATAAAACAAATTACAGAATTTTAGGTGGGATTCGAACCCGCCATCCTTCGGTTGCGAGGCAGACACGCCAATGAGTAGGCCACGCGAGGATTTTTTGTTTTCTTTATTGTGCAAAAACACACAAAACACAACAAAAACGACAAACAAGGTTAAAACACCAAGGGCCCCAACTTGGACCCGTTGGCGGCGCTAACACTCTGTCAAGCCGATTAGCTTATAAAGCAGGCGAATCCACTCAGGCGGGGTCTCAGTTTTTTCAAGAACATTTTTTGCCTGGATTACAATCTCGATAAAGAATACGCGCGCCGATTTCGGTTGAACCTCAGCGTGTCGCACCGCCAAGCGGGATCGCCATAGACTGTACAGCCCTAACGTCATAAACATGTCATATGGCACGTTGTAACCCTTCTCTATAGGAAGAAACCTATTTGTGAAATGGTAACCGCATAGATCTTTTTTCAGGGTACGCTGTAAAACATCCCAAAAAAAGACAGCGTCCCAACAGTGCACGAACACCTGTTCGATCGTTTCCGGCTGTCGGCAAAGCAGGCGGTTTACACCCCAAGAGACGTACTACCCACGCTCCTGAAGCCAGACCTTGACTGGCAAACTGCAGCTGTGCAGCCGAATGAAAAGCGTTTTGACAGCCGGTGGCACACACATTCTCTTAACACGGGCTAGTACATCTTGTCCAGGCCCTGAGGTGTACTGCAAACGGTACAGTGGCACAGGAAAAGAACATCAAGAAGGTCTCGCGCCAGTATTTTACGCGTGACAGTCGCCAGATACTCACGCGAAAATCTATCATTCAAAAAATGAACAAATCAACAACCTCCTTTACGAAACCAACTAGTTTTGCCGGTGGGCGAAACTCTGAAGTTTTAACAAAGAACTGTAGGGCTTCAGCTAGTTGGGTCTGTATCGTAACTTGCAACTGGGGGTTCAGTTGATCCCTCAAAAAAGAAAACGAGAAACAGTTCTCCGAACAAAAAGATGGCCAAGCCCGACGCCTCCTTTGGATACACGACGGAAAAGGTTACCACGGCACATGGGTTCACTACCCAGCAACCAAACAAACAACGAGAAAACTCTGTGCATCTATTGGATGCAGCTCCTCGTACACCACATGACTTTCAGAACATACCATATCTTTCCAGTTAAAAATACATTGCATACAGTCGCGCGAGTAAAATTAAGAAATTGGGGTTACGCGAACAAGATATCTTTTTCCCAAGGTCTTCGACGACAATCTCCCAATACGGCGTTGTGTTCTTCATGTGCTGCAAGGGGGCTTTTAGATACGTGCACGGAATCGTGCTCCATCTAATTCCTTCAAACTGTGCTGGCGTTGTATCCCACTCACCGTGCCATAATCCAGAGCATTTCTCTAGGTTAACTGCAGCCCCCGTTGCCGCACACATTTCTTCTCAGCACAAAATAGCGCGATATCATCCGCGTATGACAATACTTTCGTTTCAACACAACCCATAAAAAAACCCGCTCACTTTCTTGCTTTGAATGACACTTGAACAAAGTGGCTCTAAATACAAAGAGAACAAAAAAGGGGACAAGGGACGTCCCTGCCTTACAGAGGTCGACACCGGTATTTTAGGAGTTAAAGAATTGTTCAAGACCAGTTTAGTGGTGCACCCAGTGTACGCCATGCGCATCCCCTCAAATAAAACTTTTCCAGCATTCGCCCTTTTTAGAACAGCCCGAATAACGCCATGGTGAACACGATGAAATGCCTTCTGCATATCTACTTGGATCATTGCTACTTGGCCCTTGACTTGGCCGCCTTCCCTACTTACACACTCTAATATTGACCGCGCTACATGAATGATTTACTCTATTGATCGGCCCCCAATCCCATATCTTTGGTGCTCCCCAACCAAATCTCGAATAACATGCTGCAACCTACTAGCTAAAACGCGCGTAAAAATTTTGTAGTCAACATTACACAATGTAAAGGGTCGATACTCAGTTACACGTCTTCCCTGCACAGCATCGGGCGTCTTTGGTATCAGCACAGTATGCGTCTGTACAAAAGAAGGCGGCAAAGCTTTAAGAGAGTACACTTCACGAATAATCTTTAAAAGGAAAGGGAAAAGTGCATTTTTAAATTCCTTAAAAAATTATTCTCCACTGATTCAGGCCCTGGTGTTTTATGAGACGCCAAGCCGTCAAAGGCACGCTGAAGCTGTTCGAGGGTGATCGGCTCTTCCAACTGTTCTCTTACATTATGCGATATCTGCGGTACTCTTTCCAGTAACGCCGTGAGCTTATCTTTATCTAAAATAACATCTACACCAATCCAATAGTTGCGAGTAATAATCAGAGAAAACGCGTTCAATAAAATTTGTATCACTGCTCGTGGCTCCCTCATGATAAATTTGTTTCCGTTCTTCATCTAGTGCCCTCCGCGTAGGTTGCTCACCCAACAAACACTTTTTCAGCACGCGCTCGCACAATTGCTCCGCGGTAGCGCTTCTGATGGAAAGCATCCAGCTTCGCCCTTAGATTCCTAATTGCTTCCTCCACTGCACCTGGGCTACTGTTTTCAATTTTCAAAAAGTTATTTTAAATACATGTGCAGTCCTTTCTCCTCTTTTCTCGCCTCGCGCTTTCGATACACAGACCTTTCAATCGCTATTTGCTTAACTTCTTCCTTAAACTACTCCCATTTTTCGAGGAAACATGTTTCTTTCCTCGAGATCATTTTGTTCAGAATATCGCTAACGCCTCTAACAAAGTCGTCATCCTTTAGCAATGTGTTGTTGATTTTCCAAAACTGCCATTGAAACGTATTCTTTCGCGTTTCTTTTTTTCCAAGCGTCACGTTCACTAAACAGTGGTCTGTAAACAAAATTTTCTTCACTACATTATGTCACTACATAATCTGATGTCCTGCCGATAACCTCAGTTGAAACGTAAATGCGATCTAATCGGGAGTGGGATGCCCGCTGATAAAAAGTAAAATGGAGCCTGCCTCGGATTGCCCTCGCGCGTGCTACATCTTCGAGACAGTGCTCTTGCAACAGTTCGGTCAACATTTCTGTGCTGATATCTCGGTTTTACCTCGTCGATGCTCTATCTTCCGGGCTGCAGACGCAATTGAAATCACCCATAATAACGACAACCTTATCGCGATGCAAGCACGATTTTAAGAATTAAAAAAAAAACAGTTATTTCGTTAGCTCCGTTGGGTGCATAAACACACATAACAAGCCACTCGCAATTAAACAAGATAAAATCGCACCGTATGAATCGGCCTCGTTCATCCAAGACTACTCTCAGGTCTGGCAACGGCACAGACTTTCTAAGAAACAAAAAAACATCCTGCAGACATACCTACTGCATGGTATTCGCAACTTTCAGCGATGGTGGTACCGCGGTGTGAGAATCGCTCTCCCTAGCTCCTGGATGATCGGCCTCATAATAAATGGCCTTGCCTACACCTTCCTGGCGCGAAAAAATAACGTAAGGCTCTAATACTGCTCGTATATAGCAAAACTAGAATTACTTACGCGTTCCAGACCCAGCCTCGTACCGCCGTTCTACGACGATCATCCAGATGACAGCCATTTTGATAGGCACCAGTGCGCCCCCTATAGGTCGTGAAAGTTGCGAATACACACACCTCATAGTTGCTTAAAAGGGGGCGTAGCGTTTGTTCTATGTCGCTATTTGTGGACATTTTCGTTACCTGCAGAGCAAGAAAGTTTATTTTGTCGTCAGCGAGTAGACGTTGCAGCTGGTTCTGCTTTTTTCGCGAGTTCAAGCAGCGTACATTTAATGTTGCCAACCGAATCGGCTCGCGAAAATCCAACGTGGTCGACGCGTAAGGCGTCCTACGACGTGATCAAAATAGAAGCCCTCCGACAAAAGCTAATAAAAAAGAGATAAAAAACACAGTATCGCTTATAACAAGTTTTCACAGCGCGTCACCCACTGTGGGTTGCCTTTCCAACGGTCGTCAGGCGGGATGCGATGCTTGACCTGGACACGAACCATAGAGAAATATAGTACTACGAAAAGAGTGGCCAATCAAGCCGTTTCACGGCCCAGGAGTTAGGGACTCTACTGTCCGTTAGTAGTCGCAACAGTGCCACTTATTTTGAACATTTGTCAGATATATAATATTAATAAATAACTTCATTGTATAGAGTAAACTTTTAAAATTATTACGAACTTTGAAAACTTTCAAAAACGACTTCAACGGCTGTGGCTATGGCTGCGGCACGACGGTTGGCTTCGGAGTCGTGGACTCGACGGAGGGAGGACAGGGGCGGATACTCCGGCTGCTTGGTCTGTGTCTCTTGCCTCGTTGTGTGGGTTGAGTTGGTTCCGCGGCTTGTTGTCTCGTGCGGGTTTCTTGTCATTCTTCCGTTGCGGTCATGGTAAACCGTATATGTAAGAAGTTTTGTGACTGTAGTTTCTTTGTTGACGAACATTTGCATTCGGTCACTGAATTTAGAAGCTACTGGGCCAGTCATATGTGCAAGCGCCTTTCAGCACATGGTCATACGTGCAAGCGCCTTTCATGGAACTTGGACGGTAATTTTTTTTAAATGCTCTCCATCATATTGCATTTGTCGTTGTAAGTCTCGCTGTAATACAGTACTTTTTTTCCAGTGTACAACTGTTGACGCGTTATTCATACATTTTGCATGTGTACTGTTATTTTTGTAATGTATGAATAACATACATCACTCCTTGTCTTCATAGTTGATGTTTGTTTTGCTTGTCATAGTTACAAAAATAAATACTTTTGTGTGTCAATCCCTGGTGTCGTCCCTTCAAGAGAGTTAGCACAAATGTAAAAATATCCTTTTCGGTGTGTGGTCAGTTGGAATTATATGTAGCCCTGGATGACTTTTCTTCTGCAGTACAATTAAGTTATGCTTATAAAACAATTCTATTTTAAACAAAAACGGTGTTAGTTACAATAACACTGACTCGTTAAACTAGAGGGCGCATGCTACTGCCCGATACTAAAATACCGCTAGAATTCTCCTTGAATCCATTAATTTATCTGGCCAGCGGTTACTGCGTGTATCCATCCATTAAACACTTAACTAGGGACTATACTGGCCGCTGGGTGCGCTCACTGACGCTGAATTGGGCCGCTGGGGCCTATGGAAGTGTCCGCTCTTTACGCAGTACTATATTTCTCTATGCACGAACCTTTTTCTATCCAGCCTCGTCTTCTGTCGACGTGCCGGTCCCTTCTACTTCGGTGTCTTCCGGTGGATGGCGTTGAGTCCCTCATTCGCTTGACGACCGGGCTCATCTCGACGTCGACTTTTGGCACCGGAGCCGCGGGGCCTTGACTTCCGCTGTCGTCGTTGCCGTCATTGCCGTCGCTCGGTGGACTTACGTCAGGTGCCTCCTTCTCGCTCGTTTTTTCTGCGCCTTGCGGCGCTGCCTCGGTAGCACTCGTTTGCGCTTGAGGGACAGGGAGACAGACGGCCGCTGGGCCATCCGTTAAATAGATGCTGCACGGTCGGCGCGGACGCACCGACTGCCTCCTCCGCTTCGGCGTCATCCGTCATGTAGTCTGTCTGGTCCTCTGCCTTGCGGACACGGGCCATTGTGGCATAGGTCTTGATCCAGTCCGCTGCCTCGTGGCCATAATGGTGAAAGTCAGCGCAGCGGGGGAACACGGCAGTCCCGGCGAATATGTCCCGTACGACGACACCGAAAGCAGAGCGGAGCGCGTCCTGGCACCACAACGAGCACCTTACACCCTTCCAGGCGGAGCTGGTTGGGTAGGCTGTCGGTGGTGTAGCATTCTCTGAGGGTCAGGCGTACAGTAAGGGTGTTGGATTCAACGGCCTCGAATCCCCTTTCCCGGAAGAGATCCCTGGTTGTCTCGGGGACTTTGCCATAACGCTCTAGCTCCTTTTTTACTTGGCAATTCGGGACGTCGTACGGGACCTAGTGAAGCTTGACCTTCACGGCGGTGTTCGCCGGGTCGATGACGAGGCACCCCCCTCCCCCCGGCCACCCCCCCCCCCCCCCCCCCCCCCCTTGATGGTCAGTTCCTTGGCGTCGACCGGTTTTTGCTTGGCAGCTAGCGAATGCATCCTCAACATCCAGACGTGGTTCATCTGTTCGGGCCCTGCACTGGCCAGGTCTTTCTTCACAGCCAGCCGCTCGAGTTCCGGACGAAAGTCTTGGACCCGGTAGGGTCTTCCTTTTACATTACAATGCAGGAAGACACGTTGGTAATCACGTAATTCATTGGCAGTTGAGGCAGATTAATCTGATAATCCGCAGCGATTCCAGGAACAGACGTACCACGGCCTGACGCGGCCGTTATCACCGCTCCGTCGGAGCTCATGATATCACAACCGTTTCGTTCGAGCGCCGGAAGTGGAATCCATTAGTCCACTCAAGGCACGCTTGCACAATGAATGAGAAGGCGATGCAAACGTGGCCCGATATGGCTATCGGATACCACTCATTAAACCGAAGCTTTAGCATCCTCCCAGTTTTTTATATCCATTTTGCGCGGTGTATTTTGGACGTTATAACTGTTATTTTCGGGAAAGGTTTCAAACCCAACTCTGCTTCGAAAAATCAGGACAATCACTAATAAATCAGTGGTTATAGCTATGCGTCACTTAAAATAAAACTAACATTTTTCGAAAGCAGTCTTTATTGGTTTTTTAAACAAAACGAGAACAACCACATTATGCAATTTTGAAGTGCAACACTTACGCGAAAAAGGCGGCGAAAGAACCTGGCGTTCCAGATCCGTTCTGCATTAACACCGTTCGGGACCGCAGATAAAAGCTGCCACCGTCGGGCGACGTTAAAAGTTCAAAGCTTACGCAAAAAAAAATTGAACAGAAATTGCGCACGAAGTCTCATTTCCACCCAACGCTTTTAGGTATCTGCTGCTTTTTGACAGGTGCGAGTTCTTAGGCGCGTCAGGCATAATATTTCTGTGGATCGTTTCTTGTTAGTGGGCAGGCTTGTCGCCGCAGTTGTGTTTGTGCCTTGGCTGTAGGCCAGAATGAAACTGTCACACTGAGGCAACAGTTGGACGACTCTACCCGACAGCAAGAAAAAATTGTGCTACCGGCGACCCTGTCACATCACGGCAATAGCAACAGTCGGGCAACATGTTACTGGCGCGCGGCAACCGTGTTGTCTGAATTGTTGTCCATCCACCCCGTCAAACCGCGCTGACGTCGGGGACAACACGGGGAACACACCCCCATCTTGATTGCTTATGTGGTCACGTACGCACGCACCGACCCAGCGGCTCCCGAGAGAACGTTTCTCCGCAAGATCGAGCGGCCCCGGAGAGCTTCAGATTACCTTACCCGGCTCAAGTGCTGCGTCGTCGACGGATGTTGCCGCACGCTTACATAAGTCCCCGCAACATCCATTGCACCACATTAGATAACATCTTGGCAATCACACCATAGCACTGCCAATACTGCTGTCTCATCCGGCTGACGTATTGCCTCGCGATTGCGCCAGTTCACGCCATCGCGAGGTAACCCTCAGCACGAGGGTTTAAAAAGGAGTCGGGACAGAGGACTGGATGGAGACGAGACGGAGTGAACAGCGAGACGTCATGGGACCAGCGGCCTGGACTGACGACGACATCGATGCTGCATCATTATTCCAAAGTTAGACAAGTAATAATCAGTTAACTAAATAAAATGTTAGTGTTCTCACCAACCGTTCCAGACCATTTTAACTTCCGAGTCAAGTCTAGAACACCTCGAGACGCTACAGTGGTGACCCCGACGTGATAAGGAACAAGCACTCTTCAGCAAGCAAGCACATCATCACACCGGCCCTCCCATCCCCGCACCCAACGGAAACTCCCGGCCCTGCTCATCTCCCTCATCTCCCGGAGGCTACTTCCACCACCTGGCCCGTCGACTCATGGACAACGGCTCAACCGAACATCATCACCGACACGGTTCCTGTTCCACATGGCCCACGACAAGGCAGTGGTAGTACCGCTCGACGCAAATGCGAAGCTCCGCGACCGCTTCGCAACGACGGTCTCTGCCACAGCCAGTGTCCCCACCACTCCAGCCACTATCTTGTCCGCGGGGCGCGTAACTCATTTCCGCCCCAAGTTTCGGCACCACGGCCCGCGATTCCATCATCGCACCCACCGCCTTCGTCACCATCATCGCCGGTGAGCCACATCTTTTTTTCACCACACAAGAGAAAGAAAGAAATCTACCCGCATCCCTCTCGCTGCCACGCCCTCAACGATGCACCCCTCTGCACCCAAAGCGTCTAACTCACCACGGACAGCTCTACTTGAGCACGTCCACGCGGAGAACTCACTGCGTGCAACCCAACGTGGCCACACCACGCAACTCACCGCGTGCCACTCAACCAATCAACCAAATCACCGCGTGCAACCCAACGTAACTCAATGCGTGCAACCCAACGCGGAAACACCACGGAACTCGCCGCGTGCCACTCAACCAATCAAGCAAATCACCGCGTGCAACCCAACGTAACTCAGTGCGTGCAACCCAACGCGGAAACACCACGCAACTCGCCACGTGCCACTCAACCAGCAAACCACCGTGTGCAACCCAATGCAACACAATGCGGGCAACCCAACGCGGCAATACCACGCAACTCACCGCGTGCCACTCTCTGCAATGCACTCAGCTCACCGCAGACACCCCAACACGAGTACGTCCCCACCGCCTCCTCACCGCAAGTCCAATCACCGCAAGCGCCTCATCGCCGGCCACCCACCGCCAAGTCCCACCGCCTGCTGCTCTACGCGAGTACCACGCGGCCGACTCAATGCGGGGCCTCGGCACGGGCACGCTACTGCAAGCGACTCTTTGCGGCCCTTCTGACGCTCCTAGCTCATACGGAAAAATCACGCGCGTCCGACAGAGACTGCAACACGTGATGCATGGGCTACGCCCTCAACTTTCCACGACGGCCCACACAAGGTTCTGTAGCACCGACCGACGCCACTCACGGTCGGCGCTCACGGAAAGAACTAAGTGATCGCCGCCTATCATCGAAATCTTTATCTTTCGAATCAACTCTTCTCGTCGTCCACCCCAAACCATCATCACTCGAACGTCCAGCAAACGGAGATCCAGACACGCTCCGGCCGCCACGTGCCACAGCGTCTGGGCATCGCATCTCCTCCTACACCTGCTACTACACTCCTCACTCGCGCCCGCGGCGAGTCGAAAGCCTAGGCTCGGATAACGGTGGTCTCTAAACGTTCGCCTACTCTCTGGGGAGGGAGTACTGTGGTCACGTACGCACGCACCGACCCAGCGGCTCCCGAGAGAACGTTTCTCCGCAAGATCGAGCGGCCCCGGAGAGCTTCAGATTACCTTACCCGGCTCAAGTGCTGCGTCGTCGACGGATGTTGCCGCACGCTTACATAAGTCCCCGCAACATCCATTGCACCACATTAGATAACATCTTGGCAATCACACCATAGCACTGCCAATACTGCTGTCTCATCCGGCTGACGTATTGCCTCGCGATTGCACCAGTTCACGCCATCGCGAGGTAACCCTCAGCACGAGGGTTTAAAAAGGAGTCGGGACAGAGGACTGGACGGAGACGAGACGGAGTGAACAGCGAGACGTCATGGGACCAGCGGCCTGGACTGACGACGAAATCGATGCTGCATCATTATTCCAAAGTTAGACAAGTAATAATCAGTTAACTAAATAAAATGTTTGTGTTCTCACCAACCGTTCCAGACCATTTTAACTTCCGAGTCAAGTCTAGAACAACCCGAGACGCTACACTTACCTTTGCTCGCGTGCGGCGCGGAGTCGCTGGAAATGTGACTCCATAAAGTGCTAGTGCGTTCGAAGGGCCGGAAATTACCACGGACAACATCAGCCTGCAGTGACTGTGATTACAAAACTTGACTCGGGAGTATTTTCCACCCTCTATTTTATAAAAATGTTCTTCATTCGTTGACAAAGAAGATAGCCCTAACCGAGGAGAGTGAGACCGCTGATTAATGTTCGAGATTTACGCCACCGTATGAAGTGGTTCTGTCCGGTTCTTTCTTTCATGCAATTCATATTTCTACAGTACTATTGAGCAAGCGCCGGCAGTAACCCAAAGCTTCTTGTGTAGCGTGGTGTTAAGCTGAACTGACAGTTCTTAAAAACTGCGACACCGACATGATTGGTCTTCATGACACTCGGTAGAATAAGTATTTTTCAACGCTTTCTATTTGCCCACCGCATGCTATGCGATCGCATCGTTCTCCAAAACGTCCTGTGCATTTTCAAAACAAATATGGCGTCTGGTAGAAGCTGTTTCCAAGTTCCAAGCATCAACACTTACGATCAGAGGGGTCGTCTTAATGCTTCGATTTTTAATCTTTGATTTCCCGGATTAATTTTCTTATACTTGATCAGCGGGTGAGTAGGCATGCCATTTTATTTCACTAGCAGTAATGTGAGCTGGTCTCTTGGCAGTTCTAATTTTAACACCAGCCCAAAAGTTCACGACCGTAGCTGTGACCATTTCGACAATCGCTTTCAGTAATTACGCAGTAAAAAAATTCATCCAATCATCATAACTGCACGCCAGCTTTAATTAGTGTTAAACAACTTTTTCCAAGCCTTCGTTTAAGTAAGACGTTGCTGATAGGGAACAAGCTCTGCCATCGAAGCTATCTGTGTTGTCGTGTTGCCGGCGCGAAATTCGCCCAGCCAGCGATCAGGGCAACACACATTGTCCAACAGAAGTTCCTGCTGTTTTTGCTACCGAAAGCTGTCATGCGGAGGCAACATTTTAGTTGTCGTCTGTGTTGTACTGCTGTTGCCGCGATGTGACAGGCTTGTCGGACAACACGGGGAGTGACCAACAAGTTGCCCGACTGTTGGAGCACGTGTTGTGTTGCTGCTGCCATCATGTTGCTTGAGTGTGAAAGGGCCTTCAGGGTGCTGTCGCTCCCCAAGAAAGCCTATTTAGTTCTTCGTACTTCATTGTCGGTTAAACGTTATGCACAAGCCTGAGCACTACGAAGCTGCGTTTTCCACCGTCACACTCGATGCTGCTCCGCGGTGCTACACCAAGTCGATGGTCTCAAATTTCCGTGCCCTTTGCTGTTGAAAATAATTGTTCATTTGTTTCCAAGTACGTTGAGATGTCTGGCCACGCGGAGTGCTCGAGCAGTGGTTTCGTTGTTTTTTCTCGCGGCAGCAGTGGTACCACTGCGTGAAAGACTCGAACATGCCAACGGATGGCAAAGCGATTCTAATAGCGAAAAGACGACTGCTACTTCTTTTCCGCGATTGATGACAATCTAAGGCACCACAAACAACCCGATTGTATGAACACACGAAGAAGACAACTCGTATTTTGGAAGCTGCGGCACCACTTCCGAAATGTTTGCGCCTGCGCAGTTCGCTTGGTATGATCAGTGTATTGTGTCCGATCCATTGGGTTCAGGCTGTAGTATGTGTCTGTGTAAAGTTTTCAATATAGGAAAAAACATATAAATCAGTATAGTTGTCAATATATTCATCCCAATACAGCTTCGCTGGTTAACCTACTTCACAGAGTGGAATGACGCTAAGTTTTTGTTTTTTTTCTTTTCCCGTTTTTTCTTGTCAGCCAAGAATTCACGGCAAACACCGTGCCAACACTCCTTCTGAAATGAAACAAAAATAAAAAAAGTCGGGTTACTTTAACGATATCGGTACTCACCTGGAATTACGTAACGTCCGACACCTTTTCACCCATTCGTAATTTTTGTTTACTTGCAAACGGTTCTTAACTTTTTGAAGTCATAATCCCATTGCTATTAGTAGGCACAATAAACAAATGGATAAATATATAGGTCCAGCTATGCGCGGTTGTTTACTGCAAGGTAAGTGGAACGCCGTAGAAAGAGAACCAGCTACCATATAAGCCTTACTTACAACCCCCAGACCACAGGCTAAATACGACACACACTAACATAAAGGTTTATTCCTGGTTTATACTCAGTTGTCGTCTTACAATTGAAGTATTTAAGAAAACAATGACTAGATTACTAGAATGATTGTCAACTGGCGCCTCTAGAAATAGCAGGAATTACTTGGTTGTTTCATTAGACCATTTTGCTGAAATTTGGGAACGTCAATAAAATTAACTGCCTCGCAATGTAAACTTAGGAAAATTACTTTATTTATCAGTTGTAAGAAATGTGTAAAAAATTATTCCCTAGTTTTTAAGGGAGATGCGGGTCGAAAATTGGCGATTTTTTGCAAACTATCGTGATTTCGTGTTTTAGTGTAGTTTATTATTTTACTGAGATTTTAATATTTTCCGTATAAAAATAATGACCGAATGTGGTACCGAAATTAGTCGAATTTGCCTTTAACACCTGGTGACCCAGAAGTTATAAGGAGAGAGCCATGCTCGTGTGCAGTGTTCTTTGAGTTGTAACGTCGCATGCTATAGGAATTATTTTGAAAATATAGCCTAGCCATTTTCTCTCCATCGCAATCTTTTCCAGTTTCAATGTCCCGCAAAAAGAAATAACAAAACGTTGTTTCCCCCGCTGCGGAGAGGTGCTGCTATACATCTATAGTAATATTCAAACGCGTGCTTTTTTTTTTGCTTTGTTGTTGTAATGTTGAATCATCTTCACAGTTTGCGTACAAGAATCTGTGCTCTTAGTATTTTTCTGTGACAAACAAATCTGGTGTAAATAAGCTTGAGGATACGGAGAATGCAACTCTCTAGGATTAGTTGCAATGTATATTTTTATATATGCGATAACTTTAAAAACGTCTGTTAGCACTATAAAATGATGTTTTTGCGATATGTAATTATTTTAACACAGAAGAGTTCTCGTACACATTATTTATGTTGTTACGTGCACTCAGTGGTTTAAAGAGTGTGAATTGGTTGATTTTATTAGGTTGTTTTTGGTGTGTTGCCATGCCCCACGTGCACGGAAGAACATGTTTTTTTTTCTGCACGTGCATTGCATTCAGAACATAAAAAAAAAACCTATAACAAAACTAACACCACGTTTACGAAAAGCAGATCAAGAACTATAAACAATACAAAATTCATTCGGTTACCGCAAATTATAAAAAAAAATATTTCTCTTGGCGCATTTCTCTTTAAGGCTGCCCCGTCAAGTAGTTCAGTTTGCACGATCTACTTTTCATTCACGTTTTTTTTTTTTTAATTAGTAAGAAGATTTAATGTAGCTATCCCAAATCTCTTCCTGACTACTCTTCTCATGGCAGAGCTTTGGGTAGAAAAAACAAGACGCATTGATGTTAAATAAAATAAAAACTCGTAGAGTAAAAATAAAATAAAAAAGTATTTTGGGAACAGTAAATATTTCTAAAACAGTAGAGCGAAAACAAACCGTCTAGACCTTGTACTTAGTAAGCAGAATGAAACAGGCATAGCAAATCCTTACCGGAGTTCTCTGTTCACGGAACATATTGAGGTACAGTGTGTTCAGCTGTTAAATATAACGCGGGAGCGGTGGCCCGAAAGACTGCACGCGCCATCTACCGGCTCACTTTGCCAGCTTATGCCGCTGTTATTTTCTACAGTTACAATCCCAGCTCCGAAACAATCACCGATGCGTGACTCGGCAATTAAAAAAATTGCGGTGGCTTAGCTCGGCTATGCCAGGATATACGTAGCGTGAGCTTATGCGCACAAAATGAGAGGCGCTATCAAGCGGCTCCGGTGCAGCGTCAGACTTGGCTACTGCGCAACGGAGGCGCACAGCAGGGCACGCGGCGGCGCCAGTGCGTCTGGCGCGGCTATGACGTCACTCCTCTGGAATGCGCAGACCGGCGAGGCGGGGTGGTGGCTCCGGCGCGCCAGCTGTGCGCCGTGTGACGTCACTGCCCCTCGCGCATGCACAGCACGGAGCACGGTTCATTATGCGAGCCACGCGAAACTGCTCAACCTCGGCCAGTGTCTACAGAATAAATCGCTTTTTGATTGTTGTAGCCTGAGCTACACTGGCCGAGATTGAGCAGTTTCGCGTGGCTCCTGGAGAGCCATGTTGCGCATGCGCGAGGAGCAGTGACGTCACACGGCGCACAGCTGGCGCAAAAAAGTTAAATTTGGGGGTTTTACGTGCCAAACCAATGACGGGCATCTGGCACGCCCCAGCGGAGGACTGAGGATTAATTTGGACCACCCGTGGATCTTTTGACCGTGCAACCGAAAGCTCGGTCACACGGCGCCTCCTCCGCAATAAGCCTCCGTCAGATTGCGGGCACCTCGGCCGGGATTCGAACCCGCCACATGGGATCCGTAGGCCAGCGCTCTCGCCTCGGAGCCACCGAGGCGGCTGCACAGCTGGCGCGCCGGAGCCGCCGCCGCCGCGCGCGCCTCGGCGGTCTGCGCATTCCAGAGGATTGACGTCATAGCCGCGGCAGACGCACTGGCGCCGCCGCGTGCCAGCTGTGTGCCTCGGTTGCGCAGTAGCCAAGTCTGACGCAGCACCGGAGCCGCTTGATAGCGCCTCTCATTTTGTGCGCATGCGCAGAGGTATCAGTGGGGGTATAAATATAGCGGGCGTTTGCCAGTGTGGTATAGCCATGGAGAAGGAGAGCAAAATTGCTGCTCAGCGGCGCAGAAGAGCGGAGAAGCTTAACTCATCGGATCCCAAAGTAGTCATAGAGAAATATAGTACTACGTAAAGAGTGGCCACTCAAGCCGTTTCGCGGTCCAGGAGTTAGGGACTCTACTGGCCGTTAGTAGGCGCAACAGTGCCACTTATTTTGAACAATTGTCAGATATATAATATTAATAAATAACTTCATTGTATAGAGTAAACTTTTAAAATTATTACGAACTTTGAAAACTTTCAAAAACGACTTCAACGGCTGTGGCTATGGCTGCGGCGCGACAGTTGGCTTCGGAGTCGTGGACTCAACGGAGGGCGGATACTTCGGCTGCTTGGTCTGTGTCTCTTGCCTCGTTGTGTGGGTTGAGTTGGTTCCGCGGATTGTTTTCTCGTGCGGGTTTCTGGTCATTCTTCCGTTGCGGTCATGGTATACGGTATATGTTAAAAGTATTGTGACTGTAGTTTCTTTGTTGACGGACATTTGCATTCGGTCACTGAATTTAGAAGCCACTGGGCCAGTCATATGTGCAAGCGCCTTTCAGCACATGGTCATACGTGCAAGCGCCTTTCATGGAACTCGGACGGTAATTTTTTTAAATACCCTCCATCATATTGCATTTGTCGTTGTAAGTCTCGCTGTAATACAGTACTTTTTTCCAGTGTACAACTGTTGACGCGTTATTCATACATTTTGCATGTGTACTGTTATTTTTGTAATGTATGAATAACATACATCACTTCTTGTCTTCATAGTTGATGTTTGTTTTGCTTGTCATAGTTACAAATATAAATACTTTTGTGTGTCAATTCCTGGAGTCGTCCCATGTCGTCCCTTCAAGAGAGTTAGCACACATGTGAAAATATCCTTTTCGGTGTGCGGTCAGTTTGAATTATATGTAGCGCTGGATGACTTTTCTTCTGCAGTACAATGAAGGTATGCTTATAAAACAATTCTATTTTAGACAAATACCATGCTAGTTACAATAACACTGACTCGTTAAACTAGAGGGCGCATGCTACTGCCCGATACAAAAATACCGCCAGAAATCGCCTTGAATCCATTCATTTATCTGGCCAGCGGTTACTGCGTGTATCCATCCATTAAACACTCAACTAGGGACTATACTGGCCGCTGGGAGCACTCGCTGACGCTGAATTGGGCCGCTGGGGCCTATGAAAGTGTCCGCTCTTTACGTAGTACTATATTTCTCTATGAAGTAGTCACATAATGCGTATACCATGTGTGTGTCATTGAAGCACCAGTAAGCATGATAATCAAGCTAATCCTAGACAACCAGGAAAGCTAAGAATATCCAGCTGAACCTAAGCTCACGCTACGTATAAACCTAGCATAGCCGAGCTAAGCCACTGCAATTTCTGTTGTTAAAGAAGGTGGCCTTTAGCAGAGAAACTGCAAGATCACCGAGACCGAGATATGGTAGCTCCGCATGGTAAATGCGTAGGTTTGACTAAACAGAGTGAATAAAACAACAAAACAAACAAATAAAAATATAAAGCACGGGTGATAAAGAAATAAATGAGGAGGTCATGCGATAATTGTATCGGGGAGTGGCGACCAATCTCAAGAAGAACCGCCTTATTCTTTGCCGCATCGTTGATTTAATCGCTAGACAGCTCTGATATCAGTTTCGGCCACCGCTCCGGCTTATATTTAAGAGTTGAGCACACTGTATGGAAAAAGGCTTAGGTTCCACGTCACGATCAATCGGTGTTCGTCTAGATGAAGAAAAAAAAAAGATTCTGGGAACTTCATTTTCTTCTGGTTTCTCTAACGCTGTATTCTAAAATGGTTACTATACTCTGTTTCATACTTAGCGTGCAACGCTGTCAAAACTACTGGCGCGAGCGCGTGACTTCATCTATGGTTTTGTTTGCGCGAGAGCGCGTGAAAATGATCAACGAGATCAAGCCCCACGCTCGTGCCAGTAGCTTTTACAGCGTTGCACGCTAAGTATGAAACAGAGTATAGATTAGCTAAAAGCTAATGCGCGCTGTTCCCAATTTCTTAGCTAAAGGAACTGAATTTTTTTTGTTGCTTATGATTCGCCTGCCTACAAAAATTGTAATTAGTTCTGGGATTTTTTTTAAACTTGTGATAAGCTTTTGGCACTCCGAAATAATTATTCCGTGAAGAATGCTTTGTTCTAATGCGAAAGCATCAATTATCCGATGAAGCGGAGCCGGCGGCGTCTGTAACCGCAATGAAACACGAAAGACGTGTCTATTCATCTATGGACTGAGCAAAACGGCTTCGAGATAGCCAGCCATTGGCGGCCGCTTCACGAGAGCGCGCGCTCGGCCGCCGCTCTCGTGTCAGGCGTTGCCGAAGGGGGGTGGGTGGTAGCTGCCGCTTCGCAGACGAACTAAGAGAGCGGAACAACGACATTCACGCTTTCACATTCACAACTCATCAAAAAAAACTTAAGTGTCCTCGTTTTTTTTTTTTTTTTTTTGTGGGACACATTTTTTTTTAAAGCATAGAAGTCTGAAAGCTATATCGACGTTAAATGTAGTAAATTTATACTAAAATAACTTCACGTTTAACATATATATTTTTTGAGATCCCGGCGTCTGTAGTTGTTATAAGCAATGATGAACTTGCCTTTCCTTTTGCATCACATCTCCATCCGTCCAGCGCAGTGTATGTTGTGTACGTGTAGAAAAAACCCCAAACCCGGGGTGTACAGCAGTAAAATCTACAATCCTCGAATCCCTAGAAAGTTATCGGTAAATTTACGCAACCAATTAGTCAAAAAGAGCAAGAATAATGGGAATTAAAATGAAGGGATGAACTATACTTCGTGTCATCCCCAGACCAGACCCAGCCGACAATACGGGGACAATTGGATCAATAAAAAAATGCGTCAAAAGCGCACGGTCATGATGTTCTTTGTGTTCCTGAACATTTTTTATTATCAATGAACCAATCATAAACTAAAGGGCCACAGTGACTTGCGCTTTTGTAAAGGCTTGACTGGTCCCTTTATCTTTTCGCGTCGGCAGTGTCTTGAATTAAGCTGAAAAGAAGTATTATTGGTACGCGATTTTGTAAAGGAATATGTGCATAAAGCATGAACGAAATGAGAGGACACAAAACAAAGCTCTACGCTCTACTTTCCATTGAATATGTGTTGAAGCAAACCAGACTTTTAATAAGCCCTATCATATTTGAAAAACAGCGCGAATAACACACGGACAAGAAGGGAAGAGAACACACAGGACGAAGCGCTGACTATCAACTATCTACTCAGAAGACATACAGAGAAATACACGCGAGGATTGCTGCTTCTCCTTCCTCTTCTACCAGTCATTCGCCATTACGCGCGCCACATTATAAATGAAATCAAATTAAAACACACCAGCACACTAAAACACACCAGCACAGGTATAAGGCATCGCGTCTTCTTCCTTCTTTCTTCGATCTTCAATCTCGATCTTCAATTCATTGCAGGGCGATACAAGCAATGGGTTGACCAAAGAATTGAAGATCGAGATTGAAGATCGAAGAAAGAAGGAAGAAGACGCGATGCCTTATACCTGTGCTGGTGTGTTTTAGTGTGCTGGTGTGTTTTAATTTGATTTCATTTATAATGTGGCGCGCGTAATGGCGAATGACTGGTAGAAGAGGAAGGAGAAGCAGCAATCCTCGCGTGTATTTCTCTGTATGTCTTCTGAGTAGATAGTTGATAGTCAGCGCTTCGTCCTGTGTGTTCTCTTCCCTTCTTGTCCGTGTGTTATTCGCGCTGTTTTTCAAATATGGATTCATACCAACTCGCCCAACGTTCCATTCTAGTAAGCCCTATCAGTTTGCTTGCGTAAAAATTTAAATTCCTTATCGGATATCTGAACTGACGGTGAACTTATAAGTTATACATATCCTATCGCCCTGCAATGAATGCTGTATGATTCATACACTTCTTGTGATAACTTGCTTCGTAACGTCGCAAGAACAGAAATTACAGAGAAGATGCAAGCGAGCCGGTGAAATTTCAGCATTGTAAAACCCGAGACGTAGGAGAAAAAGAAGAAGAAAAAAGGGGACAACCCAGACACAGGTTTGTGTTGTCCCCTTTTTTCTTCTTCTTTTTGTTCTACGTCTCGGGTTTTACAACGGTGAATATCCCAAGAACATTTATTTTGGTTAAACGCATAAAATAGCCCAAAATATAAAGACCCAAATTAAACGTGACAAGCGCTAACTTTCAACTATTTTACTCAGGAGGAAGCAAGGCATATATAAATACGCAAAGCGGCAACAGATAAAGATATCAAGACGTTATCTGATCATTCAAAAACTGAAATTCATTTCCATGAGGCACAATTGACGTGTCGCTGAAACATGACGTCCCAGTTTTGTGGTAAAAAACGGGACGGCTTTTGTCAGCCACATGTCAACTTCAGTTTTTGCATGAACGGATAACGTCTTGATAGCTTTATCTGTTACCGCTTTGCGTATGTATATTTGCTTTGATTCTTCCAGAGTACAAATGGTTGAAAGTTAGCGCTTGCCCTGTCTACTTAATGCCTTTGTCTTTTTGCGCTATTTCGTATGTTTAACTAGGATGAACCACCTAGCCCAGCAACCTACCTTACTGAATAATACTTTTTTCTGGAACCCGGACACAATGACATCTATGATAATGATTAGCCCAGTAGCAAGAGGGCGAATGTTTTTATATAGCCAGCCGGCAACAGCCAGGCGGCGCCAGCAGAGTGAGAGCCCACGGTTATACCCTGTCTCGTTGTAACTTGGCAAAGGGTGAACGATAAGCCCCACATTGCGTGCCGAAGGCTTCGAAATGCATGACGTGTACGAGCACAACCCACTCATATAGGAGCATGACGCAGCGAAAAGGCTGATACTTGTTCGGAGTAGAGGCGCGCTCCGGTGATACGCAGTCACGTTCCCATTGGCCCGTCAGGGCCGTAGCTTCCACTGTACTGGCATGTTACGCGATCATAGCTTCCTGGGATACCCAGTATTGTTCACGTTTGAACAATGCAGCCGCCACTCTCAGGGGTACCCAATATTTCTAGCTTCAGTCGCTAGATGGCGCCAAACCAAACAGCATTGCAGGTTGCCTATAGTGCGTGCTCGCGTACCCTATCGTTTACACGCCTTCCCTTTTGGCCCACATACACTTTTCCGCAGCTCATTTAAACTATTCAGTACCCGCTGCGCTTTTAGGCATTATAGCGGGCGGGATGCACACACACACGAAAAGAGTAATTAACATGAAATTATCTTCAACATTTCAAAACCTTGCGAGAACAAAATTATTCCCACACATCTCGCGACATCCAAAGCACCCTACAGGTTTAGCGCCATTCAGGGCACTCCATCACATTTCGCGGCATTGAAAACAGAGTACCGTGAAAACGTTCACGGTACTCTTTATCAAATAGTTTAACGCGTTCCATGTGTGGACTCGGTAGTTGTTCCTGGAATGCAGCAACACTACCGCTAATCAGGCTGAGAATCCTGGCTATCTTCCACAACCTTCCATACTCTCGAGCTCCTGTCCCTCAATGCGAACGGGTGGTGGAGCTACTCAACACCTACTCCTCTCGTTACATTACCTTCCCATTCCAATGAGCGTCGAACACCTCACTCTTCCTCTCCAAACCTCAACCAATCATTGTCGAGTCCCGTGGCCATGCTTTTATCCCGGCTGCTTTCTTATCTGGGTTTCACGAAATGCCCAACTTCTAGCAAAATAACGTTTTGCGTTAAAAGATATGACCCAAGCAGTACGTAGAAGGTGTCACTTCAGTAGTCTATAAACTCCCGATGAGCCTTGGAAAAGTTTAGGTGGGCCAAACAGGAAGACGCATGAACGGTAGGGCGCGAGAGCAATCACTAGTTGTGAAGTGTTTTCCCTCTGGCCAATTGGCAATTTATTGTGGAAACTTCCCGCACGCCCTTGTTTCAGAAAAAAAAATAATTATTAGGACGTTAAGAAGCAAATTACCGCGAGACGTGTTTGAATCATGCAACGGGGAAGCAGCATATTCATAAACTCTTTGTCATTTCGCCGATATGATAGGCAATTTGAATTTCTACGCGAGTAACATGACAGGGTTTATAAGCAGATTTTTCGCCTTTTAATGCACAGAGAAAATGAGAGAGAGAGAAGGATACGAGAGCGCGCGTGCAGTGACGTCAGTACGCCGCGCTCTTATTGGAAGGATTAGTGGGTAGACCTTAAGGTAGCTGCCTTTGTCTCCACCGCATTCGTCGAATACGTTCGAACGCGAGAGCCAAACGCCGGACATAGGCGTTCCACGTTCGATGAGTGCAGGGGAGACAAAGGCAGCTAGTTTTAGGTCTACCCACAAATCCTTCTAATCAGAAATCGGCGTTCTGACGTCCTCGCTCGCTCTGCTTCAGTTACTCGGTGCATTAATATACAGCTGAAAGTTTCACTTCGCGTTCTGTCCTTCTCCTATTGTCCCGTTTACGGCGCATATTGTTTAAACAATTCTGAGGAGCGGAAATTATAACTGATCTGTGTAATTTGTAAAAATATCTGAGAGTTACGTCTTTTGGCAAGCTCAAAACGAAACGTATGGTTGTTATTATTTTATATTGAGGAGTGCGTAAACATAGCATGTTCGGGTGTAGACGTTTGCAAGCACGGCCTCTGGGCGCCGCCATCTCGCTGCTGATGTGGGCAGGTCGTCTGATAGTCGAGCATTGCTGAGGCATACTCAAAGCATTGGCAATGCTTGCCAGTCAGACGATCTGCCCATACGAGCAGCAAGATGGCGGCGCCAAGGGGCCGCACTTGCAAAAGTCTATAGGACGCATTCACTGAACGCCATATTCTAAATATTTTTTCGGAGCACACGCTGAGAACTGGGTCACGTTTATTTTCTGTTGAAGACGACATTCTCTTTGGGTGTAATGTAGGCTTACGCGCGTTCCATGTTTCATGCACCCAGTCGAGTACGTCACCTTTAGTAGTAAAAAAAAGATCAGCTAGCTCTGATCTTGCATCGCATGCAAAGCCATAATTTAGCGTTCAATGAATTTGTGTTCACTGTGCACTATATTCTACCCCATTGAAAAAAACATCTCTACTGACCAACAGGGTTTCTTAAATGCTTTGGCATTCTCTTCAAAACATTCTCATTGTTTGATTATATAGCCGTAATTTTGTAAGAGGCCTGACGTATCCTTTAAGAATTTCAAAAAGTGTGTAAGATGCCCGTAACAGTTTTCTTTAGAGACCTGTAGGGACTGTCCCAATTTTTTTTTTTTTTTTTGTGAAACCACGGACTTCATTAAAATCGTTTTATCGGGTCTGTTGTACACATCGCGTGAGTATGTGTCGGGGAAGCCCCTTGGTCATTTTGTATCTGGCGGCCGCAACGCGCGAACGCTCAGTGTCGGCGACCTCTACCATGCGTTCACCACCTTCGAGAGCAGCTCAGTTTGCGAATCAAGATGAAGGTTTCTCAGTTCTCTGTTTCTTCCGTCTCTTCGTCCGTCCGACTTCAGAAGCTCATCCAGTGAACAAAAACGTCGCCGGAGATGCAACCGCGACGGCACCAGCCACGACACCTTTATCTTGCTAAGGATTTCTCAACGGCGGCGTACATTGGTTTCGAGTTTGCAGTTTTCGCGAAACGTGCTACTGATAGCTTGTATGCATGCGTGTGGTGAACCTTCTCAATTTTATTAGTTTAACTGCCGTACAGTCGCAATCAAACTTAACTGGAATACTCGAACGCCCGTCTCTTTCCGCAGGGCGCTACCCTGGGGGCAGCCTGTTGTTCCAATTGGTCAGGTGTCGGAGGGCGCATCTCGGGGAGAGAAAGGGGAGGGGGGGGGGGGGGGGGGGAGCGGGTTAAGTTCTGAGATAGAATGCTAAAAAAAAGACCAAGCCCCGCTTGTTTTTTGCCTTGTGTCTTATTTTGTACTTTGTATTACAAACTCATTTCTCGACACAAAAAACAAAACAAATAAAGGTAAAATAAAACCGTTTTGAGAATTACGTATTTTTTTATGCAGCTTTGTTTAATATTATCTGATGCGATACGCACCCGAGCTCTGAGTTTACCGCGCTCACACCTCCCCCCTCCCCCCCCCCCCCCCCCCCGCTAGGTAATGGGCCCTTCTCAACCTGATCAACTGATATGGCTGCCACCAGCTTTGCGCCCCACGGATAAAAAAACGCTCCCTCGATCGTTTCAGTTAAGCTTTATTGCGACTGTACATCTCAGGAATCTTTCCAGTGGCACTGTGACTACCTCGAAAAATGTTTTGCAACAAAAAACTCGGTTGTTTCAATTTGGTCCGATCGCTTTTGTCTACAGCTGCTTGCTTTCGGGTTTGAGTACAATTTGGTTCTTCGTCTTTTTGCGTTACAACATGCGTGTAAACCTCATTGCCTAAAAAAGACTTCCAATGACGTATTATACCGCGGTTTTAGTAGAGGGTTCACTGTCATTTGGGTGCTCGAAGTGTTGAAAGACTGAGGGGGTCTGAAAGGGTGAAGCGTCTGAAGGGGTTTGAAGGGCTATGGGGTTTGATAGGCTGAAGGGGTTTGAAAGACTGAGAGGGTCCCATAACACATCAGGACGGAAGTGTTATTCTCAATAGAGTACAGGAATCATTGAATAATGATATGGCGTTTGGTGAATCGCCCGCTCGCGTACGTGTCCTCAATCGCCTCCACTGTCGCTTTCGTTGCCTGCTACATCTGGTTCTACACAGCCAGTTTTTGGCATCCCTTTCGGCGCCTCAGACGGCGCTGCACGCTTCGGAAAAGGTCTATAGACTCCTTCCGAAAGACTGCTCTCTGTTGGCAGCTGTGTGCTGCAGCCTTGGTGGTTCAGAGGCAAAGCGCCGGCCTAGGAATCCCAGGTTGGCTGGGTTCGAATCCCAGCCGAGGCGTCCACAAACTGACCGAGGCTTATGAACCCCTTTCGAAATTCGTCTGCCGCTTTTTACAAGGTCGGAACCACAGCACAATGGCAGAACAAACGACATCGTGGAGGGATGCAAGTAATTTTATGAGATAGCCAACGGCGGAGCGCGGCCAGCGCCAGGGGCCGACGAGCCAATCAAACAGCATCAAAAGTGCAATGTCACTGCGCTCATAATCTTTTTCTGTAGGTGTGTTTTTTTTTATACTCCAAACAAACGCATTAAGTGTGCCGTGACATTTCGTCTTTAGAGCTCCACTGTGCAGGGATTCCACAGCTGCCAACATAGGGCAGTATTCCGAATGAGGTCTATTACGGAAAAGGTGCCGTGTAATCAAGCATTCGGTTGCACGTGTAAAGATCCCCAGGTGGTCTATGTCCTCCGCTGGGGCGTGCCAGATGCCCTTCGTTGGTTTGGCACGCAAACCCCCAAAATTCTTAATATTATTGGCAGCTGTGGAATCGCTGCACAATGGCGGACTAAAACCTCAACGTCAGGGAACACTGTATACGTTTGGTTGGATAAGAAGGTAAAAACGCATCCAGAGACAAAGTGATGAGCGCAGTGACGTTGCACTTTCGGCGCTTATTGATTGGATCGTCGGCTCTTGGTATTAGCCGCACCCCGACGTTCGATCTTATGCAATGAATTGCACGTTTCACGATGTCTGTTGTTCCGCCGTTGTGCAAGGGTTCCGACTTTCTGACAGGAAAGTTCCCAGACTTTGGTCTTGGGGCGGGGGGAGGGGGGGGGGGTGAATTAGTTTCTTAAAAAAACGACACCTCGTTATTTGTTTAATTTATTTGATTTGTTTTTTGTCTTAAGTTTAATAATGAAAAACCGAAACCTTGGCTCGTTATTTAGCTTGGCGTAAACTACCTCAGCCATAAGCAATTGTACAACCTCGCATATATGTTTTGTTAACAAAGGCTACTATTCCCGGTAGAACCAACTAGTTAAAATAGTTGGTAGTCCAGCGATCGGTTCTATTTTCTGTTTCTCCTTCCTTCATTGTTCAGCTGGTTCCACCAGTAATGTATCACAACCAACTAGCTCAACTCATCCCCGTAGTATATTTATATTGCAACGTGTCACAAGACGGTTTTTACACAAGAAACAAAAACTGCAATTAAAGGTCCTTAACCGTGAACAACTACGCAAATTGTCAATATTTGAAGTAATCAAGTGCATTTAAAAAACCTAATTCACACTTCGGTAGCTATACCCACCATGAGAAAACACCATGTCAGCAAACGAATCTAAATAATGCAAAAGGGAGTGACGGACAAAATATCAACAGTTGAAATGACCAGGTACAATTATATGACCCTATTTACACTTCATGCCTATACGCTACGAAATCAAATTAGAGTAGTGAACGAATGGCAAAAGACCACATAGTTTGTACGCGCACCAAATTTTCTTACAACATATACATTTGAAACAAAAGAAAATCAATAACGTTAAAGTGTAGCACAGTACGTGTAGCCGAAAACAAAGACAAGATTCTGCGACATCGATGATTGATGCCAAGGAAAGTAAAGTTTATCTTAACATTGAACAAAACGATTATTTATATGATTGTGCAAATGGGGCAAATACAATGTCAAAATGACATCTGTTCTAACCTTTAACCGTTAAAGAAATTAAGTGAAATTCTAAAGCAGAGTGTGTATTACCTTTATTCTGACAGTAATAAACTATGATAGCTTCTGTTTCTCGCGGATCGTATAATTAAAAAAGCGTGACATTTCTAAAGCCCTCATGCACCATTCAGAGAAAAAATTCGGTCCTACGCCTCCTTTGCCTTACGAAGCGGTCTGTCACACTGGACGTGTCAACATGAATATCCCGGTGAATGGTCAAATTATTTAGTTCGTTTAGACACTCCTCGGTTATCTTGGATCGCAACCAGGTCATCAAGCGACGTAGTGTTGAGAATGTGAGCTCCGCCGTGGCAATGCTGACTGGCAGTGAGGCAAGAATCTGAAATAACGTTCGCACATTCATATACACATCCCCATCGCGCGCGTGAAGGGACTCAAGGACTGTACGCCGAACCGGAATGTGTCCAGTTTGTCGCAGTCACTTCGGCTTCCACATGATCAGTTCCGACGTAAAAGTTTTCGCCATCGCAGTTCGGCTATTTGACTCTGGGACGCAATGACACCTACCTGCTAGTCTCCCTATTTGTGCGTCGTTGCCTTTAATTAAGTATGTTACGAGAATACGGGGTACCCATACATTCAAATCGTAAACCGAAAAGGTTTTTTTTTCGGAAAAACGTGAAGAGAGATGTTCAGCCATTGATTCCAAAATCGTAATAAAAACAATCTGCCAGCAGAAGGTTTCAAGGTCCTCTACCTGCATATCCTGGCTGTACATATGTTTGGTTGCGGTCGGGGGAAGATTAACCTTCAGACCTATTTAGTTTGCGGTAGATTTAACTTCGGCGAACAGTTGGTTGAACTCGGTGTTACACATCTCTCTTTTAACCTTCTGTTGAAATAGAGTGTTGTGCAATAGCTCGGCCACAGTTTGCAGATCCAGGGTCTCTTACTGGAAAAGCCGGCTCAATGATTTTGTGAGGGCAAAATGTCAATCATTGAGAGCAACACAACCAGGAAATTGCCAGTTTGAAAGGCTGCACTTAACGTGCTTGCCTTAGCTGCAGATGACGTCTGTTTCTTCCGGTTCGAAATAGTATCCAGTACTTCAAGAATATCCGCCAATACAGATGTGAATTTTTGCACGGCACTGTGCCGCTCTACTCGTCGTGATCTCGAAAGCACCGGCAGTTGACCTTTTAGGACCCTTGGAGGCACTGCATTTTGTTTTGACGACGACGTGAAGAAAAACGTAGTTGTCGTAATAATACCCATGAAATCGCGCGACTTCTGTACAGAGGATTATTTCGCAGGTACAACTCACGGCATGAACGGATTCTTTTTTTAATCTCTTAGATTGCCCCACATGTTTCAGAAATCATAACATAATGCAGCCATCTGTTTTGATGTCAACGCAATGCACTGGAAGCAATCCCATCGAGCAGATTACTTTATTTTACAATTTTCCGCCAGAAATCTATTAGTCAACGACGGCTCGTATGCCGAGCTTCAGCCTTCATCTTCGCTTCCCGAGTCGCCCTCTTGCAGGAAAGTACTCTGTTTCCGTCAGAGACAACCAGCCAGTAATATTTCGACAAACGTTCTTCCCTGAAGAGACGATTCTCGGCTTTTCCTTTCTTCTCATGCTGCGACGAGGGCTAAACGTAGCCCTTTGACGCTTACCAGTGGTTTTCCAGTAACTGGAAAGCCTAAAGTCATCCGGTCTGCCCTTGCCAGCAAAATACTTTACATCAGATGTACTCATACAAATGGTCGATTCACACACTTCCTTGATTCGCACCATTGCGGTCAGAAGACAGATCCGCGTGCAGAAAGGGAAAATGGCGGTGAGGCTGCGACAGAGGGCAGGCACGCGGAGTCGCTTGAGGCACATTGGCTCAGGGTGGATGAAAAACCAGAGGAGATGCCACTGGACGTCGCTAACGAACTCCACGAAGCTCGAGCTTCTTTGTTAATAGGTACACATCGCGACACTGTTAGCGCGAACACGACATCGGCGCATTTTCGCATTTTACTTCTAAATAGTTTTAGCGAGCACGAAATTTTATCGCTTACGTTATATAACTAAACGAGCTTTTTCCGTAGCAATAATAACTTGGATGACATCCCTTGGTTTCAAAGAGAAAAACTGAAAAAACCGGCGATCGCTTGTTCGCGCTAACAGTGTCGCGCTATGTACCAAGACAAGTTCGATTCTCGAGCACTTACTTCTTCAGACTGATGAATGTTCCGCCTGCAAATTGCCAGGCACTTTTTAGTCACCAAGTCCTGTTTAACGCTTAGTTCAGTTTAGTAAAATTGATATTTTTCTTGCATATTTGTCCACATGTTTTTGTCACTTACATGTTGTATCCGCTCAATGAGTTGGAGAGCTCGGACGTATCTTTTTGAGAGGAGCTGATAGCACTGAGAGATGAAACGAGTAAAGATGATGATGCCATGCATGACACGAGCAGGGCACTCGTCAATAAAGAACCCGACGCTGTTGGCGACGTATCTGCGCTGGATATTGAGCCTTCTTTCCTTAGGGGTAGGAAGAAAGAGTCAATTCTGGAACGCTTGCTTCTATGGCCAGACGAATCGGCCACCAGAAAATGCACATTTAACTGTTCTTGAAATTTATTTTCCTATTTATAATGTACAGTTTCTTGCAGTACACGTAGCTGTCCTTTTTTTGCAATAAGAAAAATATTACTTGCCATTATTATTCGCGAAGAGCTGCCGTCCACCTATAATGTGCTCAGTCTTGATTTTCTGTTTGGAGCTTGGAACTTAGTAGTTGTCCGTGGTGGGGGATAGGCGGCTTGGGCTACGCAAGGAACCGGACTGCGGCAGGATGTCAGGTTTCATGCGTCTCTCGAAGAAATAATGCTCACTTACACCATATTTACTGTGGTGATTTCTGATGTTACATTTAGAAGAGCACGCATTCCCGAGTGAATCTGCTCAATTTAAAGGATCTCCTTTCTCTTGTCCCAAGGTGGAAAATTCAAGCACCAGGATTGGTTGCAATAATTGCAGAGTTGTAGTTCCGAAAACGCTCACGCTCTGCATCAATATTATTTTACCAGGATACGCACACACACAAATAGACCCAAACCTCTGTCACATCCCCATCGTCAGCTACGCCGCTGCCATTGGTTCAAGAAGTATCGTGACCGGCCCCAACCGCACAAATTAACCTATAGCTGCACAAGCATTTTTTGGGGGGCGGGGAGGGGAGAGGGGAAAAATGAGCCACCAGACTCGGGATCCAATAATCAGGCCACCAGTAGCACCGACAATCATTGTCAGCTCCTCGACGGCATTAACTTTGTTTTCCTTCTTCGCCCCCCCCCCCCCCCCCCCCCCGAGGCTCCTTCCGAATGGGTGGTGCTTATCCCCGCAGATTACTGTTTCCGTAAAATTCTAGACGATCCGTTCGATTCCTTCTGGGAACAACTTCCGTGTGTGATTGAAGGCAACGCCATTTTACTTAACAAAAACGTCTCCACTTAATCTACAGGGCGAGTGCTGTGATGCGCCCGTGAACTCGAACTGTCAAATAACGATTTGTTGTGTGTGTCCAGAAGGCACTCGACGACTAATTTTTCATATCTCAGAACCCGCTCAGTTTTCCACTTGAAACTCTAAGGTCGCATACTTGGCGCCAGAGCTCAGGAAGATAGCCATCCCAAAGGGCATTACATTTCAACTCTCATAACTCCGCTCAATTTCGATATGAAGAAGCCTGAGCTTTCCCTTTTTTCCCTCGTAGGCTTTAGAGCAAATGACATTCCACGAACTATTTTGACATGCTTGTCTATCAATATATAAGGTTACTCTGTCTGACCACGCGAGCGTAGACAATACGAAATAGTCATCCTAAACCATGATGCCACTTGACGTGGTCTTATGATGTGATCAAAACGAAGGAATCTCCTGCATTCATGACAGAGGAAAGCATGCTTTTGCGGTAGACGGCAGGGCGTCCCTCATTCGAGCAACACAGCCCTCTGGTTTTCAGAAACTCAAAACAATCTAATAACGACGGCTGACGTGCTACCTGAGAACATTCCAGAACTTCGAAATATTTCGGGCAGCGTGTACGGTGTATCGTCGAAAGGCTCCTTATTCTTCGTCGAGGTCAAGAAGCCACATCCCGAATTCCCAAACAACGTCCGCACGCGCGTGCGTGTGTGGGTATCTTTTTTGTGATTCATACACACACCTTGTGATACATACGCACTCCATGAGTTGATTGAAAGTAGGTCCGTATTCGACCAGCACTAAGGCCTTTCAAACCTTCAGCGAAAGAAATGGTGTGTGATGTGTATGAAGAGTGTTAGTGTATGAACTGAACGCTGATCACTGCCAATACTCACTGGTCTAGCAAACAAGACCTTTGATGTTGGCAATGGACCTTTTCCGAGAAGCGTTCTGCGCACGCGCGAGCGCCCGATGCCAAGCGGCGGAAGTCGGTACCAGAAATCGAGGAAATTCGGAAGGACGCTGTGAATCAACGAGTAGAACCCGTAATTTTAGCATACATATAATTGCGTTACACAAAAAAAGAAAGTGGACGGAAAGCAAAACACGACGTCTGGATGGACGCCACGGATGCCCCTCTTTAAAGTCGCGTTGGGCACTCGCCGCTGCTCAGAGAGCGAAGAAACTGGTAGCGTAGCTCCCATTATCGATTGGTAGCGCAGGTAGGTCACTTCCTCGATTTTTAGTTCGTGCAGCCACCGCCTGGTGCCGTCGGTATGTGGAAAAGGTCCATTAGTTTTCGAACAAAAAAAAAAAAAAAAAGGAGCGATTTAGAAAGAGAGGGTGACCGTCCCCCTTCGGTCCTCTCTCCCCTTAGGGCCGCCATTGCCTTCTGATGGTCGGCACGTCCCTTTCCAAAGCGGTGTATGTCGCGTCAACTCGGCGGCTATTTGTGGACAATATAAGAACAAGGTCACCAGTCCAACAGAAGAAACCTAAGTTACACACACCGTTTAACATTAAGTGCGAGCACAGCCGAAGCTACGATCTGATGGCGTCCATCAAACAACGTCAGAAATGCATGGTCACGTCGCTCGTCGTACTCGAGCGTTTGCTCTATCACCGGCGAAATCAATGGCGCAGAGTAAATGTTCCGTCATCCTACGCTTTTTTGTGCGCGTGACTGGCTTAGCCGGTAATTGCAGACACAGAAAGACGACGAGACCGCTGAAGAATTATTTCTGGCGCGGCCTGATCGTCTCCAACCGACTGTAGCGTCAAGTGAGCCCGGAATTGGTGTCAATTTAAGTTCGGGGAACGTACTACGTCTCTAGAATTCATAAATAATACAGGTTGTACGAGGTCTGTCTCTTACCGTATAGGCCCAGATGCCTTTAGTCTTGGGATGCATGAGCTTGCAGAACTGGGTTGCGAAAATCGACCGACCGGGAAACATTCTCGGTAAAGGTGTGGTAACAGGTGGTAGAGACGCCGTGTATATTTGACAGTAGCCGCCATACGTCCTGGTCAAAAAACAAGCAGTTGCAACACACTGCTGCATTAATGGAAAACGCTTCTGAAAACGTCAGTATAACTAGAGCGAACTGGAGCATTTACAGATAAAACTAAGTGCTACACAAAACATTTCAAGGGTGTCAAATAAAAAAGTGGTCATTCAAAATATCAAAATTTTATGAAATGTGTTTACCTGGTCGCCAAAACCGCGGAAAACACGAGGAACGCCGGGCGTGACTTACATTGCTCAAGTTCCTTCCTCCGCGGTTTGTTCTACGACGTTCTTTTCGGCTAACTCGGCAACTTTATTGTCTGCAGAACGGTATAAAGGTGCACAGGTATCGTCAAGCGCTGCGTAGGTGTCTTTGAATGTACGGTGATCATCCGTTCTCGAATGCGGCGTTGGTGAATCGCAACGCAAGTATCAACTGGCGACATAAAGATCTGGCATAAGAACTAGCGATAACGAGGCAGCCAAGTGCGCGCTGTCATTAGTTAATGTCACGGTGTAAGATATATCTAGGTTTGGACTGTGCTCGCGTCACGGATGCCAGTTAAAGTCCTCAAGCTTCTCGCTTTGGTTGCAAGCGGCGCCACCAGATGGACCCTCGAATTGCGGCTAATGGCAGCCTGTCGCTGGCCTGCCTTTCTATGCTTCTCTGAACGAGACATGCTTGTATTTAAAGTCATTACCTGGGTACCCCACGTCATGTGCTACATTGCGCTACGTGCATTGCTTTGACACTGCTTGGTCATTAACCCAGGTTTTCTGCTTTAACGGTGGCAATAACAGTCTTATGAGTACGTTGAAGTGGAGAGATTTCTTGCTCAAGTTCAAGTCAGCGTCCGCCATGGTCAGAGCAGACGCTCCGAGCGAAAAGAGTGCGCGCCCGGGTTCCATGAGAGCGAGACACTTTATCTTTAGTTTTGTTTGCTTCTTATTTCCTCAGTTGTGAATTCTGAACGGCGGAGACGCTGTTGGCTGAGGCTACCGTCGCACGCCAAGAGGACTTTATCTGGTGGATGGCGTCTCAGTATTCTTTCTTCTGCGTGTCCTCATCTATATATATTGTCCCGAATGACGAGGAGACGAACAAGGATTAACTGAGGAAAGTGAAACGTTTAATGGGGCGAACTTGTGCCCAAAACAAAGAGGAAACAGAAGATAACAGAGTGTCGCGTGCGTCGAAGTCGGCGTAACAGCAGGATCGAACGCTGGGGCTGAGGCCGACTCCGGTTTGCAACGCGGAGCCCATTTTGTACACGCGTGGGCTTCTGGAACAATCAGCCAAGAAGATTCGGCGCGTAGAATATTCTGACATAGAACAAGCTTCACGGTTCTCGAATTTACCAGAACATCACATTAAAGAGTTCACAAAAATGTGTACCCGCGGTCAGGCATCGAACCCTGGCTTTTTGTGTGGGAGGCAAGCGCGATAACCGTTAAGCCAAGAGCGCCCTGCTTTTTTTTTATTGCCACATTAAACGTTTTCAACACAATGACATACAACAGAAACATTGTTTAAAAGAAAAGCGCCCAGCCTGAACCGAGGCTAGAGCTGGGCATTAGTTTCAGTCTTTTAAGGTCTTCAGTTCCTCGAAGACAGTGAACCACACAGGGGGAGGAATCTTAGCTTTGTAGACAGCTGTTAACTCGCGTACAGTTTGCACGAAATATTTTCGCACAGGCCCTACATTCACATCAGCATGTCTTACAGCCATAGACTTTTCCAAATGCTGTGGAAGCCAATGAGCATGACTGTATCTAAGGGAATAATATTGTCAGTCTGAACTTCTGTATTTAAAAACCTAATACCATCCGGGGTGATGGGAATATCTTTTTTATGGTCCTCTGCAAGACATCCCCCCCCCCAAAAAAAAAGAGCAGGGCGTCCCAACACTCTAGAAATACGTGTTCAATCGTTTCCGGTTTTTGACACAGAAAGCAATGAACTCCCCAAGGAACAAAGATCCCTTTATCTTTAAGCGATGTCTTCACAGGAAGAGTATTAGTATGGAGCTTAAACAAAAAGGTTTTAACTGTCAGCGGAACGTGCATTTTTTTACACGTCTAAGAACGTCACGCTCACGGCGTTCACAGCATCTGTCACGATACAAAGGTACAGGAAAAAGAACATCATATAAATCCCCCGACAGACGCTTCCGCGCGACTCCAGAAAGATATTCTAAAGAAAAACGCACACACAAAAACTGAAATGCGCTAACTACTTCACTCAGGTATTCGGGCTGAGATGGCACGCACTACGTTTAAATGACGAGACGACAAACGAAGGTATTTGCTCCGCCAAACAGGTTTGTATCACAGTACGCAGAAAAATTGCGGTGGCTTAGCTCGGCTATGCCTGGATATACGTGGCGTGAGCTTATGCGCACAAAATGAGAGGCGCTATCAGGCAGCTCCGGTGCAGCGTCAGACTTGGCTACTGCGCAACGGAGGCACACAGCTGGGCACGCGGTGGCGCCAGCGCGTCTGCCGCAGCTATGACGTCTCGAATGCGAAGACCGGCGAGGCGCGCGCGGTGGCGCGGAGCCCGCGGCGGTGGCGGCTCCGACACGCCAGCTGTGCGCCGTGTGACGTCACTGCTCCTCGCGCTTGCGCAGACCGGCGAGGCGCGCGCGGTGGTGGCGGAGCCCGCGGCGACGGCGGCTCCGCCCCGCCAGCTGTGCGCCGTGTGACGTCACTGCTCCTCGCGCTTGCGCAGCATGGAGCACAGCTCATTATGAGAGTCACGCGAAACTGCTCAACATCGACCAGTGTAGCTCACGCTACATAAAGTCGGCTTGATCCCGTAGAAACATGAATCTCGAAGCCACTTGCTTAACGAAAAGGTGTGACAAGGAAAGTCCGCCTATGGCGACACGACAAAAAAGGTTGTCACGGCTTACTCTCTCCCATCCAGACTGCCTTATAAATACGGCAAAAACACGACGTAGCTTCTGAATGTTGATGCGGGAACAACTGATTACTTGAAGAACATACCAGATTTTGGCAATTAAAAACACGTTACACACCGTAGCCAGAATAAAAATGGATAAGTCACTTCCTGTCCATTTCTGTGCATTTCCCGGGTTTCTTGGATGACCGATGACCAATACGAATTGTTTGTTTTAATAGGGGACAGGGGTGAGCATGAAGCTAATGTTTTCGAATTGCTGGGGCCTCGTTGCCCACGACCCGTGCCAAAACCCAACACATTTTGCCCAATAGACCCCTTTCGAAATACTGCCCTCTTTTGGCAGCTGTAGAATCCCTGCACAATGGCGGACTAAAGCCTCAACGTCACGGCACACTTTGTGTGTTTGGTTGGAGCAGAAGAAAAAAGAAACCCACAGAAGAAGGTGATTAGCGCAGTGACGTTGCACTTTCGACGTTGTTTGATTGGGTGGTCGGATATTAGCGTTGGCCGCGCTCCGACGTTCGCTATCATATGGAATGACTTGCACGTTTCACGACGCCAGTTGCTCCGCCATTGTGCAGTGGTTTTGACCTTCTAATAATCGCCACGTGAATTTCGAAAGGGGTCTATTTACAGAAGCCCCGGTTGCTTCACAGAAGCTTTTAATCACACGCACAGCCTCTGATATGCTCTTTTTATCGTTACAAAATACAGCCACATCGTCCGCATAAGCCAGCAGTTTGACTTCTTTGCTGTGCAACCTAAAACCTGGTATATCTCTATTTTCAAATATCCGACGACAGAAAGGCTCTAAATATATGTTAAATAATAGAGGTGAGAGGGGACATCCCTGCCTTACAGATGACAAAACTGGGACGGGCTGGGTAAGGCGACCATTCACAATCACTTGCGTAGTGCACCCACTATATGCCATTCGTACACCAGCTTGAATAACTTTGCCAAACCCAACGCGGTCCAGTAAATCAAACAACGCATTATGCTGTACGCGATAAAATTCCTTCTCAAAATCTCTTTGTTGCATGGCTACTTGGCCTTGATCCGCGTCACAACACTCGAGAATACTGCGTGCACAGTGAACGTTCGTAAAAATTGTCCGCCCTTTAATCCCACATGTTTGGTGGGCTCCTATGATGTTGTGTATCACAGTTTGAAGTCGACGAACAAGCACGTTCATAAAAATCTTGTAATCTACGTTGCTTAAAGCAATTGGCCTGTAGTTTTTGACATTCCTAAGTTTTTCGTCTTCGGAAACGTTTGGAATGAGGACTGTGTGACTATTAAGGAAAGAAGGTGGCAATGTTTTTTTTGTTTTTTTTTAGAACGCTTCCGATATCACTTTATGAAGCTTTTGTGCTAGAACGTTCTTACATTTTTTATACACAGTAGCATTTAGCCCGTCCAGACCGGGTGATTTTCCGGATTGTAGCTCGTCTATAGCTGCTTCGATTTCGCTAAGTTCAATTGGCTGCTCAAGCCAAGCAGTCGTGCCCTCGTCTAATCTCGGAATCATATGCAAGAAGGCGTTATCAAGGTTACCCCGATTCGGTTTTGCGTCACACTGAAAAAGCTGACTGTAGTACTCGACAAATGCTTGCTGTATCACGTCGTCTTTCGAACTTAACGAACCGCGATACTCAATTTCACAGACGCTCTTCTTACTCGCGTTGTGCTTTTCTCTACTAAGCGCTCTTTTGGTCGGATGTTCTCCGAGGAGATATTTTCCAGCACCCGCTCTGACTATCGCCCCTTTATACTTCTCAGTTTCTATTGCGGATAAACTATTTTTAGTAGTTCTAATATCGTTTCTATATATACCGGGATATTCGGATTCTAACTTAAGGAGTCTCTTTAAATCTGCACGAAGAAGGTTCTCTTCTTTGTCCCTTAAATATTTTAGAGCGTGGGATCTTTCTAGGGCTGCTAGCTTTATTTCTTGCTTTGTTACCTCCCATGCCTCAGCTGAGCTAATAAAATGCCCACGGGACATTTTCCCCAACAACGCCTCTAGCATGTTAGTAAAAACTTCGTCGTCAAGTAGCTTAGAATAATTTCCACAAACCCCAACTGAAGCGATTAGTTTTTCTTCTAGCTTCGCCCAGAGTGAACGTCACCAGTGCGTGATCGCTGAAAATTAACAACAGAACCTTGTACTCGTCCGCCCCAGTTAAAAGCTCGGCTGACACGTAAACCCTGTCAAGTCTAGCGTGACTGGACGAACAAAAATGCGTATATCTGAGCGTCTCCGTCTTTTTTTGAAAGGTAGCAACGTCAAGGAGGTAGTATTCATGAACCATAGTGCTCAGAAACAATGCGCTGGAGTTGCTATGTTTTACCTTAGATGATCTGTCGCTTTCCTCGCAGACACAACTGAAATACCCTAACAATACTATTTCTCGGGCACAGTTTAAAAAGTGATGAAGGCACTCAAAGAATTCCTTTCTTTCTTTAACCTGATTAGGACAATAAACGCAAATGACCCTCCAAGTTTTATCAGAAATTACGAAATCGCATACAATAAGCCTACCGAAACTACCTGTAGTTATTACGTAATCCTTAGCATTCAGCGCCCTTCTGATGAATAATAACACCCCTCCCCCCCCCCCCCCCCCCCCCCCCCGACAAGCCGTTAGCGTGACTAACACAGATATCAAATGTGGCCTGAAAGGGCTGCACTAGCCTCGCTGTGTCCTCCTCACTTTCTACTTTAGTTTCTTGGACTGCGAAGATGTCCAGATCATTGTCCTCGAGAACTCTTCGTACCTGGTATTGTTCACGACTCGTAGACATGCCACAGACGTTCAGAGTTCCAAATTTGACTGAGTCAACAAGCTGTGACATCTCCGTTACACCACAAGAAGGACACTGCAAGCGAAGGCAGTCCTCACCCAGCGCGGGCTATGCGTATCACAGTACCGGCGCTCCCTTTCCTCCTTGGTCTAAAGCGTGGTCTAAAGGGGGCTTCGTCTTCGTCTTCTGTGGCAAACGAAGGGGTCGTCCTGGAGTCGTTTTCGATGGCGGTTCAGCTTCACCTAATTCCTTGAGGGTTCCTGCCTGGTCTTGATCAGTTTCCCTTGTCCTTTTGACGGCCTGGGTATCAGCGTTGGTCATGGTAATGTCCGTCACCTGGTCGGCTCCTGTCTCAACCTCTTGCTCGTTTTCGGTAAGGGTTAAGACGCTTGCAGGGTGGCCACCGACGGCTCCAGCGGCTTCAGGGACCGCTGCTTTCGTAGAAAGCTGTTGGTCGTCACTTGGCACCATCGCTTTGACGCTTGTCGCTCCTTCCGGTGTAGGGGCGAGCTCTGGCTTCGCAGTGGCCCTCTCTTTCTCCGTGTCTGCTTTATCCATTAAGAACTCAGACATATCCTCTCCCGCTCCCGCAGGCCCTGCGACCGCCGCATAAGTCTGCACGCACTGTTCGGCCGTGTGGCCGAACCGACGGCACTCGTTGCACTTGGGGACCCGGCATTCGCGCCGAATATGGCCAGTGCGATAGTACCTAAGGCAGAGCGGGTCCCTGCCTGGCGCCACCACAAGCGTCATTCCTCCGGCTATCCGCACTTGGTGCGGTAGTTTTTCCACGGTAACGCCCGCCTTCAGTGTAACAAGAACCGTCCGGGTGTTGGACTCGATTGCTTCACAGCCCGGAATGCGCCACTTCTCCCTCGTTACGTCAGTTACTTTGCCGTATGACGAAAATGTGGTACGCACCTCGTCATGGGAGACATGATGAGGCAACCAGTGAACCTTGAGGCGGACATTCTGGCCGTTGGGATCAATCACGATGCAGCGCCGGTCCTTCACGACGAGTTCCCGGGCTTCAACCAGTTTTTTCTTACTTTCGTTGCTCTTGAAGGTCTTCAGCCACACATGGTTCACCTGGTACGAGCCCAGTGAAACCACGTCGGCTAGCAGGTCCGCGCGAGTCAATGCGTCTCGGAAGTCTTCCACGCGGTACGGGCGTCCTTTAATGTCGGCATACAAGAATACCGATTTCAAAACGGTATGTCATGTTGGCGGCGGTGGCAGGTAACAAGAGTAATCCAACTCAGAAGAAAACGCCTTATCACCACGGCCCGGTTGGGCAGTCATCGCCGCTCCATCGGAGCTCGACATTCCGCGTCCGTACACTGCGGTGCCCAGAAGTGGAATCGCCACGAGCGCCCTGCCTGCTTAGCCAGCTGCGCACGCGGCGCTATATACGTATATATACAGGCTGTGTGTGTGTGTGTGTGTGTGTTTTTAAGCTTTACAGATTTGTTTTAAAAAAGCCGTGAAAGTTACACCTATGTGGCTTGTGGAGGTGAGTTATACGGCCAGCGGGATAGTATATGGGTACCTAATCTTTGCGATAAGTCGGCTAATTAATTAAAATGTGTTAATACAGTTTTTATTGAGTGAAATAGACGTATGGTTCCGATTAGAAACTTATTGAGTGTCATGAAAAACCACTAAATCAGTAATTTTCAGAAAGACTTTGAGCGCGTGAGAAGCGTAGTAATGCACTAAAGTTTCCACTCGTGGAGCAGCTACATGGCTAGCGGTTGCGGAACGCGAGGATAATCTAATCATCCGCGTTTCGCAACCGCTAGCCTTGTACCTGCTTCACCAGCGGCAACTTCAGTGCACTACTACGCTTCTCACGCACTCAAAGTCTTTCTGAAAATTACTTTTCGTTGACGCTCAGCAAGTTTCTAATTGGTTAATTTGTCAATTTTCACAAATTGAAAAGTTAATTAAAAATTGAATTAATTAGCCGACTGATTAATACGATTAGCCCGCTATACTATGTCCCCCTGGCCGTATAACTACCAGCACAAACGGGGTAAGTGTAACTTTTATGGCTTTTTTTTAAGCAAATCTGTAAATCTTTAAAAAACAAATACCTTGCATATTACACCGCTGTTGATATCCGAAAAGGGGTGGGACGCACCCCTTTTCGGATATCGTGGACGCACTCAGAGGGTAAACAAACAAATGAGGCGTGCAAGGAGGAGACAAATTTGCACGCCATATAGTAAGACAATTCAGTGAAAGACCAGACCCCAAAGAAACATTGCTCATAAGCGGTTTTTGCGCAGCATCAATGACCACATGACACATTGCTTGCTCATTGACCTCTATAGAATGCAGTCACTGGTCTACACTATGCTCCACGGGAAATAAAAGAGCGAAAAAGATTTTTGTTTGTGCGTGTAAGTTGTTGTTGGTGTCACGTGACATCAATTGTCCAAATAAATCTAGCGGAGAAATTGAATTTGTTCATTAGTGACGCGACATCAATTCGTGTGACATAATTTTACCCGCTAAATTTAGCGTGAGAACTGAATTGGAGGAGGAGGAGAAAGGAGGGGAGAGAGGAGCAGAAGGAGGAGAAGGAGGAGGAGGAGGAGGAGGAGGAGGAGGGGGGGAAGGAGGTGAGGAGGAGGAGAGAGTGTACGAAAAGGAAAAGGGGTATACCCTCCCTTCCGTACCCTCACCTCCGCCTCAACGGCTACGCTCTAATTTCGCACTACACATATTTGTAAAAGTTTCCCATTTTTTTGTTTTCATATTTAACGTTCGATTGTCAGTTACGGCAGGAAATTTCTTTCTGCGTGCGTGGAATCAACTGCAGACGCCTGAACGTTCCGAGCAATTTGTTTCGTGAAGTAATAGATAGGGTATTTTAGGGCGCCCAGAACCCCATCTTGCCTAGACGCGCAGGTTCCTGGATGCAGCCTTTACAGCACCTATTGAAAAATCTAATTTGTGTGAGAAATGTCTCTGTACGATTAACATATTTGAATCATACAAGATATATAAGAACATATAAGAACAATACAAGAACCGTATAAGGCCTATATAAGAACGATATAAGATATTGTCACGAATGACAATTGATAAGGCAGTGAAAACTGAAACAAACTAAACGTTTAATAGAGCAAACTTGTGCCCAAAACAAAACAAAAAAACAGTAGATAACAATAGAGCGTCGCCGGCGTCGACGGCGGCGTAACAGCAGAATCGAACTCTGGGGCGAGACTGACCCCACTCTCCATGCGGAGTTCATTATATACCCCGTGGGTTTCTGGAACATTCCGCGTAGAACTTTTGGCACATAGAACATTCGGTACTCGATCAGAAGGGAATGTTCGCGAACTCAAGAAAACGCCAAGTTGAAAGAATAAATAAAAGGACATTCCGCTGACTTGAATCGAATCTAGACCTTCCGCTCGACAGTCATGCACGGTAACCATTCGGCCACGCCCGCGCTCATTCGGCGACGCGCGTGTAATTATATAAGAACATACAAGGACCATACAAGAAACTTGTGAGAAGTTTCTTATGAGTTCCTTATATGGTCTTATATGTTCTTATATATCTTATGAAGTTCTTATAAGGATTTTATATGTACTTATATATTCTGTATGATTCGTATGTGTTTATTGGACACAAAACATTTCTCACACAAATGACTTTTTCACTAGAGAGGCATCACATCAGGGCGTTCATGCAGGTAAGTCTCTTGGATGGACGCAAAGTTCTTTCTCTGGGCGCGTTAAGTCCGTGCTTTCCGGAGCGAGACAGTTTGGCGCTCCTTTCACTAAACAGATAGGAGTGCCACCGCAGAGTGACACCCGAGCACGCTCTTCGTGCACCAAGAATTTCGCGAAGCGCGAGTGACTCCTTCGCGCTCCGTGAGGTGACGTAAACAAACAAGATGGTTGCGCTGTTATTCAGACCGTCGAGACGAAAGGCGTAGCCGGACCGCTATTCCTTTTCGGTTGATTAGTGCTTGATCCAGCAGGTAAAAACGATTTTATTCGATAGCCAAGACAGAAGTTAGCGTTACGGAGAAGGTTTGTTGGTGCATTTCGTCTGAAAAAGAATTCATCTATCAAACGGTACGTGCCGATAGCACAGTGACAGAAAAGCTGTCGTGATAAGGAGACAGTCGGACCGCTACCCTGTTTGTAAGGCTTGGCCCGGCGAATAAAGATACTTCGATTGAAAATTCGAAACATCAATTAGCGTTGGAAAAAGGGTTTCACGATCATCTGGTGGGCTAGTTGGTTGATCATTATGTTGAATTCACAGCGCGAAATGACAAGGAAGGATAGACAAGGCAGACAGGATAGAGCGCTGACTAACAACTGACGTTTAATGAAAAGGAGAAAGAGGAAAAAGAACCCAAGAATGCTTTTAAACCATGCGAGATGAAAACCGTCAAAAACATATGCTATAGCTTGAGTTGGCTGAAAATGAATTGATAATAATACTAAGGTTTGAGCTGCACGCTTAAATTACTTTTTGAAAACGGTTGAGTCCTGGGACGACGTGCGTAGAAACTCTGGTAGAAAAAAGAAAGAGGAAGTTTACGTTTAAAATATATACAGATGCTAAGGATTGTTAAATATCGCGGTTTAAAAAATAAAGTTCTTTTGATGACAAGGCCACGGACGGCGCGCTTACGCAGGCATCCCCAGTGGACAGAATAACCTGTGCCTCGTAGAGCTCGCGAGTTCGTCGTTCCCCGAAACGTTTCAGGATTTTTGTTTTCCTGAACAAGGCGGAGCACTGGCAGTCCCTGACATGTATGGCAAAGTGACCTGCTGGCGACGACTTTAGTGAAGCGGCATGTTCTGTTAGACGATCGTTCACACACCTTCCTGTCTGACCCACATACACTTTCCCACAAGTGAACGGTATTTCGTATACCACTGCACATTGGCATTCGACGTATCTTTGTTGATGTTGAACTCCGCACACACCCTGTTGCTGCTGCTTGTTGTTAATTTTCGGACACAACTTCTTTAGTTTGTCCGGTGCAGACAACACGACTTTGACGTTAAACTTCGATGCAACTTTCTTAAGGTTGTGAGAAATGCGGTGAATGTATGGAAGCACAGCCGGTCGGATATTTGTGTCCCTTTGTATCTTCTGTCGTCCGCGTGAGGTGATAATGGACTCGGCGACGTCATACAGGATTGAACTTGGGTAGCCTGAATCTTGAAGACGCTGCACCTGATCATGAAAGCTTTCCCCCGCTGAATGTACACAAGATTTCTTTAGCGCCGCATTTAGGGAGTTTTTTACAATTCCTCTCTTAATAATCTTCGAATGTGCCGAATCGTATTGCAGGAGGCCTTTCTTGGACCTTGGAGCGTACTTCCAACAAGTATGATGTTCAAAGAAAGACAGCCGTAGATCCAAGAATTGAAGGACGGTGTTCACCGGTAACTCATGCGTGAACTTGAGCCCTTATCCTTTTTCAAAGAAGGTCGATTGTATGGTGTCAAATATTTGTATTTCATTGTCTGCCGGGTGTTGTGTGAGGAGAACCAGGTAGTCGTCCACGTACCTAAAAATACGGGAAACTTGGCCGATGGGAAGGGCATTAGCTATTGCCCGATCACACTGTGATAGAAAAATATCGCAGAGGACCGGAGCCACGCACGACCCTATACAAATTCCTTTCTTTTGCAAGTAAGTCTTGCCCTCAAACGCAACAACCGTGGCAGAAAGGTAGAATTGCAAAAGTTCTAGAAATGATTCTTCCGAAATTCCACATTCGTTTTGAAAGGACGTGGTTCCCTTTGCCTCAGTGCACTCTTGGAAGGCTGCAAATAATTTTGAATGTGGGATCGAATAAAACAGGTCTTCCACATCGAGCGAAAATCCGTACCTGACTGTCGATGTATCTTGCTGAAGGTACTGTATAACCTCCTCGGAGTTTGATATCAGAAATGGATCATTCAGTACGAGGTTAGAAAGGTGACGGAGTAAGAAGCGTGACATCAACCCTTGCCATGATCCCTTTTCAGTGACAACGACCCGAAAAGGACAACCGTCCTTGTGGGTTTTGGCTGTGAAAAACATGTCTAAATGATCTTTTTTCGCAGTCGATATCAGCTTCTTCATCTGCATCAACTCAAGCCTGGTGCACAGTTGGAGCGCCATGGCCTTCACCTTTTTGGTTTTGACTTCTAGACGGTTAAAGTTCTTGTCTATGGCTACTCCTGCTTTTTCCAGGTAGTTTGTCCTTGATATAACCACAAAGCCCCCTTCTTTATCAGACACCAGCAGGTTTAAGTCGTTTGCGATGAAGTATTCAACTAAACGTGACATGTTCATCTTTCTTTGACTACCATCTGGCATAGATCGCAAAAGCACGTCAACACTGTCCTCAATACATCGGGTTCTTTCACTTTCGTGAGCCTTACTAGCTATGTCATGGATGTTAGACAACAGCTGCACTCCCTGGCGTTTTGGAGCTGTGCAAAATTTCGGTCCTTTTTCAAGTATCTTGCTTAATTCTACGGGTAGAATAGCATCTCCCACCAAGGCCAATGTGCAGTGGTATACGAAATACCGTTCACTTGTGGGAAAGTGTATGTGGGTCAGACAGGAAGGTGTGTGAACGATCGTCTAAGAGAACATGCCGCTTCACTAAAGTCGTCGCCAGCAGGTCACTTTGCCATACATGTCAGGGACTGCCAGTGCTCCGCCTTGTTCAGGAAAACAAAAATCCTGAAACATTTCGGGGAACGACGAACTCGCGAGCTCTACGAGGCACAGGTTATTCTGTCCACTGGGGATGCCTGCGTAAGCGCGCCGTCCGTGGCCTTGTCGCCAAAAGAACTTTATTTTTTAAACCGCGATATTTAACGATCCTTAGCATCTGTATATATTTTAAACGTAAACTTCCTCTTTCTTTTTTCTACCAGAGTTTCTACGCACGTCGTCCCAGGACTCAACCGTTTTCAAAAAGTCATTTAAGCGTGCAGCTCAAACCTTAGTATTATTAGCAATTCATTTTCAGCCAACTCAAGCTATAGCAATGTTTTTGACGGTTTTCATTTCGCATGGTTTAAAAGCATTCTTGGGTTCTTTTTCCTCTTTCTCCTTTTCATTAAACGTCAGTTGTTAGTCAGCGCTCTATCCTGTCTGCCTTGTCTATCCTTCCTTGTCATTTCGCGCTGTGAATTCAACATAATGATCAACCAACTAGCCCACCAGATGATCGTGATGCAGTTTCTTTCTTCTTCAATGGGCCCTTTTCCGTGCGTTTCTCCGATAGACTATGTTTCTTTTTATATCAACCTGATCGCCATCTCAACATGCAAGGCAAGATTCTATTCTGTCGCTATCAGATACGGTGCAGTTCCACCGGACCTACAAGGTGTGTTCGGCTCAGCAAGACCATCCCAGCATCATGCCAGGAGGATATGCAAGATCGTCCGCGCTGAGCTGTGGAGGCAAGTACGGTATTACCGAACGTGCCTCTGGGTGCTTGCTGGTGGTGGGGATCCTGGCGGTGGCCAAGGGCGACGACAGAGGTCCTTCCTGGATGCAGCAAGTAGGGCGACGGAATTCTTGTGGTCGTCTTATGTACCACACATAAAAGGCCTCCGAGTACAAAACACCAAACGCAAAGGAGAAAGAGTGACCTTGGTGGGAGATGCTATTCTACCCGTAGAATTAAGCAAGATACTTGAAAAAGGACCGAAATTTTGCACAGCTCCAAAACGCCAGGGAGTGCAGCTGTTGTCTAACATCCATGACATAGCTAGTAAGGCTCACGAAAGTGAAAGAACCCGATGTATTGAGGACAGTGTTGACGTGCTTTTGCGATCTATGCCAGATGGTAGTCAAAGAAAGATGAACATGTCACGTTTAGTTGAATACTTCATCGCAAACGACTTAACCCTGCTGGTGTCTGATAAAGAAGGGGGCTTTGTGGTTATATCAAGGACAAACTACCTAGAAAAAGCAGGAGTAGCCATAGACAAGAACTTTAACCGTCTAGAAGTCAGAACCAAAAAGGTGAAGGCCATGGCGCTCCAACTGTGCACCAGGCTTGAGTTGATGCAGATGAAGAAGCTGATATCGACTACGAAAAAAGATCATTTAGACATGTTTTTCACAGCCAAAACCCACAAGGACGGTTGTCCTTTTCGGGTCGTTGTTACTGAAAAGGGATCATGGCAAGGGTTGATGTCACGCTTCTTACTCCGTCACCTTTCTAACCTCGTACTGAATGATCCATTTCTGATATCAAACTCCGAGGAGGTTATACAGTACCTTCAGCAAGATACATCGACAGTCAGGTACGGATTTTCGCTCGATGTGGAAGACCTGTTTTATTCGATCCCACATTCAAAATTATTTGCAGCCGTCCAAGAGTGCATTGAGGCAAAGGGAACCACGTCCTTTCAAAACGAATGTGGAATTTCGGAAGAATCATTTCTAGAACTTTTGCAATTCTACCTTTCTGCCACGGTCGTCGCGTTTGAGGGCAAGACTTACTTGCAAAAGAAAGGAATTTGTATAGGGTCGTGCGTGGCTCCGGTCCTCTGCGATATTTTTCTATCACAGTGTGATCGGGCAATAGCTAATGCCCTTCCCATCGGCCAAGTTTCCCGTATTTTTAGGTACGTGGACGACTACCTGGTTCTCCTCACACAACGCCCGGCAGACAATGAAATACAAATATTTGACACCATACAATCGACCTTCTTTGAAAAAGGACAAGGGCTCAAGTTCACGCAGGAGTTACCGGTGAACACCGTCCTTCAATTCTTGGATCTACGGCTGTCTTTCTTTGAACATCATACTTGTTGGAAGTACGCTCCAAGGTCCAAGAAAGGCCTCCTGCAATACGATTCGGCACATTCGAAGATTATTAAGAGAGGAATTGTAAAAAAACTCCCTAAATGCGGCGCTAAATAAATCTTGTGTACATTCAGCGGGGGAAAGCTTTCATGATCAGGTGCAGCGTCTTCAAGATTCAGGCTACCCAAGTTCAATCCTGTATGACGTCGCCGAGTTCATTATCACCTCACGCGGACGACAGAAGATACAAAGGGACACAAATATCCGACCGGCTGTGCTTCCATACATTCACCGCATTTCTCACAACCTTAAGAAAGTTGCATCGAAGTTTAACGTCAAAGTCGTGTTGTCTGCACCGGACAAACTAAAGAAGTTGTGTCCGAAAATTAACAACAAGCAGCAGCAACAGGGTGTGTGCGGAGTTCAACATCAACAAAGATACGTCGAATGCCAATGTGCAGTGGTATACGAAATACCGTTCACTTGTGGGAAAGTGTATGTGGGTCAGACAGGAAGGTGTGTGAACGATCGTCTAAGAGAACATGCCGCTTCACTAAAGTCGTCGCCAGCAGGCCACTTTGCCATACATGTCAGGGACTGCCAGTGCTCCGCCTTGTTCAGGAAAACAAAAATCCTGAAACGTTTCGGGGAACGACGAACTCGCGAGCTCTACGAGGCACAGGTTATTCTGTCCACTGGGGATGCCTGCGTAAGCGCGCCGTCCGTGGCCTTGTCGCCAAAAGAACTTTATTTTTTAAACCACGATATTTAACGATCCTTAGCATCTGTATATATTTTAAACGTAAACTTCCTCTTTCTTTTTTCTACCAGAGTTTCTACGCACGTCGTCCCAGGACTCAACCGTTTTCAAAAAGTCATTTAAGCGTGCAGCTCAAACCTTAGTATTATTAGCAATTCATTTTCAGCCAACTCAAGCTATAGCATATGTTTTTGACGGTTTTCATTTCGCATGGTTTAAAAGCATTCTTGGGTTCTTTTTCCTCTTTCTCCTTTTCATTAAACGTCAGTTGTTAGTCAGCGCTCTATCCTGTCTGCCTTGTCTATCCTTCCTTGTCATTTCGCGCTGTGAATTCAACATAATGAAAAAGGGTTTGTCAAGCGTCTTGCCTAAAAACGAATTTATCTATCGAACGATCGTGTAGATTGATTGGCGAAAGAAAAGTTGTCGAGAAGGCAGTTGGATCGTTGCTTTTTTTTCAGATTGCTTAGTCTATCGAATCAAGGTACTTCAATTTGAAAGCCGAAACATCGTGTTTATGCAGGTCGCCTGAAAAGGAATTGACGTGCTACCTATTGAACGACGCTTTGGCGGTGTCGGCGTAGAAAATCGCCGGTTTCTGTCTGGCGCTGCAGAGCGGAAGCACAAAATATCTCTCAAGTTTCAGGGTTTCCTGCGTCGACAAGCGGGTTCAAGAATGGTGTATAATTTAAAATCTGAACAACATGCATGGTGAATGAATAGATCGGCTAGGGTAACTTCCACATATGTGATCGAAACCAAGTCTTCAAACCTTTCAGGAATATTAAAACCTTCATAGAAACTTCATTACGTCGCCGTCTCTTTTACATTACGTTCTGCCACTCCACACGGTCCGAATTAGTTTATCTCCGAAATAATTTCAGCTTCTGCCACCCATATCCACGAGATTCCGGGTTCGTCGTAACCGTGCGGTCAGTAGGAGCTCGTGCGGCTTGTCGACGGTTTTGGCGTGTCGCGCTCCTGTTGTACGCCATGCGCCGTTTAGCCGTCTAGTTGCTGCGCTCGGATTATGAAACACGGAGCGTCAAAGTAGGAGTAAAGGAGCGCATACTTGACGCGTCCCTTGACACAGCAGTCTATACTCCGCTTCACGTTAATTTTGGCGGCAGTCAAGCCTACCATCCGATGAAGCCAATCAGGCGCCACCAAATTTGCAACGTCACTGCACTTGTCGCCTTTTTGCGTTTGCTCTCCCCAATGAAGCACAGCAAGTGCGCTGTGATCCTGGGCTTTGCGTTTGAGGCGTGGCTGGTCTAACCGAGGACAGTAACCTTGCAAAGGCTACGAATGCTTTGAGAATCCATTGATTCGTAGCGTTCGCTGGAGTCGGACTTGGAGTGAAACAGAGTTTAGAACAAACGAACGGTTGTCGTTTGTACTCACAGCACCACGTGTTCTCCCGGAGGAAACAAACTTCGTGATTACTCTCAAAGATTGATTTTTTTTTAGTCATGATTACTCCGCCAGTCGGTCGGGTGGAAGACTCGAAGCAGACAACGCCACAGCGTTTGCCCTATGTTATTGCCAGCTGCTTACACGATAACATCATCGAATGAAAAAAAAATATATGCAACATAGAGCAAATTTAAAACATGCGTACGCCAGAAACCACTTGATCTGAGAGGCAGCACAACCGGAAAAACGGTCGTGCTCAACACCGCAGTCCCGCAGTCCACACATAATATAAGGATTCCTTGACGGGCACGCCGCGGCTCCGGGATGACCTTGTTCGTCTTCCAGAGTCGACTCCCCATCATGAAGGAGGCCTAATCTGCAGTAGATTACACAAATCATAGTGAACATACCAATACCAACTCATATCAGACAGTTTTAGTGGATCGTACGCTAAAGCCTTGCGTACGCAATAAAATTGCGGGTCGGGAGTGCGCGTGCGCAGAACGCAATAGAAGAGCTAGCGTATTGCGTACGCACGCAACGCTGGGGATTTTGCGTGGCGGGCTAGCGGGCTTTGCGGGACGCTCTCGAGAGATCTCGGACCCAACGAGAGCGCCAGTTTCAAGATGGCGGTTACCTCGACTGGCGCAGCAAGGGCGACGTTTTGTTTTCGAAGTTCTGTGTTACGTGAAATTGCGTGGTGTTCAGCTCGGCAATTCTTTCTGGGACCTACCGCGGTCGAATCAGATCGTCGTGCAGCTGAAGGAGTGCACAGTGAAAATGTTCGCCGCTCGGGATGTGCGTCAACGCCGCGATCTGCTCAACGCTAAGCCTATTCGCACAGTTCATCGCCGACGGACGAACGACTCTAAAAGAAATCGCCGAAGTTCTCGCCGCTATGCACTTGACATCAGTAGGTCATGAATTTCATTCCGCGATAGCATTGATAAAAGCTGCCGTTTCCACGGGACGACTGACGGAGGCTCCGTGATCGAATTTGGCTACGCACTCGTACTCGTAGCCTCTGTACCCCGCAGAAAAGCGCGCTTGACGAGGCAGCTGCGGCTTGGTTTAATTTGAAATAAAATGATTGGACACGTTTTCATTTTAAATATTTCTTTCCAGGAGCATGGTTGCGCTATAAGCGCGCGGAATTCTACGGCTCTAGCAAATTTAGCCAAGATCATGCGCGGTGTTCACTCGAAAACGTAACGCACAACTAAATTCGGTCCGAGCAGGTCATTTTTAGCGTACGCTATACTATTGCGTATTGCGTACGTAAGAGCCAGCAACGCTATACTAAAACTGTCTATCTACTCGCCGAACTTACGACACTTACCCACATCACTCGTGCAAACAGACAAATAATAAAAAAGACACTAAGTAATAAGAATATAGAGTAGAGATAACGTTTTGTATGGTATACGGTAGACATTTGAGCACGAGTGTGATGAAAAAAAGGCTGTGTTTCGGCTGTGCTTCGCCGCAGACGAACCTCGTTCCCTCACTGGGGCCTCGGCAGTAGCGGAATGAGTCCACCTTGCTACTCTGTTGCTGAAAGGCTGTTGTCTCGTTTCCGGCGTCTGACAGATGCGGAGAGCAGCCTCAGGGTGCAGCCGCCTCTGTTCAGCGATGTCCTTTTCAGTCCGCTTCTCTCATACAAGACGTTCTGAAGACGACTAGATCACTTCCACCAAGCGTATCTCCTCTATCATAGGACGAATGAATGCACGTACCGTGGACAGTATTGGCTATGCCCTTTTCTTATATCCGGCGGTAGCTTCCGCCACCTAGTCTAGATAGGTATGTAGATTTACTTCGCTCAGCATTCAAATTTGTTATGAACTTCGCCGTCCCGTTAAATCATGTACCAAACTAATTGCCTGCATTGTCACGCGTCTCAAGACCTCCCACAATCTACATACATCATTCTCGTGATTGCAATCCTATGTTGCACCGTTCTTCCCTACTCTCCAACACAGCGCTCCAGCCAAATCAGTTACGCCTTCCGGGGACGGGGGAGCAGGAAAAATGCTTATTGCACTTCTAAACTGATATTTTAGTCTCTCCCTGTCACTAGGACATACGACGTGATACGACATATATGTGCCTACATTTTGAAATTTAGCCCTATATGTCTTTGTCCTTAACACTATCATTCTCGCTCAAGGTCAGTGAAACGATTCCATAGGAATGTCCAGCATACGTTCCTTTATTATGTCATATGTTTATCTTTCTGATTTCTTCGCTTGTTTTTTTATTAAACTGGACTGCACAACCCCATCACATTAGTGTGTAATCATTTTGCGTGTAATCATGTTCATTTTATACTCAATTTCTTTCTGGTATAATCGCTTGTATACTTTCCGTGGCTTCCACGTACGAGGTGCGGTCAAAATGTTCTGAGATTGATTTTGTTGCGTACAACAATAATGTAGCACGGTGACGCGCGCACAGCAGTCGAAAGGCAGGAGCCTTCGTGTCTTATCATTCCAAATGGGGCGTTACTCAGTGAGAGTTTGGAGCGGCACTACATCAGCTCCTATTATCACTCACACAAGCACAATGGCGATTTCACTGTAAACAAAAGCAGCGCGAGAGCAAATATTAATATTACGTCAAACTCAGCAAATTAGAAACAGACACCTTTAAAATGATTCAGCAGGCTTATGTAAAAAAAAAGCAGCTTATCGTGTGGTACTGTTTTCATTTGCACTCGCGCTTCAATAATAAAAAATCATTGCCGACGACGTGCACCGTACCCTTCGGCACAAATGTAGCAAAAAGTTTCCTCCGTATGGCCAGGTCGATGTGGATGCGGTCGTAGCGAATTGACGTGAAGTACTAGATACGGCTTTTGCTGAATCATTTTAAAGGTGTGCGGAATCCGCACAGCTTTAAAATAATTCAGCAGGCTGATGTGGTATCGTGTGGAATCTTTTCAGTTGCACTCGCGCTTCAATAATGGCAACATATCATTGCTGAAGACGAAGAGAGGTACAGAGACCTTTTCCGACCTTCTAATACGCACGCCGTGGAGATTATATAGGGTGGTTCAAGTCACGAGGCTTGATCTAAAATGGACCGTAAAAATCGACGCCTGCACGTAGCCGTCTAAACTTTTCGTCAAAGGTGTATTTCACAGGTCGGTTTTTTCTTGTAAAATTACAAAGCGTAGTTCTCTTTTAGTAAAAATTAGGACCAAGAAACTTGCCAGGGTCTACGGCGGGTGGCAACCCAGACGACCAAGTCCAGTAGCGGGGTGTGTTTGGCGTTCGTATTGATAGATGGCGTCGAGAGCAGCGTCTGAAGGTGCAGCCGACCAGCGAAAGATAGCGGACGACATGCAGACAAAATCCGTTGGCAGCAAAAGCGCCGCCGTTATGCAGACGCGTTTTTTTTTTTTTACTTAAAGTTTTGCTTTTATTGTTTCTATTTATTTTTTTTACCCGAAGGTACATTTCAAAAGGATTATATTCATTTTAATAGACCACGGTGGTCGCGAGCCGTCGCGATAAGGAGGTAGCGCCATCTATCAATACGAATGCCAAACACACCCCGCTACTGGACCCCTGTCGTCTGCGTTGCTGCCCGCCGTAGACCCTGGCAAGTTCCTTGGCCTTATTTTTTACAGAAAGAGAGCTACGCTTTGTAATTTTACAAGAAAAAAACGACCTGTGAATTACACCTTTGACGAAAAGTTTAGATGGCTACGTGCAGGCGTCGATTTTTACGGTCCATTTTAGATCGAGCCTGGTGACTTGAACCACCCTATAAATGTGTGACTGCGATCACAACCTCCCCCCCCCCCCTTTCTTATGTAAAAAAATATGTTCAAAGTAAAAACAAACGACCCGAATACATAAAGAGACGAGGACAAGCACCGAAGAAGAAAGAATGAAAGAAATTTGAGCTTCCTACTCAAAGCACTGTAGCCTATAACAATGATGCCGAAATATAGACACGTTAATCACTAACATCAACAACAATTAACGAGGATAACTAAATACAAAAAATAGTAGGATAAAAAGGTTTCGTACACTGAAAGCTCGCTCGAACAAATGGGACGTTCCGTTAATTCAACACTAAAAAACTGTGCCTGCAATAATGAAAGCATATTGCGTTTCTCATGCTGTTACTTTCCCTTGAGTGGGGAATCGGTGGCGAAGTGGGCTAGAGCACACCAGCTCGGTGTACGTGGAACGAAAGCTCGCGTTGCAGAACCCAGAGATCCTTGGCCCAATCCCACCCCTGCCCGTTTAAATCTGGATGAGCATCGTACCGGCGTGCGGTTTTGTATCACAACTGCGTGGTGCACATTAAAGACCTCAGGCTAGGGGTTCGTACTGCACTGGCTAAATTGTCTAATCTACAGCTTATAGACAAGTCGCCCGTTGAGGTAGACTAACTTCAGCGTCTATAAACATACGCGCAAAACCAAACTTATGTTGAGTGAAGGTTCTTTTCAGAATATAGGATCTTTCTGTATGTTTCAAATTTCATAAGACTTTTGGCTCTTATTTCTAAGACCCGCCTTCAAGCCTTAGTACCTGTTCATGCATTTCAGTAGACCCTATACGAATTTGACCCATCAAGGGCACACTTACGAATGACCAAGTTCGTGACACAGAGTCTTGACTCCTGAAAAGGTACCTGGAACGTCTCGAGCCACAGAAAACCTGTAATACCTGCAGGCGTGGCCAGTGTAGGATTCACCTAAAAATAATAATTGTGTTAAGCCTATTGTGGTTGTGAGTGAACAAAAAAGAAACGAGCAATTCTTACGATCTACATACTACGGCGCATAGAAACCAAGCGAAAAATTAACACTGGGATACTTTTTGTCCTGGAATCTGCTGGTGATTTCCTTTATTTGAAGTCAACGAATAACGAAAAAAATTCATAGTCCTCTAGTTAGAGGGGCATCGTTCCGTTTTACTGATTTCTTCATAATATTTACGTATGTTTATTTATTTTCCTGGACACAGAAAAAACGTAAATATTTTAGTACTAAATATTCTATGCAGTACCAAGTCTGGTTTGTGCTATGAAAGCTGAGGATCTAATAATTGTTCCGGAGTCTCTTTTTTATGGCACCATACTTCACTCTAAATGTTAATTTCTTTATATGTTTCGACTTTCGGCCCTCCAAAAGTGGCGAAGAATAGTTACTATTTTCATCAGTCTTTAATTTCTAGTTCCTTAGTTCCCCGGGTCAGTCAGACGCGCGCATCCTTGATCCAAGAACAATGCGGAGAATAATGCGCGAAAGCGACTGACTGAGATGGACGGCCGCGACCGGTGGCGTCATTTATTTCGCGGAAATGTGCCAAATCAAAGCTGTGCAGTCAATAGCACAACAATGCAGCGTCTTCCTAGCCACCGGATGCGCTGAACATCACAGAATACGAGAAGATTACACAGCAAGCGAACCTTGGCCCTTTCAAAAGCATGCAAACAGTGCCCAAACGTGTAAGGATCTTCGACCCGAGTCATGCCGGCCGGAAGTGCCCGGAACATAATGTATAGTGAAGTGTTTCCTTTGTGTTTCAGGGGGCAATGGGTCAACCAGCATTGCATCGACGAGCGCTATAGTCAACGAATCGCTCGGGAATTAGTGTTGTGCAAACTAAAGCTTGCCTATACGGAAAACTACGAATATTTTTTTTTTATTGCAGACATGGCAGTAAGGACATAACTGTAATGAAATTAGAGTAATTAAACTACTTTTTGTAATAAGTAATGCAATTCAATTTATTTTTTTGGGCTGGTTAATGAATAATATGTGGAATAATTGCCTGGTGGTAAGAATTATATCACGCCAGCCTTAGGAGCCAGTCAAACAAACAAAGGTGGGGTCAAAAGGCGAAGCAGAGAGAAATGCTGAGAGAAATGCGCAGCTGAATAAGAAAGGCAGCGCTCTCGTGGCCTAACGGTTATCGCGCGTGCCTTCCACGCAGAAATCCAGGGTTCGATTCCTGGCCGCGGGTACGCATTTTTGATGACTCTAATGTAATGTTCTGGTAGATTCGAGAACTCTGCTGCTCACGGGTTTGAATTATTATGTTCTATATTGAAATTTTTTTGTTCCCCATCCCTTGTGTAATTTCCTGTAATGGGGCCTTCGAGGTATTAATAAATAAATAAATGAATAAAAATGTGCATCGTGGCGGCGGCCAATGGGCGTCACTTTCAGCTGCCAGTTTATCGCACTAAGGCCGTCTACCTCGTTTATTGCGATTCTGCACTTTTATTCTACACACATGTAGAATCATTATGGGTACCACAAAAATCAAGTGAACATATATAACGTGCGTATGCACAAACGCGGCACATACAAACATCATTTCAACAGCAAAGGTGTTAGGTGGGCTAGTTGGTTCATAGTCTTTAAAAAGTAATAGCGCCCAAGAACCCAGGATCCTGGGTTCAATCCCCACCCCTGCCCGTTTCGATCTGGATGAGCATCGTACCGGCGTGCGGTCGTGTATCGCTACTGCGTGATGCACGTTAAAGATCCCAGGCTAGCAGTTGTACTGCACTGGCTAAATTGCTCATCTACAGCTGGGAGACTCGTCCCCGTTGAGGCAGACCAAGTTCTAGGCTGTATAAACACACACACAACCCAATAGCGCCCAAAACACAGAGAAGGACGAAAAAGGGAGAAGTCGGTTATTAATCTCCAATCCCTCGTCAAGGATACAGAATATTTCGGGAGTAACTTTGTCCTTCAAATGTAAAGATGCTTTTTGTGAATGTATAAATGTTTTTTTTTTTTTTTCTGAATAAACAACAGTTGCGAGAGCGTCTTGTGTTCGTTCACTTCTTCGTCCTTGTTTGTGTTTTCGGCACTATTACTTTTTAAAGATAAATTCAACAGCACACTAGCCCAATTATTATTTCCGAGCTTTGTGGTTCCGACTTTTATATCCGAGGTTTTGCAGGTGAGGATTATCTCGGTAAGCACCTAAGCTGTGGATGATATTCCAAGCATGTTGATTTTTTTACGGTAATGCCATACCTCTGAAAATATTTGAACGGCTCAGGGTATTAATCTTGTACTAAGGAGTAAACACTCATACCGTAACTATTTCAAAGGGAATAAAAAAAGGCGCCTCACTGCGGATCCAAGCAATTTGTTTGCTTCCCCGCACAGCAGGCCGTAGCCAGTTTTTCTACCGCAGTATTTGTTTTTTGTTTTGTTTTTTCATTTGTGTTGTACGCGTGCGGTTGAAAATGCCGTCTCTAATTAATCCCGGTTGAGGGGGTATTCACTCTTCTGAAAGGGATGCTTACCGGGCAGAGAAATCGTTTTTCGATCAATATGAATGCAGTCAAAATCGCGACTTCCTAAAGGTGTGAAGTGTACGGAGCTACGCCGAAGGGAACTCGAAAGCTTCTAGCGTTATTCCAGCGCGTCACTTGGACGGCGTATGTTTTCAGGAACAGTAATTTATCTAACAGAATAATAAAGGCTAGCTTTGATTGTTGATTTTACCTAACTCCACTCAATTCAGAAAATTTCGGAATGAGTGATTTCACATTAAAAAGCATTTATAAAAGGCAATACGTCCTTTGCTTCGCGAAAATGGAATATATATATATATATATATATATATATACACACAATGGGCATGGTGGCGGGAGGCCGGAGGCGTGGGTATATAACTGGGAAGAAAAAAACCCTTGGTGAACACAGCAACAACGTACGATTTATTCTTCGACGTTTCGGCCGGAGTCCGGCCTTCGTCCCGACGAAGGCCGGACTCCGGCCGAAACGTCGAAGAATAAATCGTACGTTGTTGCTGTTTTCACCAAGGGTTTTTTGTCTTCCCAGTTATACATATATATATATATATATATATATATATATATATATATATATATATATATATATATATATATATATATATATGCATATATATATATATATGCATATATATATATATATATATATATATAACTGGTAAGAAAAAACCCTTGGTGAAAACAGCAACAACGGACGATTTAATCTTCGACGTTTCGGCCGGAGTCCGGCCTTCGTCAGGAAGAACTTTTACAGATGAACGCGGGTGGTATTTATACAATGCTACGGTCGGGTCCAAATTTCGGCGGGATCACTTTTGAAGCTTTGGTGAGAGGGAAGCGTAGGGCAGTTCGTATCCGGGTGAGGAAGCTTGACGGTCGGGGCAAAGTTTCAAGGACGGTGGGATGACGGTTGTAGCTTCTTGAGAGAGGGCGCAGGGTGACTTTGTCGACGATGCAATCAGAAAAGCCAAGCAACTGAACCGAGCAGACCTTATCAGCCCGCGCCCCACGGAAAGCGACACACAACGCACAAATCTATATCTAACTTATAGCATGAACCATCCTAATGTAAATAATATCTTAAGACGACATTATAACATTCTCGAACAAAGCGAGCGCCTTAAACGCGCGTTTCCATCCGCCCCTGGGGTAGTCGACCGACGATCGCGTAACCTCAAAGACGCGCTAGTAAATTCTCGGATCAATTCATCGCCAACACCTAACGAATGTAGGCCTTGCATGCACCCAGGATTTCTGATCTGTAAACAGATGCAGCACACAAACACGGCCAGCAGCACGCACTCGCAGTTCTCGATCAAAATTAAAGGGCACTTAACATGTGCCTCGTCGAATGTCGTGTACTTATTCGAGTGTACGGTATGTAAAATGTAATACATAGGGCAGACTGGAACGGCATTTAGACTGTGCTTTAATAATCACAAATCTCACGCCATAAATCTTCCGACATTGCCTCTATCCAAACATCTCGCTCTCCCAAAACACTCGTTTGATAAATTGTCAGTGACGCTCCTAGAATCTGGATTTAAATCAAATCGCGAACGTGAACAGCGTGAATCCTACCTAATTTACCGATTCAACACAATTAAACAAGGAATAAATGAAAGCCCCGGTACTCTGGCATCGATTAAAATGCTAACAGACGAATAGCAACACCGATGAAGGGACATTTTTTCAGGTCCCAGACCTTACTGTTAGCAGTGGTACTGTGTTTGTGGCCGGAACTGGACCATCAACTTTTCTCTTTTATTTCCAGGTTTTGATATTCATATATTTTTTGTTCTAGGTTTAACATTGTTCCCTTTCAGGTCTGACTCATGCATGCCCCACGAAACAACACAAATGACGGTGCCGTTTTTTTTTTGTTTTTTGAGACAGCACTCTAGTTTGCGCGTTAACTTTCGTCTATTGTACGCTAATATTCAGGTCACCCCTGCCCGCCCGGACACAAAGTCACCCTGCGCCCTCTCTCAAGAAGCTACAACCGTCATCCCACCGTCCTTGAAACTTGGCCCCGACCGTCAAGCTTCTTCACCCGGATACGAACTGTCCTAAGCTTCCCTCTCACCAAAGCTCCAACCGTGATCCCGCCGAAATTTGGACCCGACCGTAGCATTGTATAAATACCACCCGCGTTCATCTGTAAAACTTCTTCCTGACGAAGGCCGGACTCCGGCCGAAACGTCGAAGATTAAATCGTTCGTTGTTGCTGTTTTCACCAAGGGTTTTTTCTAACCAGTTATACCCACGCCTTCGGCCTCCCGCCATCATGCCCGTTATATATATATATATATATATATATATATATATATATATATATATATATATATATATATATATATATATATATATATATATATTGTAAAATCTTTATTTAAACATGAGCAGATATCAAAACCATAAACTTCGGATCCGTCAGGCAACATTGGGCTCGGGCCGCCAGAAACATGGCTATCACGTGGTAGGTGATGACACGTGATCCACTAGGCAACGACGGGCGGGGGCGGGCCGGCTGGTCACCGTTGGGGCGGGCGTGCGCCAACCGCAAGTGTCGCCTGCACCACACTTTTTCACACCTTGGTGTCTACGACATTCCACTATATCTCCACAACTGTGTCATCACAGTCTGTGCATCTGTGCGAACGAAACTCAGAGGCAATATTCACAAATGGTGAGACGACGACGGCGGATACGGCGGGACGGCCGGACGGCTCCCAAGAAGCGCGCTGTGCATGCGCGTTACACCGATCACGTAGACATCGTTGAGCGCCGGGAGAAACTGTTGACGACGTCACCCGCTACACTTTCCCGGAGAAATAAAAACAAACAGAACGGCGCTATGATGATGACGCGTTGCTCAATGTTGGCTACGTCCACGCCGTAGCCCTGACTGCGCTGTTGGTGTCGCTTTTATTCGCCCGCTAGAATCGGCCCATTTCGGTAACATAGCGCTTTGCAAAATTGGCGGAGCATTTAAGAAATATTTAGACAGAACTTGGTCATAAGGGTTGACGTGTGGTCTTTCTAGGCGGAGTTAGAGAGGAGGGCATTGTCTTTTTTTCAAAAACGAAAATGAAGCGGAGTTGCGCTTTAATACTAAAGTACCCAACTGTAGATATATTGCCAAGCGCGTCGGCTAGCTAGCGCGTTTGTGGCCGAGTGGTTACCGCGCTTGACTTTCGTGCGGAGGCCCAAGGTTCCATTCCTGGGAGTTACGCGTCTTTTATTTACTCTTTCAGTTTACTATTCTGGTGAATTCTAAAACGATGTTGTTTATTCTGGGTTCGAATGTTCTACGCGTCGAACCTTTTATGCCGATTATCCCAGAAGCCCACGCGTGTATATAAGGGGTTTTCCGTGGCGAGCCAAAGCCAGCTTCGCCCCAGTGCTCGATTCTGCCGTCTCGCCGACATCGACGCCTGCGACGCTAACGTACTTCTATTTTATTTTGGGCACAAGTTCGCCCCCATAAACGTTTAGTTTACCCAGTTAACTCAACGCCTTATCTTTTGTCATTCGTGACATTATGGTGGAGGTGCGAGGTAGGCGCATGTCCATGCAGGGCACCCCTCCGAGGGCTCGCAGTGCAGGTCCGACCCCAAGCACCGAAGACCCAAAGAAGAGAGGACCGAGACCCGATCAAGTCGCCGCAACTAAGGCCTAACCCCGGAATTTCGACTCTTGCCACTCAAAACCAAGCAGTCAACAAAGCCGACGATGGACAACCAGTCGTCGCAGACCCCGGCCGGCGCTGCCGTCGTATACCTGACCGTCGCACCCCGGCCTCCGACGCCTTTCCACGGGGAGGTCCGCGAGGACATTGAAGATTGGCTGCAACATTACGAACGAGTGGCCCGAAATGACAGATGGACACCGGGGCTGTGCCTTCAAAACGTTTATTCGCTTTGGAGGCCAGAGCACGGAATTGGTTTGAAAACCACGAATCGTCGATCACCTCCTGGGAGCAACTGAGGGCTGAGCTCCGAGGTACGTTCAACATCCATCAGGGGAGAGAACGCGCTGAAAAGGTTCTTCAAGCGAGGATCCAAGGCCCTAACGAGAGCCTTGTTAGCTTTGTCGAATATGTTCTTCGACTCAGCAACCGCGTTAATCCTCAAGCCTCCGAAGCAAAGAAGCTGAAAATCTTGATGCGAGGTGTCAAGGAGAACATCTTCGGAGGCCTGGTGCGATGGCCTCCTACCACCGTGGGAACGTTTGTATCGGAGGCGCCCAACATTGAACGGGCTCCTGCAAGCGCGAGCCACCCACTACCATCGAGTTCCTGGCGTCGCTTAACCCACGCCATTCAGCTGCGCCCTCAGCCCAAATCCGCGAAATCATACGGGACATTGTCCGTAAAAAACTGAATAAACTGGAACCTGCCGCCGAACGTCCAGCTTCACTCTCGATCTCCGAGATTGTTCAAGAGGAGTTCCAGCAAGCGCTCCAGCCAGGCGTTCTCGCCAACGCCGCACCGGAACCACCAGCTTTAACCTACGCCAGTTTTTCGTCGTCCGTAGCCTTCCGTCACCCGGTAGTACTCAGCCGCACCCCGACAAGAGGTCTCTTCGCCGCAGTATACTCCGCGCCAGGAGCAGCGTCGACCTAGAAAGACCGACGTGTGGCGCGCGGATGACGGACGCCCGGTGTACTTCCGTTGCGGGGAGGCTGACCACGTTTACCGAAAGTAAACCGCTAGCTCCGACTGCGAGGATTCGTGCCAAACGACCGTCGACCTCGCTTTGGAGAACGACCAAGGGACATCGAGGAATACCTCTGTCTCGCTCTGTCACCAGTGCCGACAGCACCACGAGGTTCCCGTCCTCCATCCCCCCGAAGTTTCGCATCGCCTTTCTGTCGGTCGCGCCGTGACAGCCTGTCTCCCTTAACTCGTCGGGAAAACTGAGTATGACAACGCCAGGAGGTGGCGTTGCCGAAGACGACCGAAGTAAAGAGCCTCCAAGAACGCCGGAGCGCTCCCTCTCTCCCGACGCCACGCATCGCAACGACGCCCCTGCACGGTACCCAAGAACCCAAACGTTGTTATCGACGGCTACGACGCACCGGCACTCGTAGGCACCGGAGGAGACAACTCAGTCTTGAGTGGGAGACTCTCTCGCCGCCTACGAAAAGTGAAAACGCCGTGGGATGGACCTCAAATACGAACCGCCGGAGGGCACCTTATCACACCAGTCGGAAGGTGCACTGCTCGCGTCGAAATTCAACGCGAGACGTATCTTGTGAAATTCGTCGATCTACAAGACTGTGCCAGAGACTCATTCTCGGCATGGAATTTCAGTATGAATGCGGTGCCGTCATCGACCTTGGTGAGAGCAGATTGACTCTGCGGACGCCAGTTCCGCCTTCAGGGAAGCCCCAAACAGCATCGCCCGCCGTCCGAGTCGCTGTCGACCACGTGAACCTGCCGCCGTTATCAAGTGTTGTCGTACCCGCCGTTACCGATGCCTGCGGCATCGGTAACGGCGGGTTCGACAACCCTTGTTAACGTACCTCGCAGGTAGTCGTACGGCGGGTACGACTACCTGCGGCGAAGTTGTTCTGGAAGGCAACCTTCAATTGCTCCTGAAGAGAGGAATACATGTCGCAAGAGGGGTGGCGGAACTTCAGGACGGGCGCACCGTGGTCCTCGTGACAAACTTCCGACAAGAAATGCAACACGTCGCGAAAGGTCAAGCTGTGGGGCACGTCAGGGTACTCCGGAACTCAGCCAAAATCGCCTCGATTACTTATGAAATCTCGCCACCTCACCAAGGAATTACGACCCCAGCGCTGATCGACATTGACCCTAAGCTTCCGGGCCCAAAACGACGGCAGCTGAGTGACCTCCTCACCGAATACAGCCAGTGCTTCGCGACGTCGTCGAAGGTGCGCCAAACCAAAGTTGAAAAGCATCGCATCGTTACCGAGGACGACGCGCTCCCTGCGCATCGATCGCAATACAGAGTCTCCGTAAAAAAAGGGAGGTCATCGAGGAGCAAGTTCAAGAGATGCTGAACGACGACAAAATCAAGCCTTCAGGCAGTCCTTGGGCCTCTCCAGTCCTACTGGGGGGGATCGGTGGCCCAGTGGTCTAGCGCACACCAGCTCGGAGCACGTAGAGCGAAAGGTCGCGCTGCAGAACCCAGGATCCTGGATTCAATCCCCACCCCTGCCCGTTTCGATCTGGATGAGCATCGTACCTGCGTGCGGTCGTGTATCACTACTGCGTGATGCACGTTAAAGATCCCAGGCTAGCCGTTGTACTGCACTGGCTAAATTGCTCATCTACAGCTGGGAGACTCGTCGCCGGTTGAGGCAGACCAAGTTCTAGGCTCTATAAACACACACACAACCCAATTGTTTCCAGTCCTACTGGTTAAGAAGAAGGACGGAACGCCTAAGTTTTGCGTGGGCTACCAGCAGCTGAACGCGGTAACGAAGAAAGACGTCTATGGACTCCCCAGTCAGTCAGCAGAAAGAATTTTCGGTCGTGCAGTCAGCAGAAAGACTTTTCAGGCCTTCGGCAACGATAGGTCTTGTTCGCCACAGGCCACATTAGAAACAGTATAGCTGATCTCACCACCGTCGTTAGAACTTTATGCGAAAACGGCTGCCACTGCACGACCACACGAAATGGACGACGACTTTTCTATCATCATAAAGACGGAATAACATGAGGCACAGACCGATCAACTTAACCGTTGAATGAGCAGCGAAACCGGTGAACTGACGGTCCTCACTCATGAGAGAAGATGTTCATTATGCTTGAAACATCCGTTGTCATTTTGTCTTTCTAACGAGAGAACATTTTGGACGCTCTTTTCGAGGCTCGTATGATTGCAGTGGTGCAACAATAATATCGCTGTTCTGAAATATTGCAAATGAAATAGGCATGGATGACTACATGAAGAAATTGAGAAGTAATTTCCAAGTATTTTACTTTTGAAAAGTAATTGTACTTCAATGCAATTATATTTAGTCTGCGGTGCTTCATAGTGTAATCTAATTGCATTTGCGCATTTTCGAGAAAGGTATTTAGCAATGTAATTCAGTTGCTTTCGAAAAATAATGGCCCCATCTCTCATCTGAACTACGCTGGCTTGTATCTTCAGACAATCCTGACCTCCCCACCTTGTACGCGCGAGTGTAAAATATCAAATAATACAAATATTTAGTACGAAAGAACGCCCGGGGCTCCTGAGGAAGAAAGGAGGAACGACTGATGTCAAGCTAAAGCCGAAGGCGGACACCGACGACCAAAGACTAGGCTGTCAGTGTCCATAGTCTAGTCTAGGTGGCGCAAGCTACTGCCCGTTATAAGGGTACAGCCGTTAGCATCTATCCATCCAAGAAACGCAGTGTGGCAAATTCCGAGCACCTAATTAGTATCGTTATTATCCAACGTATTAAACCCCGCCGTGCGGTTCGTAAGCTGTCAGTGACTGTAATGCCCCTGAATAAGAAATGGAACAACATCCCTCTCCCTCACTGGGGCACGTTACTTTATGTTCCTATTTGTCTGTCTTCCTCTGAATCGCCTATTACGATTGTCGCAAGATAGCGGACATCAATTTTCTTTGTTATGGCGAGCTAAAAAGGAGGAGATGGGACGACGGCGCGGGGGAGCATGTCCCTCGATTTCGCATACAGAGCGGCTATCATCTGTAAGTATGAGGCTCCTATCATTCATTGTTAGATTTTTGTTACCGTCAGGTCTTGGGAGCACGTGCGCCAAAGTGTAAGCCGTAGTAAAGAGCTCGCACTGAAATGAAACCTATCTACTTCATAGCTAATGTCGCAACAAACTATAACCAAAGTAAAACGAACGGTCTCGTACAAATAATTTCACAATATGTTTGGTAAAGAAATAACGATTCGAACTTTGTGCAATGATTATACCATTATTTCGTTAGTACCGTAATAATCCTGTTTACCATAGGATAACTTGATTTGACTGCACTTCAAAAGGAAGCTGCAATTATTCTCGATATTAGAGGACTATTAGCGCTCGTTTGATGGTATTAAAATGTTTGACAGCCCTATTAACCCGCATTTGTTTATAGTTATATATATGTGTAGCAATTAATTATTGTCACCTTCCACTGGATAGCCACTTGATGAGGCGAAGCAGTTCCTCCTGTAAATAAATTGCAGTGCGGAAATTGTCATATTTCAAACCATCAAAAGGAATCCGGGCTTTACGATCTCAGAAAAAAAGCCTACTAAAAATATCCCGGGTAAAACTCAGCGTGCGAAGTGGTCAGCCAAGCGTTGTGTAAGAAACAAAATCAGATAACATTTCGACCTCCCATTGGATTCAGTACTCAACTAAGCCACTACGAGCATACGGCTGTAAATTGTCCTCAAAACCTTGACAGTGACTAGAACAGAAAACCCCAGTAAGCGTCTTGCCTTAGTATATATCAAATGCTTCAAACTAGATACAGTACTGTTGCTTAACACACATTTAACGAACTGAACCTAAATGTATGTTGTATGTGACGCTAATAAGTGTCTAATATTTTTTTCTTAAAAAAAAATCACTTCTTAATTTCCTAACATTTTATTATCGTCACTGCGCTTAAAGTATATCCTAGTTTCTAGAAAGTAAGAAAATATCAGCAACCTCGTCTCCAAAGTCCTATAGTGCGTAGTATGAAGTTTTTATAAGCGATCGTTTAATTTTGTACGGAAGGCATTAGACCGTTGTTTAAAGAAATTGCACAACAGATGGCTTAATAATTTCCCTACCGATTTTGGTGAGGAACTGCTACGTTACTGACGTCTGGTGACGTGGTTACCTGACCTAAGGTTGCCTGACATCAGGTCAAATTGTATCAATTTCTCTGCTAAATTCGGCCGAGAAATTCACGTCACGTTATTTGAAGTAGCTTTATCTGACGTCACGGTGGCCTTACGTGATACCAATATGTCACATGACGTCATTTGGCGTTAGAACCTTGTTGATTATAGCTGGGAAAATGAAGTCACATGACCTGACACTACACGAAGTGGTCATATGACATGATGCCATAGTATCAAGTCGTGGCGACAAAATAATACCGCGACGCGAAGCAAATTCAATTTGGTCACCACTTTTAGTGGGAAACCGCACGGACGGACAAACCCACGGATGAACGTCTAGGGTGCAGGATTCACTTAAAAAGCTGTCCTTACTCTAAAATTAAAAACAAAATACCTACGAACCCTGTTAGAATTAGAACGATGGCAGCTCCTGTTGTTAAGGGGTCTCCTTCTGCAGCTCTTTCCTCTAGTTTGTCCAGGCTCACGCTTGAATCTAAAGTATTTCCCATTGCCACTTTTACCCAATCGTCCTCGTTCTGGCTCTATATTAAGGTTAAAAAAGTAAAATCAAGGATCAAAAATGATATACCAGCCACCCGAAAACATCTGATATGTGCACCTGTATTCTTACCTTCAAAATTTTTACTTCCCTGAGCATAAGTTTCATATTCACTTCTGGAATTTGCTCGAACCTCAAGTTCACCTGCGCAAAGATTTGGCTGAAACGTGGATTTGATCACAAATAATTTTATAACGCAAACTTTTTCATGATTAAACTCAAAATAAGGCTATTTGTACTGAGGGCTGGTGAAGCTGGCGTCAAAGCAGCTTTTTTCAGCAGAAACAATGTTTCACCAAGATTCACATTAAGTTGCGGAATGCAGAAAACAGCCATAACCATGCTTTTATATGCCCTCCTTCGTGCTCGTTGAAATATTTGTTCATTTGTACAACAAAGTTTTTACGCAATGGTTCGTCTGTGGTACTAAACACGCCTAGTACACATGAATGTTTCTTTTAGAAGACAAGTCAGTAGTATAGAAAAGCATCGTTATCGCTTGTCAGAACAGGTATTCGAGACTGGATACAGGCAGTGATGCATACATTATAGTTTTGCTCATTAAGGATTCCTTTTTGCAACGTTAGTTGTCATGTTCGTTTAAAACCATTCATATATAATACACACCGCATTCATCATTATTGCGACATATTCCATGGATTCCCTGTTGCTCGCACATGATGCTCGGTGAACAGTGTCCACAATTATTGATACCGGTAGAGTAATTCCGTTCGCGTAGGGCCAGGCTGTTGAGGAACAAAAAGGAAACCAATTAGTATATCTCGCATTGGAGATTGTCTGGAAGGAAAGCGTGTTTTAGAGGGGTGAGCAACCTAATGAGTCACTGTGCGGACTCTAAATTAAAGGCGATGTGCAACTGATATTGGGTTAGAATGTTTCGTACTTTGCGCCTGCCTACTGGTACGTGTGTGACCCAACCATACTTTGTCATTACTTGTTGCTGAGTAATTTCAAGGATTCAAGTGGCCTGTTCACTTCAGTCTTTCTTTCGCAAAGCTTTTGTAGTCACGATGATTACTTCTTGGAGCCGAAAGTCGTATGCGTCTTAATGGTTGTATATAAGCACTGCCCGAGCACTCGCCTCGGGCTTGCAAAATTTAACGCCTCGGCGATCATCCCGGTAGTTGACCTACGTCCAGTCGCTGCTTTGGCGTGAACAGCCGAACCCCAACATCCGACTTGTAAAAGTTATAAAAAAAGCGAAGAATTGCATTTACTGTTTTTCAAGACTAAATTGTAACAAAAAGTGTTACTATTACTCTTCTATAAAAGTAAGTGATCGTTACTTCAAAAAGTAATTCGTTACTCTCTCTGCGATATTTTAAATTTGCTTTCCTGGGTAAAGAAAAATGTAAAACGTTATTATGCGGTCAAAAACGCATGTAGCTAGTGTCGGCCGTACGCATCACAGCTCAGTTTTTTCCCTTTAGCTAGATGTTAGGTGAGTCAACCGCAACACAGCTTTCCTCCACTGCGAGAGCCAACGACCGTCAAGTCAAGAATCCACTACTCAATATTATTACTAAGAGATAAAAAACTAACGTCGGGTAGTATTTTTTATTATTAATTGATTTAAGGACACTTACAGAAACGCAAAAAAACGCATCGTCGGAAAACACAGTCTACCGACAACGTGCCCCAATTGTGTAATAAAACATCAACAAGAACATTATCAATTTTATCTAGATCACACAAAGCTGACGAAGGAAAAGAGCGCCAGGAAGGTGAGCAGCCTGGAACTTTTAGATCAATAGAAGTAAAGGGTCCAAAATCAATTTAACATTGGTATTTCTAAATGATGATTTGTGTTCTAAGATATACTTGACTAACATGGAAGTTACTGTCACATCGTTTCCAATCAATTTCCGTGTTGAGCTTCATTTCAGCCGAAGAGAAAACGTTCGCTCCTGTTGCGGCATTACACTAACAGTTGTAGTCTATAACACCTAAGATGACATTGTTAATTGTTTCGAGCTTTTGGAAGGCGAGCAATAAATACATTGGTGTCCTCAACTCCGCGTCTTTGAAAGTAAAGAAAGAGTGAAGTAACGAAAATAACAGGCGCGCACACAATTTCTCGAGGCAACTTTTTGAATTTAGGGACTTTTGTCTAATGTAGTTTGCACCGAGATTTCGTTTCTTTATATGAGTCTACTTCCCCTTTTGTTGAGGGCGAGCAAGCTGCAATTTGGAAACAACCAAACGACCAAAAAGTTAATAATTTATTGCTTAAATATACTGTCAATCCCACAAGGAATTTTCACAGGACTGAACACACATATAGAAAAAGTGCATCCATCTTGCGTACAACATCATGGTAGGTTATTCACATTAATATGCTTATGGGTGGAACTAATTAGACAGAAAAAGTACAACAAAATATCGCAAATCTAACACTTTTTTCACAAATACACAAGGATAACAAATCTGGCGTAACTAAGACACCCTAAATTATAATTGGTAATGTAAGAAAGTATCTAGTAAAATTAAGGGATGGTGGTGCTGTTATTAACACTATGATAGAGCTGGTTTCATTCTGTGGTAGCTAAGGGAATGAAAAAGGGTCGGAAACAGACATTTTTAAAGGAATATTATTAGAATGTTTTGCTATGTTTATGTCTAGTCAGCCTAGTATCAGAAATTGATATCTACCTAGACCTATCAATCTTAAAATAATCTTGAAGTAAGAGGTAGGAGAAATTCAGCCTAAGTCGTTTAGGCGTGTTAGATATGGTTCAGAAGCCACCTTTTTTAAAGTTTGGTTGGAAATTGCGTTCGCTTGTATCTACTATAGATACATTTTATCGTTTTTGGCTGTATACTTTCAGATTAAGTTATAAGCGGTTTTGTGTGAGACAACCAGGCTATGTTAGCATACTCTAGTGTAAGCCTAACTATACTCTGTTTCATACTTAGCGTGCAACGCTGTCAAAGCTACTGGCGCGAGCGCGTGGCTTCATCTAGGGTTTCGTTTGCGCGAGAACGCGTGCAAATGATCAACGAGATCAAGCCCCATGCTCGCGCCACTAGCTTTGACAGCGTTGCACACTAAGTTTGAAACAGAGTATAGACTTGTGTATGCCAGAGGTTATGTGGATGTGATTGCTCGTTTGGGTGTTTTCTCTATGTACATACTCTTTTCTTAAAAGTTCTGAAGTTACATAGTTCACATGAGTATCCTCATGTCGACAAACTCCCAAAGTAATGTTACACAAAAAAAAAAAAAACATTTATAGAAGTTTTGCTTGGTGTTTTCAATTCCCGAATTTTTCCTCCGTGAATGAAAACGAAAGAGTAACTAATCGCACTTCTCTTACCTAACTAAATTAGGAAATGCCTTTACAACTACTTTGCAAAATTGCCAAATATTTGTTTTACAAAATTACGAATAAATATAGGATTACAGTAATTTTGTTACCTGTAACGAATAGACTGCTCTTACCGCCAGTTCCACTATGCCACTGCTGCCGCCATGTATCGTGGGATTATAACCTCCTCTATAATGATAAAGCGTGGGCGATCGCCACGAGAAGCGGCCGCCGAAATTGAAAAGGTAGAGCGGTAGACAACGGATAAGAGGAGAGCCACGTGACGGGCACCCCGCTGCGGCGAGTCGCCGAAACACGCTCCTCCCGAGCGACGGAATGTCCGCTCGCGCTGCTCGCATTCCTCGCGCCACCACTTCTTTTCTCGTCGGGTTTGAAAACCATGTTTTGGGTCTTCGCCACTGCAAAGGCTGTGCGCTGACGTCCAGGTTCCCCGAGAAAGTCTCTGTGCTACCAGATCCTCGCGCTCCAAATCTGCAACCGGGCACTCTGTGGCTCCGTCATCGAACTGCCAGGCTTTGTGAGTATATAGGAGGCTATGGTGGGATCCGTAGCATAGCCTCCTCTATACACCTTTTCTACGTGGGCGCCGCCATCTTTAATTTTGCAACTTCCGGTATGCGTGAAAACATTGCTTTCTTCTCGCCTTGACAGTAGAATGTGTTAACATTTTAATTGCAACTGTCAGTAGTTCTTGTTATGACCCTTCTATACTTTTTTACTTGTTCGGTGTTGTAATCTCTTGCTTTTTTTTTTTTCGGAACGCATACCGGATAGGAAGACAACGTGGCTGGGTGCGAGGCTAAACGAAAGACCTTTTTCGTTTAGCCTCGTACCCAGCCACGTTGTCCCCATATCCGGTATGCGTTCTGAAAAAAAGCAAGAGATTTCAACCCGGAAAAAGGGGAAAAGTAATAGAAAGGACATAACAAGAAGGAATGACGGTTGCAATTAAAATGTTAACATGTTCTGCTGGCGAGGCGAGAGGAAAGCGATGTTTTCACGCATACCGGAAGTTCCAAAATTGAAGATGGCGGCGCCCACGTAGAAAAGGTGTATACTCACAAAGACTGGCAATTCGACGACGGAGCCATGGAGTTCCTGGGGCCCTATGTTGCGCTTTTCGGACTCCCATGGCGACTAGGGAGAATGAAGTGACGTCAACAACGCAGCAAACGCAGATTGGATGTTGATTGGTGAGAGTCGCTGATGACGAATTTCCGCAGAAGAAAAAAAAAAGTGAGCTTTGTTTTCTTTTGCCGAAATTCGTCATTAGCGACTCTCACCAATCAACATCCAATCTGGGTTTGCTGCGTTGTTGATGTCACTTCCTTCTCCCTAGTCGCCGTGGGAGTCCAAAAAGTGCAACATAGGGCCCCAGGTCGCAGATTTGGAGCGCGAGGATCTCGTAGCCCAGAGCGTTTCTCGGGGAACCTGTTCGTCAGCGCAACGCGTTTGTAGCGGCGAGGACCCCAAAAATGGTTTCGAAACCCGACGAGAAAAGAAGCGGTGGAGCGAGGAACGCGAGGAGCACGAGCGGACATTCCATCGCTCGGGACAGGTGTGTTTCAGCGTCTCGCCACAGCGGTGCGCCCGTCGCGTGGATCTCCTCTCATCCGTTGTCTGCTGCTCTGCCTTTTCCATTTCGGCGGCCGCGTTTCGTGGTGATCTGCTAGACTTTGTCAGTATAAACGAGGCTATGTCTATTAGCGGCGAGATGTTTTGGTGGCGCCTTCCTATGGTTCAATCTTGTGACGTCATTACCTTGCGAACAACGAGTTCAATGGTGTTTGTAAATAGCATGGTGGAAGCTTGAAATCATTGCGCTCTCAAAGAACACTGCCAACACCGTCAAAATTAAAGTCCTTACATTCCTTTTATTTCCGTCGATGAAAAATCCTTTTCTGACGTCATAGTCAGCATTCGGCCAATCGTGGAAGGCCGACCACAGCGACGCTTTCGATCGCGCACGTCGCCAATAGTCATTCTGCAGGCGCGACAACCACGCTGACGGTTTTTCGTGTGCCGAGCGCGAGGCGGCACGAGCTGTCTCGTGCACTGGCGCTTGCCCTCACTGATCTCTATTTTAGTAGGCTGGATCGCGGATCGGGAGCCCGTCGGTGTCGCCACCGGCGGCCATTGCTTGACACCAGGCAATACACACAAGTCTATGGGAGAAACGCACAAAAGTAAGAATATTGAAACATGTACGCTGTGCTCGGAGGCGAGTATTTTATGGTGTGCTGCGATCCTTATGTCGGGTGTTTGGAGATCGAATCGGTATTTGTCAAACGTCCGGTCGCCGAATAAAAAAATCAAATGTACCGGAGCACCTACGGCTGAGCTGGCAAGCTTGCTCTCGTAGTGGAGTAAACAAAGGAACTTGCCGTCAATAAGACCGTCCTTAGGGAAGCCCAGACGTTGATGAATGACAAAGAAGTTCCATCTCGACAGCGGCTTTCCGGGAGTGACCGAATTCCGCGTAGCAAAGCCTTCGAGCTTGTCGTCTGCTAAACCCAACTCAACAAAACCGCCACCGACTCCGCGGTAACTCTAAGTAACTTTCGCCTCATTGAGCTGCACTACAGCGGAGTCACTCTCGACCACAAAATATTTATTTATAAGAACTGCGAGGGCTGTCAGTTTTAATTTTTGTACGCAAGCTATTTGACGGGCTTATCAAAAAGCATCCAAAAAGTTTCAGTGCCGACAACAGCTTAGAAACAGGGAAAAACGTCACTTTTTCTCGTTCTTCCCATAGAGTCCCATGCATTGGCCGATCAATGGCCGCCGGTGGCGACACTCGGCCCCAGCTGCCGAGGCCGCGGTCCGCAATCCAGCCTACTGCAATAGAGATCAGTGCTTGCCCCTTATGAACTACAATCATGGTTGCGTCACGCACGCCTGGAACGCTTATACTCTGTTTCACACTTAGCGTACAACGCTGTCAAAGCTACTGGCGCGAGCATGAGGCTTGATATCGTTCTTCATTTGCACGCCTGCTAGTGCGAACGAAACCATAGACAAAACCACGCGCTCGCGCCAGTAGCTTTGACAGCGTTGCATATTAGGTATGAAACGGAGTACAGTGAGATTGGCCAATTATGTACAAGCCTTCCTAACACAGTCTAGAGCTTGCTGGGGCTGACAAAGCTCTTGAGCTTTGTCAGCTCCAGCACGTGGCCGCTTCGTCTATACTCCGTTTCACCTTATGTTGTACCGCAGAGAAGGCTAGAAGCGCGAGCTCATAGCGTTGGGAGCTGTTCTTAACGCACAAGAGCTTGTGCCGCCGAGATGTGCCCTAGAGCAAGGAGCTCACACTTGTAGCCTTTCCTACGGTACATCTAAAGTCACTGGATCCTTTGAAAGTAGCGCCATTGCCTTCCCTACCTGCTAGCCGGACACAAACGGATACTAACATACAGACGACCAAAACCTCGCAAGGCGATTGGCTAATCTGTCTACGTTGCCATGGAAATCGCCATCTTGGTCCATTTAAATCTTCGAAGCTTCCAGAGAGTCGTTCTAAACCAGTCGCGCCAAGATCACCATGGAGCATCATCGTACTGGAAGCGTTCCTCGCCAATATAAGAGTCTTTGGCACTGCGTATGCAATCAACTTATTAATCATGCCCATCTCCAATGATCTCTTACAATTATATTGTTCTTCTTGCGTATTTCAAAACAGTTAAATTATTTTTCAGTACCTCCAAGCACCGACACAGCATCTGGTGGTGGTACGAAGGTGTACGCTTGTTTCGCCGGTGTGTGTTAGCGAAATCTCAGTATACAAAAAACGTCTCCATAAAGTTACTCGACACCAGCGAATTTAGATCGGCTCACCAAGAACGGAGGGGTCAAGAAGAAATTGCTCATTTCAAGGACCAAGATGGCGACCACACGGGGAGCTTGGCGCTACTTTCCCAGGATCCAGTGACTTTAGGTACATCCAGAGGTGAAACAAAGTATAGCAGCGAGCTTGAAAAATAAAAGCGCTTAGATTTGTTTTTACTATATTCATGGTTTGCGGAGATAAAATCTAATGCGCGCGTCGTAGGTTACGAACGTCGAGATTTATTTCTTATAAACATTTACGGAAAAGTATAAAAAAAAAACTGCACAGTCGCTCTACGGTCCAAATAAGCTTATAAATTCGTCGCGAATCGCCGTAGTTATTCCGTAAATTACAGTGAACAGGTCAACGAGTTTTCGGCGAAAAAGTAGACACATTCGTTTTTTTTTTTTTTTTAATTTTGACTTTTGAATTAACAAATTTTGACAACCTCCTTCACATTTTAAACAAATGTATATTTTACTTACACCTTTTTTCCAAGATATCTTGTTTTAGGGCTGCTATCTTCCCTGCGAAAAGAAAGCACCCGTCACTCAGGTCCATACATTTTAATTAAAGAGTTTATAATATAGTTATATTTACTTGAAGCATGTCGATGAACCGGCTTTTGTATTTCACAAATGCGGTGAGCCACGCGGCCGCCTCCACTTTGTTTGAGAAAATTCTCAGGCTGAATACTGTGAGATGTATTTAAAATTCCCTTCTATAATAGAAAACAAAACAAAAATTAATCGGTAAGCGTGTCTGTCGAGTTAGCACGAAAAAAAAGATAAAACGGCGAAAACAAATTTGAGTTTTTTTTGTTTTGTTTTGTCGGTCTGATTAAATAAGGACGCGTTGCCTGTTAACCTCGCGTGTCGGTCTCTTTTAACGAGCAAAGAGTTAACTCCGTTACTCCCCACGTTTTTGAACGAGTATACAACATCTATCTGCGGCTAAGGCGCAGCATTCTTCCGAGGGCCAAATGCAGATTTAGCCCGAGTCTTGAACGCTAAAAAAAGTGTATATGCACCCGAAGAAACGTAATACGCATTCGCCAAAATATATGTGCCGCGAGCTTTGAATGTTCTCGTGGTTCATGCGCAAAAATGTCTAGTCCAGCTTGCCAAGGATTCAACACGAAGCTGCCCTCAGCCCCAAGAAGGCTGCAAAAATTGAAGAAGGTGTTTACGTGGGTGACCCGTTGTCGCGCAGTCAAATGAATTGCAAACGGTAATAATTTGCGGTCGCAAAATAATTCCCGATTCTTTTCTTTGTTTTAACGTCTCTGTAATAGCAACTTTCCCTGGCAAATGCCGAGCGCTCCGCGCTAGCGGTCGGCTAGCGATCGGCCTCCGTGAGCGATCGGTCACGTGATCCATCCCAGTGGCACCCGCTGCAGAACAAATCGAGCGTAACGCTCCCAGAGCCACCGCTTCCAGAGCTTCTGCTCTCGCTTCTTAACAGTTTCGGTTCCCATTGCCATCTTGCTGAAAGCATGAAGTTCTGATGGGAACTTTTGATAAAAAAAATTATTGTTTACTACTTGATTAACGGTGACCCCGACGTTAAGACACAATTTATTTTTCCTTACAGTTATATAAGCCCGATGACGGCGACTAGAAGTACTTGTACGAGCCGAAGGATGCTATTAATACCAAACACGTATGCCGTAAAGCGATCGTCATCTCTGAAGGCGACTTCTATCTGCGGAGTACTTGGCGTATTGTCTTCTAATTATTCCAATTACATTACAGAAACGACAAATCGAACAAACGACATACCTAGCTCTTCATTCGAATAGGCGCGCACAACGGCTTCGACGTAACGCGATATCTTGGGCCTCTTCGCTGGCAAGGCAAACGACTCGGCAAACCCTTCGCCGAGAACGGCCTGCCTCGTCGTCACTCGAGCTGGAGCTAAGCTGGTATCTTCTTCGCTGTCGCTGATTTCGCTGTCACTGCGTTTTATTAGAACTCCTGAAATTAACTGCAACGATGTCATCGCCGCAGTATGCTCGGGCGAGTCGGTTATGACAAGAGGAACGAAAGCAAGCACAGGAAGAGAGCCCACTCAGCAATCGAAACAAAAAAGCCGCGAAACTCCTTCAGCTCCCCCGCGGGAATTGTGATAACGAAACTGAAACTTTGCGAGTGACTACAAATTGTGCTCCTCCGAAAAAGGCGGCGCGGAGAACTACTCCGGACCGCTCGACGCGCTCCACCACTTTTCCACTGAGCGGTTGAAGCCGCTCGGCGAGCGCCCCACTGGCTCCAGATCTGCAAGCAGCACACGGAGAGATTGCTCTCATCTTGCGAGGGAAAAAATAATCCGCTCGGCGAGCGCGTGCCGAGCGCTCGCTGTTTGCCAGGGGAAGGGGCTATAAGCTAACGCTTTGAAGGCACTTAAGACGGCCCACGAAAATCGGTTCATCAAATTGTCGTGCTGCGATTTACTACAGAGTTTCACCCAAGTGGTAAGAGTTCGCACTAAAAAAAAGAAGAAAAAAAAACAGGATGAAGATATACCTCGTTCAGCGGAAGAAAAATATCGGAAGGCAAATTGCTGCGCAATCGTGTTGCATGTATGTATATATATATATATATATATATATATATATATATATATATATATATATATATATATATATATATATATATATATATATATATATATATATATATATATAAACGTGAAACGTTGCTTCGTAACAAAGGTTTAGCGATACTCTCACGGAGCTCTTCATCAGATGGCTTAACGCGTGCTATGTGTACACTTGATAGTTGTCCTCCGAGTTTCACGCATGCGTCACCAACTTTGCTCTCCGAATTTGTCTGTTGAGAGTAGCTGCACCTCGTGGCTGCACCAATATGCAATCGGTGTCACATAGTGTAAATTTACCGCTAAATTTGGCGGGAAAGCGAAGTGGCGTATAGGCCTCGTGACAGCAGGTCACGGGACATATATTTTTCCCGCTAAATCTAGCTGCGTAAATGAATTTCTGCAAAGGTCACGTGACATCATATCACGTGACGTCAATTTTCCCGCAAAATCTAGCGGGGAATCTCGATCTGTGTCTAGGTCATGTAACACGGAGTAATGTGACCTCATATTCTCTCTAAATTTAGGAGAGAAACTGAGTTGCTGCATAGTTCACGTGACATTGACAAGACTTCATGTCACGTGACCTATATACAACATCAGTTTCCCCGCTAAAATTAGCAGAAATATTGACATCACGTGACATGAAGTCATGCGACGTCTCAGGCCACGGCTTAACGAAATCCGGCTTCCCGAAACCCGGCTTCATTTAATCTGGCTTCACTTAATCCGGCTTCACGAACTCCGGAACAACCAGCCAAAGAACGTTTCACGTTAAAAAGACTAGAAACCTGTTCTGGCCAATCTACGCCGACAGTTCGCGGATGATACACGCGCAGTGAGAAGCGCGTGCCGACAGATGGCGCACGCCGCTTCTTGAGAGCAGCTTGAGAGCGCCAGCCGTTTCGGGGTTGGGACAGCAGACGATCCCTCAAAAGAACACGAGCCGGCCGGAGCTCCCTCGACGCGGCGTACGCCATCTGTCGAAAGCACTTCTCACCACACGTGCATCGTCTGCGAAGTAGCGGCGTAGCTTGCCCAGAACAGGTTTATGTTCTTAATGCGTTAGCATTAGTGCCCTGGTACATGCGCCGACCTTGGACTGGTTTGATATAATTAAAGTTCGCAACACCGCCAGGGGATGACGCCACAGCCGCACTGGCTATAAAAACTGCCTAGGAAACACCTTCTGCAAGCGCAGACAGAGAGCGGGCATGGTGCGGGTGCGCCAGAGCCATAGATGGGGAAGAGTTTGGCCAAGAGGCGTGGCCCGCTTGACAGCTCGTCAGCCACGTCACTGGCACGTCACGCTAGCGTCGCGGGCACACCCCACTCCGCCATTTTTGTTCTTACCCGCGCCGGACGACTACGCCCGTGTACGCTGCTCTCGGCGACTGCCAATGTATGGTCGTTTTGATTTCTGCTTTTGTCAGTGTTTAATGGCATTTAATCTCTGCGGTGTTTATATGCGAGAGCCATGTTTAATCAGTTCCAAAGTAACCTTGTTTAATCTTCGCCCGTGCGCGCAGTGAGGCTGCCCGGTTCATAAAAATTGAATAACAGGCTGAAGTTGAGCTAGTTGGTACATAATTCAAAAGTTCCTGTTTCTCCCTGTCTCCCTGTTTCTCCCTGTCTGTGTTTCGTCCCTATCGTCTAGCTGAGCATTTACTTTTGACATAAAAATTGCTTACGCTCAGTCAGACTCTACGCTCGGTGTGTCGCGAAATTTCCACTCGAATAAAACGCTCGTTCTTTACAGCTCTAGTTGAGACGGTTCATATTTGTTGGTTTTGATTCCGGAGTATGACGATTAAATTTCCGACGCAGTTGGCAAGTTCTTGACAGAAAATTCGCGTCAGAGAGCGCCGACGTGCGATCGCGCGTCACCGACATGAGATATGTGAGGTGCGTCCGCGTTTGCTACGCGCTTCCACCGAAACTATGAGCGATTGTAAACTAAAATTTGAAAGAGAACTGAAGCTATTCGTCCGAGATGTTTTTTTACAACCATGCTTCTGAGCAGGATTTCTTCGCGATATGTGCCGAGTGGCATGTGTAGCTTGGAGCTATATTTTCACATAAGATGATCTCGTTATGCGTGCGTTTTTTTTTTTTTTTTGCTTGAAACAGAGGCTTTCAGTAATGACAGATATTCTTGTATGTCACTTTTTGAGCGGCTGGCTACAATAGAAACTTGTCGTGCCTGGGCGTTAGAGAACGCTAGTCTAATTTACCGCGATGAGACAAAAACAGGCTTTTTATACATCAAATACCATTTAATTTAAACCGTCAAAACAAAACACACAAAGAATCTGCAAACACTGTTGGAATGGGAGTCTGCTTCAGTTGCTTCCAGAGAAATTTTGCTAAAACGGCGATTTTTCAAAGTGTGCCTAAAAATATAATTTATTGTAACTAACATTGGTCTATAATTAACATTTATATGCACAGTTGCATCATGTACATTAAATCCAGAAAAACTTATAACTTTAAATTTCTTTAGCATTAACTAGTTTAAACAGGGCTGTCATAACCTTAGAAGTTGCAGATAGTGAACATCAGAAATGCACATAATTAGAATTAACTTTGCCGCTTTGCTTTGTTTGATTTAAATTCTATGTCCTCGTATATTTTGATGCAACAAACAAGGGTCGTAGCTTTAGTGATCCCACATGCTTATGTTGATTGCGCGGAACTATAATTATGTTTCACTTTTCTTGAGTTGAGCCAAAGTTTGAACTGCTTGTATGACCAGATCACTGCTATGGACAATTATTTATAAATTCGTACCGTGCGTGATCGCATGTATAGAAAAATCACCCTTTACATGGGGAGTTTTGGAATAAATGAAAACATTCTTACTTCACAAAGTCGGGAACCTGCCGTCGGCGTCCACTTGTCGCGCTTTATTTTTATTAGCCAGAGTTTACGTCGCTTTTTTTTTCTTTCGGAATAACAGACTAGCGAAAGCCGTCACGGCTGCTGTTAAGCATCCAATGGCACAGCAACAAATCATTTTCGTCTTGGAAGTGAAAATAAAAGCTCAGCGAATCAAGGAGCCGGTAAACCCCCAGCGTAGCCTACGCGCGCGTACGGGGAATAAGAACAAAAATGGTGGACAGGAGCGTGTCGTGTGCAGCGCGTTCGTCGTTGCCAGACGGTTGCTAGAGCCAACGTCAACACCGGTGGGTGGACTCAAGGGTCCGAGTGGGTTCACCGATAACAATAGATGGCCAAACTCTTTCCTCACCTAGGGCTCTTTGGTTCACCAGAGCCACATATAGGGAACAGTCTTGACATCTATTGTCCTCAGGTACCTCTCGCCCTACCTTCGCTCCTCCCAGACTTGTCGCGTAGAACTGACGTCAGACCTAGCAACCGCCTAGCAACGAAAAACGCCGGGGGAACAACGCGGGGCTGTCCACCATTACGGATCCGAGGCCAACGCTCGCGCACGCAGGGCTGCATGGTATCCGGCATACAGACCCTTTTTATTAGGATTTCTGGTGAGAAAATGGTCGGTTGTTGTGTGGTTGGATGTTTCAACCACAGTCGTCACGTTTTTCGTGTTATACTTTATAATTCTAAATAAACAAACAAACAAAAAAAACGTTACAAATAATGGTTGAATAAAATCAAACGCAAAAATGGGGAAGGCACGGAAGGCTCCCGTCTTTGTGAGGTAAGAGTACTTGTTTCATCTTAAATTTTTTTATATTGAGTTTTTTTCGCAGTAGCGACGAAAACTAGTAAGCTAGTTGCCACAGAAAGATAGCAGATAATGTATTATGTGAACTTTTCAGCACGAGACGGACGTCCCATCCGTGAAGCATTTTCCCCTGCCTTCTTCAGACCGCGAAGTGAGAAATTTATTATTTAGTGCCTTCTAATAAATGGTATTTTGTGTATGAAAAGAATAATTTTGTAGACTTTATATCTTCCATTTATTTTTATGCATTGACGTAACGATGGATGCTGGAATCTCAGAGCTTTTAGGAATGGCCAATCAATTGAGTTAAATCTAAGAAAACGAGCAAGCTTAACTTCGCGAAGAGCCGACTGGCACTCAATCGCTCGATGTTTATTTCGTAACCTTCCATTATGAAATCGACGGCTCTAACGTTACGATAAAGGTTAGTGCCGGCGCCGTTTTTAATCCCACAAACTTCATTTATATTATTTATTTAATTGTAACCTTTTGGCTTCCCAGATGTTCGGAGAACAAGATCACAGTTTCATTTCTGAGAGAGTTCGATGGAGTCACGCGGCAAGCATGCACGGCGTGGAAATCCCATATCAGGGGTAGCGACCGCTTCGTTCAAGCCATATCGTTTGACACGCTGACGCAAAGCCACGAGGAAATGCAATTATGACGAAACAAAAATATGAAAAACTTTAGGACGAAGGGCCTTAACTCGCTTTCCAATCTAACAAATAATGTTCTTCGGAAATTCGGGCAGCGATGGCCTCCTTGTTTCAACGCTTACTTATCAGAACACTCTACGGAAGGTCCCTTACAGTGCGAAGTAGAAGTTGGTATCGTTGCACACCGCTAAAATACCAAGAAGCCTCAGCTAGAACCGAAAGTTACGAAATTTACGCCAGGGTAATTTGCGCGACGCGCCGAACGTCAGCGAAGTGTGCAAACGGGCTGTTCACGTGGCGCGTCCGGAGGGAGAGTAGACCGGGAACTATACTTCGTTTCAGATTCGGTCCGAGCGCGGCCGATGTTATGAGCCGAAGAGCCAATCAAACAGCACAAAAAGCGCAGCGTCATGGCGGGCTCTCTGCGCTTGACTAGCCGGCGGAGGAGCACGCACAGAGAGACAGCGAATACCGGCTGGTTTTACGGAGAACACGCCATGACGTTGTGCCTCTTTCGCTGTTTGATTGGCCTTTCGGCTCATAACATCGGCTGCTCTCGGACGTAAACTGAAACGAAGTATAACTTATATGGCTCTTGAATAAACACGACACATCCCAGATAGTGATAGCGGATGACTTAAAACGCAATAAAACACTTATAGGTTGGAGGAAACCGAGAGCCAAGAATACTGGCAAAGGTGCCCGGAGTCGGATGGGCTCGAAGATGGCGAAATAGTCATGGCCATGGCGTTCACGTGGCGTGTTAGTGACGTAGTTGACGAGCTGTCAACGAGGCCATGCCAGCTGGCCAAAATATCGCCTATATGACTCTGGGGTGCGCTAGAGTTCCTGTATGGGCTCCTTACGGAAGCCAGAGTTCCGCGCTCGTCCTCGTTGGGTGACCGTATCGCCGGAATTCCTTCACGGCCAGGGATCCTTTGCTCGTCACGTGACTGAATTAGGAGAAACGCGGCGCCGCGCGCGCCAACATGCGTGGAAAACAGAAAAGAAGGAGAAGGAGGCAAAAGCAGGGTAACATACGCCGGGGCGCGTGCAACGTGGGTGATGCGACTTCTCCTTCATGGCGCAGGATTTTTTGCACTTCGCGTGGTCAATCTCGACGAGTAACGCCGCGGCAGCACGTGGAGAACAGACTCGCCACCCTGGCTCCCGTAGGGAGCCTATACGGGAACTCTAGGGTGCGCGCTTCGGTCGCCCTCGGAAGCCCCTGCCGTCGACTTGGGGACCTGTGGACAAACTCAGGTTGCGGTTCAGTTCTTCGACCTGCCACGCCTGCCACGCCGATCTTTACGCGAAGTCCACTACCATGTGACCGGGCCGTAACCGCTCGGTGTCGTCGCCCCTGCACGCTCAACACACGCTAAACGTAAGGCCTAAGAAGACCGTCGACGCCGTTCGCACAAAACTGCCTACGATCGGGAGCAGAGGTTTGCCCTCCGGAAGACAGCAGTACGCGGACCGTACGCGCACATCGAGGGAAGGTGTGCTCGCTCCAACCGAGGCCGCCAACGATCGGGAGCAGAGGTTTGCCCTCCGGAAGACAGCAGTACGCGGACCGTACGCGCCCATCGAGGGAAGGTGTGCTCGCTCCAACCGAGGCCGCCAACGATCGGGAGCAGAGGTTTGCCCTCCGGAAGACAGCAGTACGCGGACCGTACGCGCACATCGAGGGAAGGTGTGCTCGCTCCAACCGAGGCCGCCAACGATCGGGAGCAGAGGTTTGCCCTCCGGAAGACAGCAGTACGCGGACCGTACGCGCCCATCGAGGGAAGGTGTGCTCGCTCCAACCGAGGCCGCCAACGATCGGGAGCAGAGGTTTGCCCTCCGGAAGACAGCAGTACGCGGACCGTACGCGCCCATCGAGGGAAGGTGTGCTCGCTCCAACCGAGGTCGCCAACGATCGGGAGCAGAGGTTTGCCCTCCGGGAGACAGCAGTACGCGGACCGTACGCGCCCATCGAGGGAAGGTGTGCTCGCTCCAACCGAGGCCGCCAACGATCGGGAGCAGAGACTGGCTCTCCAAAGACAACAGTACCCACACCATGGCCGGCGAGCGAGGGAACTGGCTGGAACCGAAACCGCCGACGTTAACGTTAGAGACGGACACAACCAGTGGCTGCTAGAGCACATGCGGTCTCAGTACGTACTGACGCTCTGCACGGACACTAACGAAGCCTCGTTGCGCAACGGCACCACTATAGATTTTATCTTGAGTCTCCATGTACACAACATCCAAACGGCGGCATATATGACGTACATCACGTTGCACAGGCCGCTCTTGTGCATGATTTATCCGCGGCAAGATTAAATGTACGTTAACGGAGAATAAATATTCGAAACGAATTGTTTCTGTCATTTTACGTGCATCGCGCGCCCGTCCTTTATGCACACCCTAAGAGAACTTATTTGCTTGCACCAGAGAGAAGAGGGATTCCGGGAATGTTCACCCCGCGGAAAAATGCTGATCGAAGGCTGCATTCACCATGATTTGTTGTATACAACCGCTGCGCGAAATGCTAACGGATTTCTTCAAGAGCGAAAGTAGCCGCAGCAGAGATTTTTTTTTTCTTCTTTTAGACAAAGTAAAGCTATTCCTTCATTTTTTTAACTTAAACGTCCGCCACTTGCTCGCACCTGTGTAGTACATTGCAGCGTGATACGTTGAAAAACCGATTTTTGCGGGCCATCTAAAATGCATTAAAAGCGTAAGTTTACATGATGTGCGTTGAAGGCCGGCGCACTTACCACAACAACACCGTGCGTTGTTTCATGAATAAGAAGAGTAGCCTTGTGCTGACGGTTTTGGTAGAGTCGGTCCCGGATGAATGCACTGTCCACCTGAAGAAGCAATTTGGTTTGACCGTCCTGAATACGCCATTGTGTTCTGCGCCACTACGCACTCCATATTTAAGTCCCGAAAGAACGAAACGAAAGCAAAGAAACTTAGACTACTTACAGCTTTTCTTATTCGTTGGGTTCCGTCCATCACGTCCACTATAACTTCGTCTCCAAAAATTGAGCTCTTCTCCAAAGGTAAGGTATGAGTCGAAGAAATTTGTATCAATTTTTCTTGGATTCCGAGCCCCCTGGCTTCTAAGAGCTGAGGGTACACAATTTGTTCTCTAGCCCACACTGCAGGTACAAAACAGTTATACATTGATTGTAGTTGGACCCCAATGAGAAATAGCGCATTTATTATATTCAGATTTCGTCTTCACATATTGAACTATTTTTAACACTTTCACATGTTGATTTTCACATATTGAACTAATAGACAGCAGAATAATTAACAAATAGATTCGATGTGCCACTTTGAGATATTGAGAATTTCATAATCATTATTAAGATAGTCGAGAAATAAAACAAAGGACATAGACACCACCATCTTATAACGAGCAGAGCATACAGCTGTCATATATTTTCACAGCAGTCTACTTTCTAAATAAGTAAAAAATAAAGAAACTAATAATTAAATCAATAAATATGTAAACAACAATTGTATGCTGTGTTGGTCGTGAGTCGGTGGTGCGTATGTCCTCTTTTGTTAGCTTTGTCTCAAGGTTTTTAATTATGATTGTGCATTAGCTCACCTGCGTTTTAACCCTTATTTTGGTGAGTTTTTGTTTGCTCACGTCCATCATGTTAGGTTTTCAGGCATTTCAAACATCAAGGTTCTATTCTCAGGCATCCCAAACATAACGCAGTTGTTGTTCAAAGTTTTCCCACGTCTCGACGCAAAACAAGCAACGTTTTGACTGTCGAGCTCGACAGACAAAACGTCGCCGAGCGCGTTGACATTCTAATTCTTCTGGTATCAGGATCCTTTAGGGTGGTGTAAACACCTTTCCAGTTACTATTCAGCTTCAAAGGCCACAGAGTTGAATTTAGTATTTGCAGAACATGTTTTTGATTTCCTTAAGTACTGGTTTTATGGGTAATTTATTTATCCTAATTTTTAGACAGACGTTTAAAGGTACGTGGTGCCAGGTAGGGAGTTATACAACAAACACTTTATCCAGCATGTGAAGATGTGTAATATATAAAAAAAAACTTTTTGTGAAAAAGAGGTAGCATAAAGATGTTATATATAGGCTGACTCGCACTAAACGATGATTGATATAAAACAGTGTGTTTATAAAAGCACGTTGTTCATCTAGCAATGGCTAGTAAATTATAACAGCGACTTTGACCAATATTAAAGAGGGTGATGATAAGCGCTAGGAATCTAGCAGATCACGTTGTCGTGCCGCCATTTGCTAACGCAAGGTGATTTTTATAACGCAAGTAATCAAAGCACGTTAAGTAGTCATTTGTTGAAAACAAAATATCACAGTAGTTACTTGGTTACCGAAAAAAAAGTACAAAATGTAATGTAACAGATTTTCTTGAAATTTGTTGGTTAAAAGTAGGGATGTCGCGAACCAGCCTAGGTTCGAACTCGAAGGTTATCGATATTTTCGAACCGTACCTAGGTTCGAAATCGAAAAGTTCGCAACTTTCGAACACCGTGGACTTTCGAATTCGAAAAGTTTGAAGCTTTCGCGGTTTCTAAAAGTTTGGGTTCGAATATTTCGAATATTTTTTTACTAGAGGCTCGAGAAATTCGAAGATTTCAAACTTTTTTAACTTGAAATTAGAGAGATTCAAAAATTCAGAATTTCTGGAGATCTGAAGTTCGAAAGCTTCGAGGATTTTGAATTTTTTTGAATCTGAAGTTCAAAAAATCCGAAGATTTCGAATTTCTTTGAATCTGAAATTCGAAAAATTCTAACGTTTTTGAATTTTTATAGACATAAAGTTCGGAAATTCGAAGATTTCGTATTTTTTTCTACATAAAGTTCAAGAAGTTCGAAGGTTTCGATTCTCTTTTAAAACTAAAAAAAAAAAAAAAAAAAACGTTGAAGATTTTGAATTTCTTTTAAGTCCAAGTCCGCAGAGTTCGAAGTACGGTTTTTCATGTTCCTCCACAGTTTCAGTTTCAAATAACGTTTTCACGCCTCACTGGTTTTCACGAAATCAGGTTTAGAAAAGTTCGGGTGTGATATTTAGACTTTGCGAAGTTGGTCAGGCAATTAAACGAGACGACGAGTGTCCCGGATGTGCTGGAATATTTTCCAGTGCAGAGTGACCTGTGACCATAGATCAGTAATTGTGACCGCCACCCCGGGGGCGGGCGTCTTTAACGTGCATAACGCAGTAGTAATCACACCAACGCACTGTTTTACGATATTCATCCAGTTCGAAACAGCCAGCGGCGGGCAGGAGGTTGAGGCTCAGAAAAACCTTGAAGCGATCTGGCAAACTACCTTCCCACTCCCTTGCACGCTGGTAGTAATCCGATCGAACACCGCCCGAGTGATGCTGGCATATTTTAAGTTTAATTTGTAATTGTTCTGGAGGTTTATTTTCCGGGACGGAGGAAATGCAGAGCAAAAAGCACAGATGCCGACACGACTCGAGGTCGAGGTGCGCTCTACCATGCCAGCGGCGTCGGAAGAGGCCACCCCAACCCCCCCCCCCCCCCCCTCCCCGCCCCCAGATATTTCGGAATGTTAAAGAAAAAATACGAGAACGCTGATTTTAATCTGAAATTGTTTATGTATATGTATAGCTACTGTCGCTCTTCACTGCATAAAAGAGCGCGTACATGGTGATTGTCGGAAACTCGTTGTCAGAATGCACTACTCGTCACATGCTTAGTGGTTTGGAGTTCAAAGCTGTCTTTTCGACCTAAATAACTGCCATTGGTAATAAAACAATTAAACATAACAAGAAATGCGAAAACAAAAATCTGGAGAAAAAAAGAAAACAACAAAAAAACTTCCAAGTACCCGGCGGAAGTGTTGTATTCTTGCATATTCAGAGGCTCAGAACTTCGAAACAGTTTCTCCTACCAAAATGTGCGCAGGACTAAAAAAACCACGTCCCAGAAACGTATAGCAAAAAAAAATATGTGGTTTTAATGACGTGCTGAATTTGAACAATATTATAAATCTTTCCCCATGGGTTGATTTATACCTTAACGTGAAAAAACAAAAAATACATTATTTTGTTTTCTGTAGATGGCAATGATATGTACACTCTCGGTGGTGTTAATTTAAATGCGATACCTCAAACAATTTAGACGAAAATATTACCAAATTTAGGGCAAAATTGCACATAGGTATATTATAGGACATTTCTTCGAAACTCATCTTGAATAACAGGAATCATACCTTAAGACGGCACTTACCTAGGCTAGACATAGATCATTCTTAAAAAGGTCGACATCTCTACCATAAATAGCTTCGGCTATAGCGCGCTTCAAATATGGCACAAACGAAAATCGTTAAAACTCGTTGTCCTTCCTCGCTCCTTCGGGAATTTATTTCTTTAAAACTAAGCATGCCAGAAAATTGAAATAAACGTCATTGTCTTTCTCAAGGAATGCCACACCGCATGTAAAAATTTGAAAAAAAAAAATTACGAATGTATTTTACTGCTTGAATCCAAATGAAACCGCCCACCGGTCTTTCGAAGTTCGACGAAATTTGAACTTTTACCCTAAAACTTCGAAGTTTGTTCGAACTTTTGACTTCTCGGGATTCGAAAGTTCGAAAATGTTCGAAATCCTTCGATAAATATGTTCCGAAAGTGTGAAAATTATCGAATTTCTTAGCGTAGAAAATTCGAAAGTTCGAAAAGCTTCGAATTGTTTAGTCTATCAAGTTTGAAAGTTCGACAAGTATCAAATTTTGCAGCGTAATAAGTTTGAAAGTTCGAAAGAGATCGAATTTTTAGCGTAATAATATCGAAGGTTCGAAAAACATTGCACTTCTGAACTTGCAAAGGTCGAAATTGCGAAAAGTGTCGAACTTCTTAGTTTAACAAGTTCGGAAATTCGACTTCCGTCAAATTTTTCATCATCATCATCGTCATCATTTATTATCCTTGAAGGCCATTACGGGCATTACACAAGAGAATGGTACATTTGTTTTTTTGTATTTTTTCTTAATTGAACACTTCCGCACGCAATTTTAACACAATAGAAAAGGGAACTAGTCGGATAAAGCAGAAATGAAAGTGGTTATAGAGGCGGCAAATTTATGTGTGTGTGAGTTGTCAGTTATGGTAACAATTTCATTTGGTAGTATGTTCCAATCGTTTATTCCCAAAGGTAAAGTTGAATTACTGTATGAAGTAGTTGACGAAAAAATGGGCCGCAACTTGCAGGAGTGGTCAAAGCGGGGGAAAATCGATATAGAAAGTTCGAAAATTCGAAATCTTTCGAACCTTCCGAACCGTTTGATTTGATCATCAAAACTTCGGTTCAAAACAAGTTCGCGGCATCCCTAGTTAGAAGTCCGAGACTTACGCAAAAAAAAAAATCAGGGTATTTGTAAAACCACCGGAATGATGATGGGCAGTAGAATCCTGTTAACTTACCGCACCGCGTCCATCCCACCACCAAACAACCAAGAAGAGCCAGGCTTCTCATAGATCTTGTGGATATCGCTCCTACTGAAAGAACTCAAATATGAACGACCCAACAGATCGCGGAGTAAAAGGTCAATATGTGGGTGCCGTGAAATGCGATTGGTAATGTCACATAACATAAGCTTTCCTACACAATAGAGTTTATTGCATCATGTGCGTCCAAACACACAGCAGCTTGTGGGCCACCTGGTTATCCCTAGCGTTCGACCATGCAAGTTGCCCGCATGCTAAATCGTCTGTGGTCACTTCCACCGCGAGGTGGCCAAATGCAATTGGCCAAGCAAGCGGCCTTCCACCGCTGATAAAAGCCCGGCGCAGCGAATCCGCACGGGCTTTTTTATTGGGTCGCTGCGAGTGATATTAAAGGTCAATAGACGATGACGTGTCGTTCAACCAGTGTGTTGTGTCCTTCTGTGAGGCGGGTAGCAGAAAGGGAGATCTTACAAACTATAATTCGTCTCGGGAGCCCAGCAGGGCGCTCGGGAAGGCAGGTTACGATCTACAATCGAGAAACATCGTACAACCTTTGCGTTGCGCAAAAAAGTCGCTCTCCGTAACCGTATCTGCAAACCTACGAAATCAACCGGAAACCGATATTTTATATCGGTTTGGCAAACTATTAATAGATTGAAGTCTCTAGGTGGGATTTTCAACGGCCATGGACATTTTCCCACGCGGCATCGGCGAGTGAAACTTGCTGTTAAAAATTCAAGTAAAATGTAGATTTTAACTGCCACACTAATTGGCAATTCAGTTTTTGTGGACATGTGATTGAAACAGTAGGTCCTAGTTTGTTAATTGTGTCCCATACCTGTTTAGTTTACATTCTTTTTCAGGGTATGATCTTATAAGTTATAACCTTGAGATGTTAAGTCAACCTTGTACCCTCAACTGCCAACGTTCTCGACGCGAAGTGTGCAGAATTGAGGTAAGCTTTCGTTCTTGCAGTTCTTGCGAAGTCTGGCATTCGATGTCGAACATTTACACCTTGGAATAAAATTAAAAACCACACAAATTACCGGTATAATGATAATAAAATATGAGCTCGATCTTGACAATATACTATCAGCACTTTTTTATCATTGTTGAAAACCGTTGCGCGTACTCTTCCCAGAAAGCTGTCCGCTCGCCATGCCGCATGCCGCGGCTGTTTTAATTCATCCGAATGAAGTCAATGACGAGGAACGGCCTGCAAGACCACAACACTAAGTCAAGCTGTATAGAAAAACCGAAGCGGGACGCGTATCCGGCAACAGCTCATCTGTTCTGTTCCCAGGCATTTTGAGCGGGTCGAACAACAAAATTGTAAATTTTTACTACACGCCGCGACACTTTGCTTAGCTTGTGCATTTGTACTCTACAGTCAAAGCGGTAAAATAGTAATTCACGCACGTGCGTCAATAACCCACTCAAAGTTTTCTGACTAAAACGAGTGATCGAAAATTGACTCACATTCGCACCATTATTGTTGTCTTCTTTTTTTTACCTATTTTTTGTGACGCTAGAATGATAAGTTTGAACACAGCTGCGGATGACTAAAAATAAGTTATTCTGTTTTGTTTGCTTTTTAGACGAAGCTATACGTTATATATCTAGAATACCCTGTGCCAGAAAAGGACCGTAAATATCTTTGTTCTCTGTGCGAAAAATGTACTTCATTTTTAATTTCAGTCACACATTTTCAGTTTTTACTTTTGTGAGGTGTCCTGTCTGGGTCCCCGTTATGTTGCTTTCATTTCATACGTCTAACGTTGCCAACACGCTCTAATTGGTCGACCAGGAATATTCTAGTGTGTGATGTTTAGAGTTACTTAGAAAGTAATTATACCTGTTGTGGGCTAACTCAATAGTATATAGAAAAACTAGAGTACAGCCGTCATATTCTTTTTAATTATGCGTTCGAGTCAGTACGCAATAAGGGCTACCATTATCTACCTCATTTTACCTAAGCCTTTTGCCGCTTACTTGTTTTGTCTTTAAGCATCGGGGAACGAAATTGTCTGGTAAGCAAAGTGAGCTTGGTTCTCATATTTAAAGTCGTTTTAAAAATGATAACTGCATATTCTGGTTTCTTTTGTCGACAGCCACGGGGAACCATCGTAGCTACTACATTACGGACTTATCGTAAAACGTCAGCTTTGAATTGCGGGCCCTTGGGAGCGCGAGCTCAGTCAGCGCCAAAAGTGACGGCTCCCCCAAGCAACTCAAGAACTCTTGCACGCTCTGCTGTGCGATCTACGAGAAGTCCCTATTAACGTGGCAAGGAAGCGTAGCTGCACTTCTAAATTGCGCAACAAGATAGGGAAAGCCCTGTCTTCCGCACAGCTGGCAGCCGCCTCAGTGGCTCCGAGGCTAGAGCGCTGGCCTACGGATCCCCATGTGGCGGGTTCGAATCCCGGCCGAGGTGCCCGCCATCTGACGGAGGCTTATTGCGGAGGAGGCGCCGTGTAACCGAGCTTTCGGTTGCACGTCAAAAGATCCCCAGGTGGTCCATATTAATCCTCAGTCCTCCGCTGGGGCGTGCCAGATGCCCGTCGTTGGTTTGCCACGTAAAACCCCCAAATTTGACTTCACACAACTGGCGATTAATGCTTCTTGCGATCTTTCTTGAATCACCTCCCAGGAACCGAATAAAACGTTTCGGGAGTAACCTAGTTACCTTTCTGTTTAATGTGATGCTGTGGCGTTTGGGTACACAGCAATTCCTGGTGCCCTGCCCTTCTGCATTTTGTACATTAGTTCACGATGCGCGAAGCCAGCACAACTAGCGCACCAGCCTCCCGCGTCGTCTATTCCTCGTACTGCTGACAAGTATGGACCTGCCTAGCCAGGGGGAGTTGCGAATTTTGCAACTTTCAGCGATGGTGGTACTGCGGTGTGAGAATCGCGCTCCGTAGTTCCTGCATGATGGCCTTCACAATAAAGGACCTTGCCTATACACCTTTCTGAGGTGAAAAAATAAAGTAAGGTTCTAATCAGGGACTCAAACCGTAATCGAAACCGAAAACCGTTTAGGAACGAACTTTTTTTGGTAACCGTAACCGGGACGACACCGTTATTTTAAATCAAGAAAAACCGCAACCGTATCCGTAATTTGTTCACCGGTAACCAATATTAACCGGTATTAACAGAAAAATAACAATATTAGTTTTTCTCCAGAATGGCCTCGAGGAAAGATCTTGAAATGCCGTGGCCATTTGACAGAGTTACCGTCAGCGAGTAGTGCATCTGGTAATACAGTTCCTTTAAATATAAATTTAGGAGAAAGAATACTTAGTTGAAATCAGTGGTCGAGCTTATAATAAAGTGTCTCTATTTCTAAATCTGCCACACTCCTACAATCGCTACATGTATTCAGTACGTGTCGCCTTCAGGTTGTTAACTAATAAGTTAGAATTCTGAGATGTCCATCCAACTCGGTTTTTTCAAAACAACTGATGTTCCTGACCTGCAACTAGAGATGTCGCAAACCGGTTGGGGTTCGAGTTCAACCAGGTTCGACGTTTGCGAACTCTTATTGAAAAGGTAGAAAAAGTTCGTTTAGGGTACGACTGTTCCACGCATGCGCGACGGGCTGGCTCAGTTGGCTTTATATAGGATGGTGATGACCGAATGATCAAGTCAAACATTTCTACTTTTAGTAAGGGTAGCAAAGTTTGGTTGTTTTGGTAATATAGCTAGAATAAATTTTGCTGTTAACTTTTAAGTTATTAGAATTATGTTCGGTTGATTGTAACTATTTTATAAAATAAAACAAAATATTCCGTAAAAATCTTTTCTCCAAACCTAGACATGATTGCATCAAAGTCTAGCGACACTGTCGGGAAAGTCGAACCTTGTAGAACCTGGTTAGAAGGTCGAAGGTTCCACGAACCAGTCGAACTTTGAGGTTCGACGTACAAATCCGGCTCGACGGAAGTTCCTCGCATCCCTAGTTGCAACATATCTGCAGGAGAAGCTCCGCCTCCAAACCCCGGAGAAATTTGCGCTTCTATATAAATGCACAGTTTTTCTAGCATCACAGAATCGGACCGCGGGAAAAGTGCGCTTCTATAACCAGATGCATTTGCCTGGAAGTAGCAAGCATGACGTAGGTGTAACAGCGCAGAACAACGGAGAATAGTCTACGCTCGAAAGCGCCTGATTGAGTATGCAAAAAATACGAATGCCACGTTCAGGCTGCGCTTCGATAAGATGTTTGTTGGAAACAAGTGCTTTATTTATGATGATGTCAGCAACAGTGTAATAGAGTGTACGCGATGACAGACCAAACCTGCATCTCATGCATCTCGGCCTTCTGATTGTCATCGAAATAAAACGATATCTCTAAACTCTACCTCTAACTTTTCGTTTTTACTGTGTAATTTTCGTAGTATCTTGTCTAAACAAGATGGTGTTTGTTCAATCATTGACACGTGTAGTTCGTATATAATCTTCGGGACCGAAACTTGGTTATCAGAGGACATACATAAAGAGGATCTTGCTTTTTCTGGCGAATACAATATCTTCCGTAAAGACAGAATTCATTCGAGAGGCGGCGGGGTCATGATCGCAGTAAAAAATGTCCTCTCATCTGACATCCTTAAAATCGCATCTGAACTTGAGATAATTTGGGTTCGTGTAAAATTAGTATGCTCCTACATTATCATTGGAGTGTGTTATCTCTGGGAAGTTCAGTGATAAACTTAACGAGTGCATAAACTGTGTAGTCAGTAGTTATCCCAGATGCCCAGTAGTGTTGGCCGGAGACATTAACTATCCAGGTATCAACTGGAGTGACTGTTCGCTCCGCACAGGCTGCCGAGATTAATCTGAGTGCCGAGAGTTTTTGGCAGTCCCTCAGTCGTACAACCTTACTCTAATTGTTTTAAATTCTACACGAGGTGATTCTGTTCTTGATTTGCTATTTTCATCACACCCTGGATGTGTTTCTGCTTGCCATATATTAAAAACCATTAGCGACCATAACGCTGTTCTTATCAACTCTACATTCTCTCCGGCTAAGCGAATTATCATCAGAAAAACATTCCTAAACTTTTTCAAGGTGGACGCCAATAAACTGCAATGCTCTTTGGAGTCTTTCTCAAGCGAGTACCTGCAATCCTTCGACACTCGTTCTGTATCTGAGAACTGGGCGCAACTGAAGGATAAAATAACCGAAATTGTTAAGGAGTGTGTTCCGGTGGTTTTCATTAGTAAGAGCTTAAAGAGTCCTTGGTTTAATAACTACCATAAAAAATCTTTTAAATAGGAAGAAACGGTTATTTTCTTTAGCCAAGTCAAGAGACACTCCTGACTTGTGGTCTAAATACAACGAAAGCGCAAAAACTTACAAGTAGATTCAAATTTTTGAATCGCGACCTGGCTAACATGTTACTTACTAATTCAAGGAAGTTCTGGCAAGCGGTTTCGCCTAGCAAGCATAGCCCCTCACCCATTCTCCACGACAGTAGTAGAACCATTTTGTCACCTCATGACTTATCAACCATATTTAACTCGTTCTTTAGTTCAGTGTTCACGGACGAGTCATTTCCATTACCGCAGACATTGTGCCGTGCCAGCACGAGCATTGATGACAAAACATTTACACCAAACGGAGTAGTAAACGTCATCGAACGCTTGCGTGCAAATTCGGCTTGCAGGGACGATAACATCACCTCAAAGTTTCTTAAAATGGCCAAAGACAACATATCAATTATTTTGTGCCGCCTTTTTCAAGCTTCACTTGATTTGTCAGAATGAACGCTCGATTGGAAAGTTGCAAAAGTCATCCCTGTACATAAGCATGGAAACCGCAATGACCCTACAAATTACAGACCCATCTCTCTGACAAGCATACCATGTAAAATATTCGAACATGTTATCTACTCTCAAGTCATGGACTATCTTAACAACTTTAGCTATCTTCACCCTCACCAACACGGCTTTCGCAAACATCTTTCTTGTTCTTGTGATACTCAGTTATTTGAATTCGTAACAGATCTCCACGATAACTTTAACGACTCTTATACTACGGACGCAATTTTCATTGATTTCGCTAAAGCCTTTGATACTGTCCCTCATCAACGCTTACTTCTAAAACTTTCTCAATTAAACATAAATGATCAAATCATCAGTTGGATCTCATCTTTTCTCACCAATCGTAAGCAGTATGTATGTATAGATGACACGTCCTCGCCCGCCATTATAGTTAAATCCGGAGTTCCACAGGGCAGCGTCTTAGGTCCACGTTTGTTTCTCATCTACATAAACGACTTACCTTCACTAATCTCGTCATCAGTGAGGCTTTTTGCTGATGACTGTGTACTGTACCGCCGAATTTCTCATCCTAGCGATTTGGAGCTCCTTCAACGCGACATCGACATCTTGGGTGAATGGTGCTTAACATGGCAAATGAACATCAATGTTACTAAAACCAAGCTCGTTTCTTTTGATTCCTCAAAACACCACACTCCCTCGGACTCAATGTTTTGCAATCCTATTTTATCCACTCAGTCACACAAGTACTTAGGTATCACTTTCACCGATGATCTAACCTGGAATGCCCATATTGAAAACATCGTTAACACAGCATTAAGAATTCTGGGATTTCTGAGAAGGCATTTATACCTGGCTCAACAGGACGTGAAACTTACTGCATATAAAACCCTCGTTAGATCGAAACTTGAATTTGCTAGCACCATATGGGCTCATCAACTTTACCTAATTAATATGCTAGAATCAGTCCAAAATAAGGCCGTCCGCTTCATTCATCGAAACTACTGTACGAAAACCAGTGTCTCCCAACTAAAGGTTCTTTCTAATTTAACTTCTCTTGAATCCCGTCAGACAGTCGCTCGCCTTACTCTTTTTCATAAGTTTTATTACATAATGCCATCATTCATGCTCACTCACTGCAAGCCTGCCTCATACAGTCCTTTGCGTCATGATCATTCCTTAAAACTTAAAAATTGCACCTATATTTGGTCGCACTATTGATACAAATAATCTGCTCTTGCTCTGTCCATTGAAAATAGGAATTCTCTCTGAAACGACATTTGGCTGGTAAAAACATAGTCACTGAACAGAACAAAATAATATTCCGAGAAAAATCTTCGGCTTTGGTACTATGACATGTTTTCAGCGCCAAGTCGGCTTGTGTTTGCTATAAATTGCGCACTGTGTCCCCAGTTCTGTTGTGCCCGGTTTGTGTAAACTTTGTTGTGAATTCCGTATAGTTCGTTTTTAGTTTTTGTTTGTTCTTAATTTTTAATTTTAGTTAGTTCTTTGATTGCCATTGTATCATTGCATTTGTTTGTATTTTTCTACCCCCCCCCTCATGTAGTACGTTCGAACGAACGTCTTTGGGGCAAATAAAACTTGAACTTGAAGTCGCATTCGTTCTGTCGCGCGCGCACCCAACACAAGTAGTTCACCGTTGTTTTTTGTTGTTGTTTCATATGGGTCTACAATGCTTTCTTAATGTCCTCGGGAAAATACATACACCATGAAACACAAAATACCGCGGGAAAAGACCAGATTTTAGCCGCCAGCACAGCAGTGTTTGAAACTACACCTACGCAGGCTGCGACTATAGAAATCGCAGTCCACTCGGTTAGGGATAGCAGAGACGCCAGTGAGAGTTTACACTCAAACCCAGTGACTGGGTTCAAAAAGGGTTTGTTGCTCCTCGGGTAAATGATTCTTGGAAAGGTGTATAGGTCGTGAACGTTGCGACTATGTTTTGTCAAGTTTCCAAGACTTGCAAATAAAAAAACTAAAAAAACTAAAGGAAAGACTTGATGTACATCTGATTTGATGGGCATTGCTATCCGATTGAACATTTTCGTCTCGCTGGACAATTTGACGGGTATCTCACGTTACCTGTTGAACATTTTGACCTGATGTACACTTCGTCTTGATGAAGGAAGACACTGAGGATAACGTTGACGTCCCGCGTACCCAACAGGATGCACGTATATAAGGAGGGTACTAGTGCATAATCTTCAAACCCAGACTCCACAAAAGTGATTGCAGATTGCACCGTGATACGGATAGCAACTGAGAACAGAGTCAAGGTGAAAAAGCCAACGACCACTAAACAACAAAAGAAATAAGGTAAACCAAATATTTAAACAAAACGGTCATAGATCAAGAAACACATTCATGCTTTTGCCAAGAGAAACTGACATGTCGCTAAAACAATTAGCGTGCTTATCAATCATCAACGATTATTTTATTAAACGTTCGTGAAAAATTTCTTTCCGTGTGGAGCGCTTCAATATATTTTCAAACAACACAAATGCTAAAGGACGAGATATGATTTGTGAATTTTGAACCCTCGCATTTGTTTTTGACTGCTCGCTTGTGTTCAATTATCCTGTCATTACGACAACTGGCCGTCTCACTCACATAGCAAGAACTACATTTCACCAGAACCTTCTGCACTACAGCCTGATCCCAGTCCACCTAAGGGTCTCTATAATTTTTGTTACAACCAGCCCTCTGTCATGGAAAATGTGTAAGCCGGTTGAGCCAAAAATCGCGTTTAAAAACAACTGTCACATTAAACTTTCCCGCTAGCGCCTTAAGGTGCAACCCCACCGTGCATGACGTTTTGGTGCTTTTTTGACGGCTTATAACTTTCTTTCTATGTATCTTACAATTATAAAGTTAATGTCAAATAAAAGAGCTGTTTTTCAACGATACTTTAATGTCTCTGATATTACGATTATGTTTAGTTGTTAGTTAATTATTCAGCTTTTAATAGACCACAGTCTCTAATATTGAAAAATTTATTTCTCGAGTTATAACGTCCCATCGTCCACGATATTTTACGTGAGCGTTTGGTTGGATGTAATAAATTAAAGAAGTAAGCAACAAACTGTACAGATAATGTATATTTTAAAATAAAAAATAAAGTTTAAAATGGTATTACTTTATGGCGCTATAAAAATTGAATCACGTCAGCTAATCAAAATAACGAGACATTAAATTATGAAGCATCCTTCGATATTACATTTTCCAGAACTTCCATATTGATATATTACACGTTAAGAATGGTATAAGACCTCGAACGTTTCCCATTCAGTTACGGCGAGTTGTAGTTTCTTAATATAAAATACAGATGGCGACACGTGTTCAAGAACAGCTTGATGTGCATTTTCCGTCGTGTGCCAATTGGAACGCCACGTGAAAGACCGAAAAAGCGCCAAATGTCAGGGTGTCGGATGCCTGAATGCCCGCAGTGAGCGAGTCAGAGATGTCAGGAAAACAAGCGCGAGGGTGCGGGTGCACCACAGCTACTTTGGCGCGCGTTCTACTGTGCGTCGGGACACATACCCGACGCGATCCAAATGAAATGGGCGCCATGAAATGCTTTCTGCCATTTGAGATTCCGCCACATATGCGAAAACATTTAAATGTTTTTATCATTTGCAAAAATCATTTTCGCAATCAAACTATGCTTGTCGGAATGGTTTGACTATATTTTGTTGCAAAAAACACCTTGGTGGCTCTTAAGTGGCAGTGATATTAAAACAAAACAAAAAACATTAAATTGTCTCAGTGTCTTTGAGCCAACGCGATGGCCCATGAATGCATATTTGTCGGGTTTAAATATCGGCCGAGGTGCCCGCAATCTGACGGAGGCCAATCTGAGATTTCGGTTGCACGTCAAAAGATCTCCAGTTAGTCAAAATAAACCCGCAATTTTTTATTTTGTTTATTCAGGCGTGTTTAGTGATTTTTGTCGGTTTGGCTTGTGAAACCCTAAGATATGAATGTTTGCTTTGCTTTACCTTAGTTCGGAACGCAGCCAACGCTACGGGCTGATGAAGCCACCGATTAAGCTGTTCGTTCTCTTTTTGGGCCTATGCGGTCGGGCTAAACTAGAGCCAGTAAATAAGCTACGCTTTGTACACATCTTGGTGTTTAAAGTGATGGTTGCCAGTTATGTGAAGCTTTATCTGAAATCACAGGAAACGCTTTTCCGTCCTCCACAAATGTTTAAACAGTTCGCGACAAAGCAAAGCAATATTACGTGAGCTTCCTGACACCGCAGTTTTGAATCATGACGATCGACAGTTGCGTTTGATGTGTTGCTAACCACCAAGATGGTGGCGCCCACAACAATATCGGGGGAAAAAGTGCCGATACTCTAAGCGTAGCTCATTTGATTTAGCTCACAAACTAAACCAAGTGCGGTGGGGGATCGTTGGCCGAGTGTGGTGTGGCACTGCAGATCAGAGCACGTGGAGAAATGCTCTAGCGCGAGCTCCGTTCAAAGCACGGAGCTCACGCTGCAGAACCTGTAGGGACTAAATCCCCTCGATGTGTTTGCGTTGGTCTTTCATGTAACCTAAAATATGCCAGTGCACGAGGCCCGTCTCTCGAGCGGCCCTTGGAGGCAAATGGCGGCGCAGCACTAAAATGACTGGCCCATGAAAGCGAATAGCGGCGGAGCACCCGCTCGTGGCACGTGTCTTGCGCGTTTCCACAACAATGGTTGGCGGTACTTGTAAAAAACGCCTTTATCAAGGGGCTTTAGCAGAGACCCTGGGTTCAGTCGCCCATCTGCATCCTACCGTCGTGCGATCGTGTACCATATAGACTGCGTAATGCACGTTAAAGACCCCGAGCTAACAGTTGCACTGCAATTTTTATAATCTTCAACGGGTAACAATGTCGCCCTACGAAACTGCAGCTCTCTAAAAAACTAACGACTAATTTTGAATGCGCCATTACATTGCATTTTTAATGTGTGTTCGCGTGCCGCGCTCTTTGTTTTTTTTTTTGTCTACAACTTTGATTATGTGGCTCTTACTTATGATGAAACAGACTATAGTTTTCGGACTTCTGGAAAAATATTATATAACTAAGAAAACGGCACGTGAACGCAAAAGACAAAACACACACACACGCACACACACATAGGCGGACTTAATAAAAATAATTGAAATAATAGAATTGAATATAATTGTGTTTTATAAGGTTTGAGCGCACCAAAAGCTATATTAAAAGCGAGCTCGATGCTTTGGATGGTGCGCTTGTTCACTGGAAGTATAGTTAAGGGCAGTATGCTCGCACTTGTATGTTCCGCTTCGCTCGCACGATAAAACCAAATACTTTACTGGTAATGTATGTAGTGAAACAAAGCTTACTTTCTGTATATGTGCAATGCCCTCAGTTTTCGCGTGATTACACGCTTGTTTATCATTATTGTTTTCGTTTCTCACTGCGATTCATTTCGTGCTCTTATGTGTGCTACATGCATTAGAGACAAGGTAACCCAGGAACATTCTATTTCGCGGATTGTAAAAAAAACCTATGCAACTTGCCATGTGTATCACAATCAATACAAAATATTTTAAGCTTCACATGTGACCGCTTGCTTGAGTAAACATTGTTGTTTGTCAAGAACAATTGCGATTGTATAAAATCACGTGGGAAAAACTCGTTTTATAACACGCGACCGTTGGCATGCAGTGAAGACTCATAATCGGCGCTGAGATGATTGGTAGCTGTCAGCAGGCGGAGTTTTCTATCAACCCAGAGTTAGAATCTTTCCTTCTTTCTGTTGTAAGCAATCAGGAGACAACTTACACCAAATCTGAGCGTAATAAAGTACTATGAACATTCAAACATAACGGCCTGAGCCGTATATGGGTAAAAGCTTTAGCTTTTGATGCACCCTTAACTTTCGATACGCTCAACCCTAGTGTAAAATGTAGGGCTGTTTTATTCTTAATCAGCGTACCATGTGCGTGCTTACACTATATTTTATACAACGTCAAACTCTACCCGTTTGCATCTTTTTCATTTTTGCACACCACTACTTGCGCGCATAAATCACCAAATTAAGACTGGCACAGGATGTCACAAAAAAAAACAAAAAAACATTTACAGGTTTTTTTTTTACCGCAAAAATAAACTACGGATCGCCTAACGCTCATTCTCCGCCCAAAGGTAGCGCTAGGTCACAACCAGATGCCAAAGCTTCATCCCAAACGGACACCTTATTCAAAAGTTATGATTTTCTGAAAATTTCAATGGAAAAATGGAGCCCATTTTTGCCCGTTTTCGGTTTCTCGTGCCATAGAGCCCCATGTATTGGAAAACTCCGTCGGCCACCATTTTCCCATTGCACTTTCCAGAAAATCACTTATAACTTTTAAAATAAGGTATCGGATCGGGCTGAAACTTTGACATCTGGTTGTGACCTCTAGCGCTACCTTTGGCCCGAAAATGAGCGTTCGGCGATGTCTAGTTTATACTTGCGATAAAAAAAAATAAAACTTGTAATTTTTTTTTGTGACACCCTGTACATTGCTTAAACTATGTGCAAAAGCTATCCACAGACCCAGAATCTTTGCCTGGCCAGCCATTGCATTTATCACTGGATTCGTATAAAATTAATTCTTATAATTTATTGCTGTGAGATAATTTTTAACCTCGGCATTTTTTCATTAGGACTCCCGCACCAGTTCTACTTTGGGTTTACCAAACTCATCATCTAAACCTGAGTGTCATTTTTTGCGCTTTCCAGTCTCGTGGTTTTGGTCAAAATAAACACCCAGCTACCTAAATGAGACACCTGACCGCCCAAAAAATAGTTCATTTGTTTTGATTTTTTAGGTAGTTAATTCTTCAAGCTAGAATTTTGGAAACCCAAGTCTATCACGTCATCACGTTTTCCTGGAAATTCACAAAGAGCCAAACACATGCACGACAAAAGGGCCGGCCCGTCATATTGCTGCCCGCAGAGCCGAGAAAGCAACGCTCGGTCACAGACTTCTAGAAGATTCGCGTTCATTCTTGCACCAGGGGCCCTAGACTCGTCAAACACAAAGTTGGAACCGAAAGTTCACAGAGCGCGCTGATTGGACGTTGGCGAAAAAAGTGCGAAATTTCGTCGTGATAGACCAATCGGTGCGCTCCGTCAACTTCGGCCCCAACTTAGTGTTTGACGAGTTTAGGGGCCCAGACTTAACTTTCGCCCTGCTTTCTTGTTCTCGAAAGTACCATGCAGTTCATCCTCGCCCCGAGCGCGCGACGCTCGAACCTTCTGTGCCGAACTTTCGAGATAGTGACGCACTGTAGATAAGCAGCTGCCTGCCACCTTGTCAAGTCAGTCTCGCTCTCGCTTTCTGTTACGCTGCTGAATCGCCGCCTGCTTTTCTGCTGCCTCGACGCTCTTTCTTTACTTTTTTTTTTTTTTGTTTGGCACAAGTTCGCCGATTAAACCTTTATTTTTCATAGTTACAAAGAGGAAAACAGCGCCAAAAGTCCGGAGGACAAAGAACGAGGAACACACAGACCTTTCTTTGTCCTCCGTACTTTTGGCGCTGTTTCCCTCTTCGTAACTATGCATAACCAACTCGCCCGACTTTCAACGGTGCTCTATTTTTCAGTTCACTGTTCGTCCTCTCGTCACGTTCATTCGGGACAATATAAATCCGATCACATTGAAATATCTGTAGTTGGCCTCTCAAATCTCCGATAATGACGCAAAGGCAATTTTATATTTTTCAACGCGTCGGTGGTTTTGTTGTGCATGTGTCTCTTCATTTGGCTCAGGACGATTTTCGCGTTTTGTTCTGCCCCCATTTGCTGGAGACGTGAGCTCGGAGCGTAGGCAACTGGCCCCCTTGCACGAGAACTGGCGCAGCCGTGCGCGTTCCAAAGAAAGCTCGTGCAGAGAAAGGCAAGCAAGGGACCAGGGATGTCAAATTCAGGATATAGAAAAATACCCCACTGTATAGAAGCGCCACCACACACGAATTTTCGCATTGATGTACAGGCCTGGAAGGCGATCCCACCGCCATCTGTTGGTTCAGAATCACACTAATCAAGGGTGGGGTTGCACCTTAAGATCGAGAAATGCCATGAAAATATGGAAAACAAACAACCCTACTTCTCTCTACTCCGCCATCTTTCGGTTGGTTAGAATTTGCCAGGAAAGGACAAATGACCGAAGATACGGGCTCCATGCTGGTTCCCGGTCATATCATTGAACGCCGTTTCATCGAACTCTGTTTTAGCGAGAAACAAATGACCTTTCATCGAACGCCGTTTCACTTACAGCCATTTTATCGAATTTTTGATCGCTAGTATTTTTAGGTGTGGCATACCACACCTAAAATTAAAAGATGCAAACATCAAAAAACATGTAGAGTGACTTCCCACACAAGTCTTTTGCCGGCTGATGACATCTCTTCCGTTTCATCCCCCATTCTTTTTTTGTACTTTTGAAAGCACATGACATACGTTTAATTCAGGGACGACACTTTCTTTGTACCCGTGTTTTGTTTAAATAATTCGTATTTGCTCAAAAACAAAAGTGTATAGCCGTGTTTATTGTTGAACTTGTGGACCAATGCATTCCTATCGCGGATGGTTTACCCCCGCACGCCCCCAGCGGGCACTGTTATCCTATAATTCTTCTCATGCAGAGCTGTACTTTTCTACACTTGAATGCGGGGGTTGGTGCCCATTTTGGACAAAGTAGTTGTGTAGCGCGTTCTATGTTGAGGACGGAAGAGATAGTGCGACCGCCTCCGGGCTTAGGTGAAAACGTTCTGTTTAATCCACGTGCCGATGGGCTCGCGCCAAGGAGTCGATTCGTTGTCTTTGTTAGTGGCGACACTACTACAGATAGCTCCCCCCTTAGAGACATCGCCTGTAGGACTGCAGCAGGCTGCATTGGACGGAGCGATTCTGTAAGCAGTAGGCGATAAATCTTCCAGGAGTGGCGCTGTTGCTGTTGGCGTGCTGCGAGCGGAATGACGCGGCAGAAAGCGGTGGACGTTGAAGACAGTGTGCGGGGACCGGGCAGGTTCTGGTTAAGGTTGAGGTCAGGCGAAGTGGAGACAGCGGGAACAACGGTCCGGTAGTGTTGTGGCTCCGAAATTCAGCGGGGTCTATCCCCACTCGGGCCCCAGTGGAGATGGCGGCCAGCTGCAGGACCGATGTAGTGTAATTCCCGGAGTTGACACACCGAGTGGAGAGCAAATGCCTGACCTAGTAGTGACGAAGAGCCCTTGGTCGGTCAGCGACGTGCCTAATGAACAGACTGGTGCGCCGTGACTTGCCATGCCCCAGCGTGGCGCGGTGCGGCACGCCCCACATGTGGCAGCACGCGACCATGCCAGACCAGCACCACACCACACAGTTTGGCACGACTTCCGGGGCGACACCAGGGACTGCGGCAGTGGTAGAAATGCCCACGAAGGTAGACTTGCCGAGCCGGCGGGGTGAGCGAGGTGGTCGCGGCCCGTTGCTGAGAGATGCCGGCGGCAGACGCGACGGGGCAGAGGTGGTGGCGGAGGCTCCGGATGCGTGGGCTGTGGTAGATTTGCTTCCCGCATAAGCATCCGAAATGCCATGCCGTTGGCTTGCCCTGTAACGTTTCGGCCGTGATAGTCGGAGTGACGACACCTTCGTTGTGGCAGGCGACTTTATTTCAGTCCCATCTCAAGCAAAAAGCGCTCCCACGGCCGGTGCAGTGGCCTTTTATCGAGTTCGCACAGAAAACCGGGCATACGCCCCGTCACGCTTATCATGCCGATAAGATACGTTACAACTTCTACCCCCTTCGAGGGCACAGCCTAGGAATAATGGCAACCAGGAAACAGTTCTCGCAATGACTGCGGTGTCCCAGGTTAGAAGCGTTCATGAAGGGTGCTGCACGAGCCGTCAGCTGCACACTTAAGCACAGGCGACTCCTGGAACCTTGACCCACTTGTCCTGGGCAGGCGGCGAAGCCTCGAAGCCAAGGGACTTTTCTCCAGGGAAGGTTGTTGGAAGAACCGCGAGGTGCAGAAGCTGTAGAAGACTTGGACCCAGTTGCTCCTTCTGACATTGGTCCACTGGTTCAGGGCAGTCTTCAGTAAAAGTTCAAGCCAAGGGACAGCAGTTCAGGAGGAAGATGACAGTATCCACTGGGCGCTCCTGAAGCCAAGGTCGTCGACTGCGAGTAAGCTAGACAGTTGAACGAACGACAACCAGAAAACCCGGACGACGGCCAGGAGATGCCAAATCGAGATTCCAAGTTGTCGAGTGAAAAACACTACACCAACCATAATACCGCACTGCCACATTTTTATTTTGTGTCCCGACTTGGGATTACCCCGCCCCGAAGCTGTGTTAGTCTACCCCAAAAAAGTGTTTCTTATTTACAATTCTTATTTACAAGATTAAAAGTCAAGTGACAAACTTAGTTACAGAGGAAGAAAAGAAATGAAATGTATTTAGACCGCTCTGCTCAAACGGTCAGCGTTTGAGTGGAGCTTTCCTTTCTTGTGTTTCACTTGAAAAGAATAGGATTGTAATGTCAGGCTCCAACGCAAGAGTCTACCATTTTTGGGAGCCATCTGACTCAGCCAAGTTAGTGGTTTATGATCGGTGACAAAAACAAATTCTGCACCGTCAAGGTAACATTTCAGCTTCTCTACAGCCCAGACCATACAGGCACATTCTTTCTCTACCGTGCTGTATGTATGTTCCCGTGTAGTCAGCTTCCGGCTAGCGAACAGAATTGGGTGTTCGTCCCCCTTGCTATCAATTTGGCTCAGCACGACGCCCAACCCCTTTTAACTTGCATCAAACTGTACCAAGAAAGGTCTCGAAAAGTCGGGACTGGCCAGCACAGGAGGGCTAATTAACACCTCTTTCAATTTCTCAAAGGCTTGGCGCCGTATCTCGTCCCATACAATCCGGACAGGCTCCTTTTTGAGAGCATCTGTTAACGGACTAGCTAACTCGAAAAACTGAGGGATGTATTGCTGATAGTAATTTACTAAAGCAATGAAAGACAAAGTCTTTCTTTGTGTCCGGTAAAGGAAACTCATGGATAGCCAAGAGTTTCAGCTCTTGCGGACGCCTCTTTCCTTGACCAACCACGTGGCCTAAGTAGCTCACCTCGGAACGTGCCAACTTGCACTTGCTCGCCTTCACTGTCAAACCCGCGCTTCGCAACCAAGATAAGACGTCGCGCAAGTGCTGTTCATGCTCTTCCCAAGTGTTTGAAAAAACTGCAATGTTATCAAGGTACGGTAGCGCGAACGTTTCTGCCCCCGAAAGCACCTTGTTCATAAGACGGGAAAACACGAACGGAGCGTTTTTTAAACCGAAGCTAAGCACAAGCGGCTTGTATGTTCCGAACGGGGTTACAAAAGCAGCGATGTCGCTAGCCCTGTTTATTAGCGGAACCTGCCAATAGCCGCGGACAAGGTCAAAAGTATAAATGTACTTTGCCGAGCTGACCCTCTCGATGCAGGCTTCCATGTTCGGAATAGGAAACACCTTAGTGACCGTTACGTAATTTAGCTTTCTGTAGTCAACACACGGTCTAGGATCCTTCCCCGGGCACTCCACAAGAATCATAGGCGAGGCGTAGTCAGGCTCACACGGCTCAACAAGTCCAAGATCTAGCATTTGCTTGACTGCCTCCCTCATGAGACGTTCCTGTCGAGGCGAGAAACGATACGGCTTACCCGTGGCCGGCAACTCTGAACAGAGTTCTATATCGTAGGTGATCAAATCAGTCCTACCAGGCTTAGTAGAAAATACATCCGAGTAATCAGAGATAATTTTCTCGAGGTCGACAAATTGCTGTTTCGTTATCTGCGCCTGACTAACCGTAATATCCAAAATTTCTTTTACCGTGAAATCATCACGCAAAGACACCGGAAGAGGAACTTTTGGCGCAACTTCTTCGGGCGCGTTTAGAAGGATGTTCGCGACATGCACTCGTTCGATGTAAGGTTTCATCAGGTTACAATGGAAGTTCCGCACTTCCTTACGGCGACCCGGTAGTCGAACCACGTAGTTAGTGTCTGAAAATTTTTGTTCTACCGTAGCGGGCCCTTCCCATTGAAGTTCCAATTTATTTTGCTTTCGCAGAACGTAAAAGCAAAACCTTGTCACCCTCATCGAACGAACGCATGCGACTGTTTTTGTCGTAGTACTTCTTGGCCCGTGCTTGCGCCTCCATTCCCAGGCAGCACACCAATGTTGGTCCACCATTGGCCTAACATTGGCTAACACCGGCCTACGATGACAATATGGAGCGCGACCCCATACAACGGGGCCCAGTCATTGGTGTCAAGTTGGGCCACTGTCAGCCATGGTTCAGGCAATGTCGGCCCCAAGTTGGTGCAATGTGGGCCAATGTTCCATGGTTCCAGCCAATGGTGGTCCCACATTGGCAAAGACCGGCGTGCGACCCGATCCAATGTTGGCCGTCATTTGTGCTGACTTTTGGCCATCGTTGCACTCGCCCAGCTGTTTGCAAGTGCACTCACCAAGTTGTTTGCAAAAAGAAAGGTACGCAGACACAAGGGATATTTTTTGAAATCTCTTAAAAGTTTATTGCACACAGCGTATTCTGCAGACAAGTACAAACTAAGCAATTTGTAATATGTGAAGAGGTACTACTCAGCTGTTATACAAGTGAGAAGATTGCAAAGCAAACAACAACCGGGGTAATTGTTGGGTAGTGTCCAGTCTCCCGACAGCTGGCAGACTTTTTTTCCCCGAAATTCTACCGTTAGTCGCCCCTCATTGGCGGTGCAATCAGTTCATCGAACGACATTTCATCGACAGATCGCTTCATCAACACGCGATGTTTCATAAAAAAAAAAAAACTGAGAATAGCATTTTGTTTTCCTGTTGCAAAGAATTGTTGCAGACTTACCATGATGAGGCGTGAAAGGGTGGGCTGGTTCAGTGAGCACGCGCCTCAGGAATACACGCGCTTTGAAATGCCCCTACATCGTGAAATTCGTGTAACGAATGTCGAGGAAACGTTGCGCCTCAGGAATACACGCCCGACGAAATGCCCCTACAGAGTGAAATTCGCGCAACGAATGTCGATGAAACGTGAATGTCGACGCAACGTGTAATGACAAAAGGTGGCCCCGAAACGTGTTTTCGCGAAACACAGGGTGAATAAGGACGTCAGTATTCTACCTGCAGTTGTGACATAATTTCAGACAGATAATAGCAGGCGACTGTCGGTAAGATTGCAGGAAAATTATTCTCCCGGCTGCCAGGAGATAGGCACTCCCTATAGTTCTAGAGGTTATCCGGAAGAGTATACCCGTAGAAGAACAGACAATGATCACCAAATAGGTTGCAGCGCACTTACGTTGAAAATACCGGACTTGAAAAATGTAATCCGAGGTAGATGTCGACACGTGCACTGCAGACCAACCACACAAACACAAGAACTTGAAGGAAGTGATCCGTGAAGATTCAACACGATGTAGCACACGCTGCCGTTTGCCGAAGCGAACACTAAACGGTTCACAAAAATGTCTTGCGCTTCTTTGAAGAAATCGATACGGGTAAGACTTTTCGAGTGAGATACCATTTACCGCAGAAGCGAAATGCACAGCAGGCCCGCAGGCCGCATCGCACGCGTAACTAGGTCCGGTCTTCGCAGATATTCCGGTTTGTCAATCGCTAATGCGTCCTCCGTCAAACCACGTGATCACGCTTCTGCCGTTTCCCGCGCACAGAGAGCGGAGTCAAGCGATAAGAGAGAGAAAACGAGAGAAGGAGTAGAAAGGAAGCAGGCCAGAACGGGGGTGCGCTTACAAAGGCTAATCTTCTGGGGAATCTCAACAATGAACACAGCGAGACGATTTGTCACTTGTACCCAAAGTTGATAGTGCAGTGGATGTTATGCGTGGCCTTGGGCTGGCAGGTTCCGTGCTCTGCCTTATCACCAGCTTCGAGACTGTAGTCACGTGACCCTAACCGGAGACACGATTGGCTTAACACACGCATAGCGTCTACCCTGCTGTCAATACCGATTGAACGAGACAGCTCTTTGAAGGCCAGCTTTTGAACTTCTAAAGAAGCTGTCGAGCCCAAAAGTGATTCTAAACGGGGTAAGTCTGAAGACACTATGTTTTTGCGTGGTACAGCCCCCATTAATATTTAGAATAAAGAACTTAGCGCTACTATTTTTTGCGCACGATGTCCACAAATAAATAAATAAATATATATCTACTTTTATCAATAAATTTAAAAATATTTGTACACTGTTAGGTTCGCGTTTTTAAACTTGAAAGTTTTTTACGAACGACTAACACATAAAAGACACCACGGACAGCAGATTGTCCGACTTTCAACACACGATGAATCGCTGACGCTGGCAGACAGAAGGTTGCAATGCTGCGCGGACGGTTTTTGAAAGATGCTGTGTAGGGTATACGCCGGGCGCAACGGCTTCACGACCGTTCGAAGGGCAGAGGATTCGCGACGACAAAGTGGCGTCTTGCAACTTCAGTGAGCTAACGGGGCTCGAGAGTTGCACGCTCCCATTTCCGCAGCGCGAGCGCGGCCGGCCACATCGAGGCGCAGTATATGTTCTCACGTCACGATTGCTACGTCGTTGCTCTGCCTACACTGATGAGATCAGCACTGACAGTCGAAGCAGCCCTCTCGAGACTTCACTCGAGTCCAATAGACGACTTTCTAGCGCTATAGACTCTCGTAAAACTGAGAGTAGAAGTCACCTCGGTTGCGGCGTAAGCGGCGGCTTTATGTTTGTAGACGCGTGCGTCGACAGTGACAAAATAGGCACAGAAACATCAAATATAAAAAATAGAGCACGCAGAAAGAAATACAAACATGGCAGGGGCGCGGGCGAAGTAGAAGACGTTAACGCTACGTAATTGTGAAGAATCGTGTGTATCAGGCACGTGAATTAAGAAATACGAGGCCGTTTGAAGTAGAAAACAGCGTTATATTAGAAAACAATATGCCAAGATGAAAACACCCTAATTAAATTTACACACAAAAAGCTACGAATGGTATGACTTCGGGGAAATCGTTACAGGAACGCACGTCCGACAGATTGTTCTCGCAATGTCGGCACACTGCTTCAATGCTGCTCACTAAGGGCAACCGGAAAGTTCGCTGTAACACCTTAACGCTTTCTTGTTTCGTGGCGCTGGGTCTTGGGAGGTTTTGTGCGCTGGAGCGGCGACAAAGAACGTACCGGCAAGCCCAGGGTTCAGCTTGAAGCCGGTGGGTCGGCGGCGGCGTTGGCACGGCGTCGGCGTCCTGGGGTGGCGTGTTGGAATGGACTGGGCCGCTGTGGTCTTGACGCGTGCTCCGCAACACGCGCACCTGCTTTCAACTGGGGTGAAGGCGTCGTGGGAGCTGGAGGTCAGGCCATGTGGAAGCCTTGAAGAACCCGGGTCTGGACGCCCGGCGGTTCCCTTCCACACGCTGGTCTGCCCCGCTCGAACACACTCCATTTTCTGTTCTCCGCCTTCCTTCTCTTTTTCTTTCTCGATGCAGGGCGCGTGGCACGCGCCACGAGGATGACGCGCGCGCACACACACACAGTTCGTCGCGTGCACAACGCGGCAGGAAGATGACCCGGCACGCGCACATACACACCGTCGAAATCCGCGCACGTTACAGTAATACATATACATACAAAATACACTGAAAAAGACAAAAATAATTAAATCTAAAAAACGCAATCAAGTTGTCAACGCCGAGGTAAGGCAATGCGAAGGGAGAGCAGCCGGCAAAAAAACTGCAATAGTCCAATAGGCAGCTAAGCATTTATTTGTGATCGCGGTTACAAAGCACCGGCGACGTACGCCACATGAAGTTGGCTAAATAAAATTCTCGCCCCGAGCGAGCGCATGAATGACTTCTTTCCACTTTCCTACCTCTGCAATGCAAAAAAGAGGGTCGCGGGTCTATAGCCTAGGCGACACAAATATCGATAAGCGATTGGCTATGGCAGTAAAATATTGACCATCTTATACCAAGACATCACCAATGTTGGAAAACTCTAGGCTTTGACAGTTTAATATTAACCAGCTTAAGCCAGCGTATATTCAATATCGGAAAGCCATTGGCTCTGACAGTCCAATATTGTACAGGTTATGCCGGCGTATATCCAATATTGGAAAGCTATTGGCTTTGACAGTCCAATATTGGACAGCTTATGCCGACGTATATCCAATATTGGAAAGCTATTGGCTTTGACAGTCCAATGTTGGACAGCTTATGCCGGCGTATATCCAATATTGGAAAGCTATTGGCTTTGACAGTCCAATATTGGACAGCTTATGCCGGCGTATATCCAATATTGGAAAGCTATTGGCTTTGACAGTCCAATATTGTACAGGTTATGCCGGCGTATATCCAATATTGGAAAGCTATTGGCTTTGACAGTCCAATATTGGACAGCTTATGCCGGCGTATATCCAATATTGGAAAGCTATTGGCTTTGACAGTCCAATGTTGACCAGCCTATGCCAACGTATCACCAATATTGGAAAACCATTGGCTTTGGTAGTCCAATATTGTCCAATGTGATTCCAATATTGGAAAACATATGGCTCTGTTGGGCCATTGTTGGGCCATTCTTTGCCACTTCAAACCCAATGTTGGCCCAATACTGTGTGCTGCCTGGGTTATGTTAGCCTTTACTAATTTTTGCGTGTTCTAGAGACGGTTCAGGAGCGTTAGAATGTACTCTACCACCGTGGGATTTTCGTAGTCCCCCTCCCACCTCTCTCTGAGTAGGCGCAACGGTGAACGCAATGCACGGCCGTACACCAACGAAGGGCAAACAGCATGGCAGGCACTGCCGCATCCCACTCTTTTCTATGGTCGTGGCATAAGGCCCGCAGAATTCGCTTCATAACGGAGTGCACACGTTCCACGCTGTTACTCTGAGGGTGGCTGACAAAACTGTGGCTAATTTTTATGTCACATTTTTCAGAAAAGCCAGAAGTTAGTGCACTCGTGAAAACGCTTCCCAAGTCGCACTGAATTTCACTAGAAAAACCAACCCTCGAGAAAACAGTGAGTAACGCATCCACGACTTCCGTAGAAGTCTGCTCTCGTAGTGGCACCGCCTCCGGTAACTTACTTGCTGGGCAAAGAAATGTAAGCAAGTATCGGTAGCCTGATTTGGTTACCGGAAGAGGTCCCACTACATCAATTACTTGACTTTTGAAAGGCTCAGTTATAATAGGAACACAGGTTAAAGGAGCCTTGACCTTCTCGTTTGGTCTTCCAGTTCGCTGACAAACGTCGCACGAACGGACGAACTGCTCAGCTTCTTTGAAGCATCCGGGCCAATAGTACTCAGCTAAAAGCCGCGCTTTAGTTTTCTTGATTCCTAGGTGACAGGACCAGCCTTTAGCGTGAGCAAGCTCCAAGAGTTGAGCCCTGTACTTAACTGGGACGACAAGCTGGTCGTACTCTCGCCCTCCCTTGGCAGTGTAACTGCGATAGAGGACTCCATTGTTAAGAAAGAACGACACTTTCTTTGATGGCATTGAAATCCTCTTTCTGCATTCTTCCAGCAAGTCGTCCGCAGCTTGCTCCGATATCAAGGTTAATGTGTCCACCTTTGACAGCTCTTCGAAATTAACGCTTGCTGGGGAAACAAGGCTAGGTTCGGCGACCACAGGTTCGCTTTCGACTTTGGCCAGTACTGGAGGGTTTTCAGGCTCTGGAACGGCTGACGTGTTATCCCTCGTCATTGAGCGGGTCACTACAGTACCGGATTCATAGCTAACTCTTTTCCAGAGTCACTCAAACTCTTTGCCGTTTTGTTAGAAAGAATGTAAGGGCACGTGGGAAGTACGCCATCAGAAACTGCGGCGGTCGTTTCTATTTCCCCAAACGGACCCTTCACCTTGACTTTGGCAACTGGAAGACTGGTAGCCTTACTCTCAAGTGCCTGGCGAATCCAAACGCATTCGCCCATTAAGTCGCTTGGCTCGACCAGTGAGGAATGAACTAGATCGTGAGTGGCACCCGTGTCCCGCAAAACTTTACAGGACTGGCCGTTCACCATCATGTCATACAGATAGGGCTTTAGAAGCTCGTCTTCTGCTCCCAGTGCCAAATTCATTTTCGACACCTTCGGAACACGGCATCCCACAGCAAGATGCCCAGGCTGATTGCATCGGTAACACACAATGGGCTTCCGTGCTTCAAAGGCCTTGGTTGATTTCTTATCTGGGCTTTTCTTTTCGATCTCGTCTTGCGCTGCCTTTCCGCCTACGTCGGGCTTTGTAGCTTTGTTGTGCTCGACCGAGCGATAAGCTGAACGATTTTGATTTCGGCTAAATGACTTGCTTTCTGCAGCTGCATTTTCGTGCCTGGAGTAGTATTTGTCAGCATAATCAGCGGCCCTTTGTACGGAGACAACGTCTGGTCTGTCCTGAATCCACAATTTCATTCCATTTGGAATGGAATTAAAAAACTGCTCTAGACCGATATGCTCCAGAATCTTTTCGCGGTCCTCGTACGCGTTAACCCCACGAAGCCATTTCTCAAGGAAACCCTGCAAACGGTACGCAAATTCACTGTAACTTTCCTCGGGACGCTTCGTAGCTTCTCGGAACTTTACTCAGAACGCCTCCGGGGAAAGCCTGAACTTTCTCAGAAGGCTTTCTTTCACTTTGAAGTAATCCTGCGCAGTGTCTGGGTCGAGTCGGGCCACAACGTCTGCCGCCTCTCCGGGCAAAATACTGAGAAGTCGCTGTGCCCAGTCCGAATCCGCCAACCCCAGCTTGGTACAAGTGCGTTAAAAATTAATGAGGAATAAATCCAGCTCACCACCGACACGAAAAGGCTGCAAAAAAGCTTTGATGTCTAAAGTTTCCACTTTGCTGGCCTCATCAGACGGCTTTTGCAATTTTGCCTCCATCATCCGGAGTTCCGCTTCCTCACGTCTTTGCTTCCTCTCGACCTCATCCCAACATTCTTTCATTTCGTCGAGGTCGGCCCCGCAAGTCTTAATAGCTTTGATTACTTCCGCTTTTCTCATGGACTTCATTACCGTTACGCCCAGCTCTTCCGCTAGGTTTAGTAATCGAGGCTTCGTAATCTTATCGAAGTCCATGGCACCTTTGCTCGAGAAACAAACAAAAATGAAGCAGTGCGGTACTTTGCTTTTCCGGAATCCGGTCAAAACCTTGCAAAGTTACACTCGAAAACTCGGAAAAACGACCAGCACTCACCGACCGCAGCCGCAGGCCCCCGGTGCCGCTCACCCCACCGCTGCCACCAGCTGTAACGTTTCGGCCGTGATAGTCGGGGTGACGACACCTTCGTTGTGGCAGGCGACTTTATTTCAGTCCCATCTCAAGCAAAAAGCGCTCCCACGGCCGGTGCAGTGGCCTTTTATCGAGTTCGCACAGAAAACCAGGCATAGGCCCCGTCACGTTTATCATGCCGATAAGATACGTTACAGCCCCGGGCCGCGGAGAACGTTCCCATGGATGGCAGGTGCTCGGAGCCGATCATCATGTCCGGGTCACCAATTTGTAGCGCGTTCGATGTTGAGGACGGAAGAGATGGTGCGACCGACTCCAGGCTTAGTTGAAAACGTTCTGTTTAATCCACGTGCCGTTGGGCTCGAGCCAAGGAGTCGATTCGTTGTCGTTGTTAGTGGCGACACTGCTACAGTTCCAATTGAGCTACATTGTAACGTGGTTGAAGCTGGGGCATGTCGTGCCAATCGCTTTTGCTGTATAGTAAACCTGAATAAAACATACTTCCATAGTTGAGGAATACACGAAGTCAAAACAGAAAGCATAATTTTACATTCGACAACCTTTTTATTAAGAAAAAAAAACTCAACTCAACAGTGTGCTTATATGACGGCCACTTATGCTCCAAGTGGTCCTTCACGGCTATTTTCGCCGATTCTCGTGTAGAAGACTGAATTAATGGAACAGCGCGGATATACACTCACTCTCACAGGTGTGTGTCCAATCGCTGCAATGACGAGAACAGCCAAACCATAACAATGTCTGGAACTCAGCGCGTGTCCTGTACCTTGCCAACCCCAGCGCATGGCTATGATCAACATTGGCGGCATATAATCGGCTCCAGATCACGTGGCCGCTTGTTCTGGCTGCGAGTTAAAGGGGCTATGCAACAATTTTTTTACTTTGCGCAAATACCGCTTAGAACGGATCCCTGACGTTAATGACCTATGAAACACGCCTTCCTTTTTCACCCGACGCATTAGAAGTCCCAGAAAAAAATTAAAAAAACAACGAGCAGCGTTCACGCCCTCAACTCGCAGCCAGAACAAGCGGCCACGTGATCTGGAGCCGATTATATGCCGCCAATGTTGATCATAGCCACGCGCTGGGGTTGGCAAAGCACAGGACACGCGCTGAGTTCCAGACATTGTTATGGCTCGGCTATTGTCGTCGTTGCAGCGATTGGACACGGGCCACTACTCGAATGCTTCTCGAGCTATCAATTATCACGAGCCTAAATCGAGTGCCCACGCAATGCTCGGGTCCAATCTATGAACCGCATTCAAATATCGTCATACGGGTGTACTGCGATCCCCGCGTTACGTCATCGAATTTTGCAAGGGAGAGATTGAATGAAAATGATCGCTTTTGTCCTTGAAATTACACCGCAACAAAGGAGTTTCTTGGCCAGTGGCATTGCATGCGAGTATCCTTGAGTCCCACTAGTGCCAGTAAGCTCGTGTAAAGTGAAAAACATTCCAATTGAATATCGTTGCACAGCTCCTTTAAGGGGGTGAAATCTGCTCGTTTTTATTTTTTTTTCTGCGACTACGATTGCGTGTGGTGAAAAACGAACGGGTATTTCACACGTCATTAACGTCAGGCATCCGTTCTAAGCGGTATTTGCGCAAAATACAAAAATCGTTGCATCGCCCCTTTAACGCTTCTGCGGCCTTATTTTGCGAAATCCAAATTTCGATTCAACAGCCCTTTAGGAAGCCCCTCAACACTGTTATTTCCCCTTGTTTGACCCTGGTTAATGAGAGGTTAGACCGATCACAGGCAAGGAGGGAAGAGGGGGGGAGCGCGAACGACCAGGCCGTTTGGAAGGGTCATTGCCTTGCCCGTAATGTAGTTCTTTTCAACCCACTTGAGAAGACTGCAGCCTTTTTCTGGAATGGTCTATAAAAAGAAGAGAAACTCGAAGAGATAAAGAGAGAGAGAGAAAGAAAGAGAGAAGAGAAATAAAGGTCGTTTATTATAATAAATATTTGTGATTACCTAAAATAAGATTGATTCGGTATGCATAAGAGGCACCGTGTGTGATGCCGAAAGATAACCACGCAAGCATTTCCGCAGTCCGGAGGCCTCTCAGCGTGATATGCTGCCTGTAAGAAAAGGGAACGCAGAACAGTTACCAAAAGAAAACTCTATAGTTTACGCCACATCACGCACATGTAGCGCCGTGTGTGGCGCTTTCGCCCTGCCCGCTGCTCATCGAGAGAGAGAAAGAGAGAGAGAGAAAACATCTTTATTGACCCTCAGTTCAGGGTGTCAACTGCTCATCGAGAACTCGCGGAGAGCGGTGCCTACGGTGCCTCGAACTCGTCTTCGGCTGGTGTGTTCAGGGGCCTGTCCATTCCATACATCATAAGTGGTCCAGAAGTGAAAGCGCATAACGTCAAGGAAGCCGGCGTAGTCATGTTGTCGAATCTCGCAATCCTGGCGGTTCGTGCTAGAAGTGCCGGCGAAAAAGTACTAGCGAACGCGAGTGTCGCCGTCGTCGCGGCGACACTCGCGTTTGTTTCCCTGGACTGCCAAGCTGGAGTGCCACCTGCGGCAGGACCGGCGTTCGCAACATCCACCACCGCTCATGTGACGCCGCCAGGATCGTGGCTAGCGACATGGCACTTCTATGACGTCAGCGGGCAGAAATGAGAACCGGCCCACTCGCCGCCGTAAAACTTGTCACAGGACAACTGTCCACACCGGCCCTCTAAAATGAAGCCCCCCCCCCCCCCTTTTTCTTTCCCAAATGGGGTAACCGTCAATTTGCTAACAAGCAAAAAAAAAAAGCAATTTCAAAAATGAAGTTAAAGGTAACTAGGAAAGCTAAAGAAAAGCGAGATGTCTAACCTTATAGCGTTCACGGCAGAAGTAAGTGAGAAGAAAAGCGCAACCTTTAGCCCGGTTCGCGCTGATTTTGTTAGGATACCAGGGCTTAGCCGAACCTCTTCTGATACCGCGGCCGGCGTGGGCCGCTGACACCGCTCCTTCGGAGCCAGACATCTCACAGTCGGTACTCTTCGGCGGCCGGAAGTGGAATCCTTGGCCACTTCCTCCCCTTCCCGTGTGTCTTGTCGAAGATGCGAAGATACGGGGGGGGGGAGGTGCCGCCGATGTACGCTGGAAGCTAGAGCCCTTTCGTTGTTTTTGTTTGGTCGGAGAAAATGTGGCAACAACGCACGTTCAACATGGCGCCGGTATTGTTTTGGTTTGACGTGACGCGAGAAGCTCCGCGGTTTGCGAGCACATGTAGCGAAGACGTGACCGGAGAAGTGCTCCTATGATGTTCCCGGAAGACGCAAAGTATCACTCGTAATCGTCGTGTGTGCTTTGAAAGCGAAGGGAGTCACAGGGTCCACGAGTGCGCAACCACAAGTCAACGTTCACGACAGCGCTGCGTCGACTTCGGCGATCTCGTTCTTTTTTTTTGATGCAACACGGCGATGCGACAAAGAACCGAGACGTTCGTGGTGTGTGGTGCGGGGCTTGGAAGTAAAAACCCACACTAATAAGGAGCGCAAATTGGTTGTTGTGAGGTTGAGGTTCAAGGGGTTCAGTCCCGTCGTCGTCAGCTGATTCGGTCCAGCTGGCTTAGGACACAGCGAGCGTCTTTAAAAGTAAATCTTCCTTCGTTCCGTTTCAAAATGTGGAAAATTCCCGACGCACACCACGAGTAAAAAGCTGCGGGTCTTTTCAACAAAATTACGTCGTTTTAATTGAACAATGGACTCCGGATTGTTGTCCTAAATGTGCCGTTTTTATGCTTCGTGTTGTTGGGCTGCGTTTGCACAGCGACGCACACCGCTTGAGTAGATGATTCGGTCCTGCAAACGACCGGTTATAGAGAATTTCTGGGAAACAAAAGTCACCACCGATAATTTTCTGTAAATCTCGTGTGAGTTTGTTGTGCTCATGATGCGGTGTGAATTATTTTGGGAAAGATTTTCTGCCAGCCCACAGATGCATGATCCGAGACCATTTTTTACGTAGTGAATTTAATTTTTTTTCTTTATTTTGGGAAGAGGCGTTGGTGCCTTTATTATGGTACAATCACTTGAGACTTCAGAAATTGGGGAGGGTAAGCAATTTTTCCCAACTTTGTTTATTTTCTCTCTGGCACTGCCCCTAGTTGCAGTTTCAGTAGACATACCTACTAGCAGGTACAACCTGCTCTAAAGCAGGGAAAATACTTGGAAGTCAGGACGGTGCGGACTCCGTGTTTCGCGCTTTTCGCAAGGTGACTGGGGAAGTGCTTTTGTTAGAAGTCTAGAGGTTTTTTGCTATTTAATTGCTTTGTGAGGTATGCGGGTTTAAGCAAGTTTTAATTGCTTTTGTGAGGTATGCGGAATATGCAAACGATTTTGTTGTGCCCGCCGTTAGCGCATTCTCCAGCAAAACGAATAAGATTATCTACAAAGGCCCGATCACAAGCCAATACTTACGATAGCAGTACACATTCAATTCAAACAACTTTACGTAAGATGGTTCAGAAGCCGAGAAAAATCTGTCGGCTAACGCAGAATTCGGACGTCCGAAGGCTTCTGCGGACAGCTGTTACGTAATTACCTGGCTGTGCCAGGTTTTTTACGTAACAGCTGCAGTCGCGGACGTTCGGTGCACCCGGTGCGAATATCGAAGGCCTCCGGAGCGAAACGACGAGAACATACCTGGAGACGTTTGTCGCTACGCGAATGCCCGATTGCGTCCAGCCAAATAGCATTCATCTTTCGGGGCGACATGGCTGCTGGAAGGCTCGCTGTCGCGATCACTCATCTGGCAGTTTACAGAGCAACGGAGCCGCTTTACAGGAGCTAACATCTCCAAAAAGTCGGCAATTGCACGCGCAAGCAAAAAGAAAAAAAAAAGCACTCTAAGAAAGCAAGAGGAAAACGAAAGTAACAAAACGCGCTATGAAAGCTAAAACCCCGCGTCGCTTCCTATCACTAACACCTGCGACAGCCGCTAAACACACACTACTTCACTTCAGGAAGTCTCACTCAAGCACCTGGGTCAGCACGAAACACTGATCACTTCGGCGAAACGACTAGTCGAGGTAGGCGAAAGAGGCGGGAGCAGAGACTTCGGCGGCCATGAAAGAATGGCGAAAATTTTGTTTCTTATGGTATGAATCCAAACGGAAGTGCCCGTCTTGTAAACCTTTTGTAAAGAATAATAACTCTCATTACATGGGTTATTCTTTTAACGTAAAAATATGCCACTCAAAAGGAAATTACAACATATCACAAAGGTTTAGCAACCAAGATCTAAGCTGTCAAACTCTTAGCCAATGAGAAGTATAGCAGCCAATGGGTGCTAAAAGCGCACGATTTAAAACGGACGAAATAGCCGCGAACCAAAATCAGTCTCGCGCAATAAATATTGCTGGAATTGTTTTTTTTTTTTTCGTGGAGAAATTGTTTTGAGAAATGCTTGTTTCAATTAGGCTGCTTAAAAAAAAAAAAAGTTTTTTCCTTTGCGGTTACCCAGGTAGCACACTTTCTTGGGCCAGCTTGGGCCAATATTGGCGCTTGATTGTAGTAAGCGGGCCCAGCATCGCCGAAGGAATACGATCGTCCCCCAGCCTGGCACTTCATTGTATTTCCTGGCCCAAGGTTTCCCTGCTACAGCCAGGGAAGGGCTTCCTTGGCTGGAGCTCGCATTTTCCCGGCCAGGGCCAGCCGATATAGACAGACCACTGCCAGGAAGTGCGTTTCCTTGGCTGGAGCTCGCATTTTCCCGGCCAGGGCCGGCCGATATAGACAGACCACTGCCAGGAAGTGCGTTTCCTTCGCTGGAGCTCGCATTTTCCCGCCAGGGCCGGCTAAGATAGACAGGCCACTGCCAGGATGTGTGCTTCCCTGGGGATTCACTGAGATTTTCTGGCCCAACCAATACAAGAAACAGCCAGCGTTCGGCCATGTTGCCAGACCGTATATTTGTTCCTTCAAAAGAAAAGTAGAAAACCACATACTGCAACATTATCATCACCAAGACTGGCTCGCCCGTGAAGAGCCACCCTGGTCCGAGTTCTTTTTACCCATATAGCCCCACGTAGCAGCCAATGTCGAGCGAACATTCCCTGGCTGCTCTGAATGTAGAAGGAACGTTAAAACACCATTCAGAATGTTCCAGGAACGTACTTATGCGAACATTCCCTACAAGGTAAGCCTCTCAACATTCTAGGAACATTCGTTGGCGAACATTCGTATGCACAATGTTCTCGGAACATTCGCCTTCGAACATTCATATGAGCAACATTCTTGGAACGTCGCTTGCGAACATTCCTAAACTTTTTGCAGGTGAAGCCAACTTTACGGAGCTCTCACGCAATCTGTGGTTCGAAACACCATCCACTATATGCCACTTTGTGCCAAAAATTTGCAAATTAAGTGGAGTTTCTGGAAACTTAGCATAAGAGATCAGTTTTATCTTATACGAGTCTACCGAGGAACGTGATATAAGGTGTAGAAGAAAAGCAATGGTTTTCAAAACTTGATAACGAACTTGCCACTCACTGGGTATGTAGAGGTGCAGTTTCGAATAGACCCGATTTTTAGCATGTGGGTGGGGTTATTACTTTAAACCAAAAAGGTATATCCTGCAGTTGCGTGTGGGATGCCATGTGTATCTGTTCTTAAGCTCGGAGTGAGTAATCGGTTAGGTATGTGGTACATGTTGAATGAAAGAAGTTGACAAGTGACAGATAGGAGTACAGTTAGTACATGCTCAGGCTGGTGCGCTGGGAAAGCGGGAATCTTGTGCCTGCGCCTTCTAGACATATGTTTGATTAAGAACTATTGATAGTCCTGTGAGGATCTTTACCATATCCATATATGTAGTACGGCTCATTGGTGCTTCGAAGGAAACCGTAATTGTAGAATCTTGTAGAACCCTCAGAAAATGTTCCCTGAATGCAGGGATGTACCCACGCCACATCCCAAGGAGATTGGAACGATGTCCCTGCATAACTTTGCAACATTTAAAGAAAGTTGCAGATGTTCTTAGGATGTTTGGAGAACGTTGTTAGAACCTTGTTAGGATATTTGAATGTTGATTGAATGTCCTGGTACTGTTCTTTGTCGTTCTCAGAACGTTCTAAGACTATCTCCTTGAAAACAATCCCCGAATGTAGCGATAAGCGCCTGCAACACATTCTAGCAAAATTGATAGAATGTTCTTGCGTAAACTTGCAACATTCCAAGAATGTTGCTTATGTTCTTTTGAACATTCCCGGAATGTTCTCAGAACATTCTCGTGCTATGTGGGATCGATTGGCTGACCCGGAAGCAGCCACCTGGCCTGGGCTGTATTTACCCCGTATAGCCAGGATTGGCTGACCCGAAAACAGCCACCCTGGCCCAGGCTGTAATTACAGGATGGAGCCCAGATTGGCTAGACGGGGAATTGCAGCTTACTGCCAATCTTGGCAAGCCAGGTTGTCTCTAGCTGAAGCCTTGGTGCAAAACAAGCATGGCCCAAGGAAAGTTTCCTTGACTGCCCAACCTGGCGCGAGCTAGAGCCAGGGTATTGTGCTACTTGGGTCCTTTAACCTTCGCGTACAATACGGAGAACCTTTTTTTAAACTTTGTGTCACCTGAACGGCAGCGCAGGCTAGCAACAGAATCTTATCTGTGCCGCGTAAATTCACGAGGTTCGTCAGTTGGCAGTAAATTAGTCGCCTCAGTGTGTACCCTCAACAAAGCGTAATGGTGGAGTATGCCTGAGTCCTAACACACAATCCCTCTACATACGATTCCCAGCCAGTAGAGGCCCTATTACAAGTGTTGCTTTAACAGGGGGTGCTCCGGATACCAGTGCCGACATGACGAACGAAGCGACAACAACAGGTGTGTTGACTACTGCAGTTGTCTTTCTGCATCAGTGTCGCTGAACGGAGCCAAATACCTACAAAGTGGTGGTTTGTCATATTACTAAAGTCTATGTCATAGCATGTCTAGCTTTGAAGCCGCTACGTTTCGGGGAGGGGGGGGGGGGGGGGGGGGGCTGCGGCTACGAACTGTGAATCATGTCATTTAATATGCCTCCAACACACAAATGCTCAAAACCTATACTCGGCTTCAGAAAGAACCTACAGTGGAAGCTACAAGTGCAAGCTCCGTGCTTGCACTTATGTTTGGCTGCACTTTCACTCAGCAGAGACAAATGCCAAAACTCTGAGCTTGACTATCGAAGCACATGCCAAGGCAACCGATTTGCATTTTTCGTCTGCGCTGTACTTGTATTCCAAAAAAAATACATAAGACAGTGATTTTTCAGTGAATTTCAACGAGCAGTTTAATTTGCTGCAGATTGCCAGAGTCCTGGAGCTGAATGTGAAGTCGATGCCGACCCCGCCACAGTTGCAGCCGCTTCCGAACTGGCCTACTATACCAGTGCCGGTATGGATGGCGCAGCAACCATCATAGGTGTGTTTCATTTGCCTTCACATTTTTACGTAGTCATTGGCCTGGTACACAGCACAAGCTCCTCTGCAGCATTATAACCATGGTGCAAAAAGAACCCATTTAGGTCATGACACCATCCGCATTCCTGTGGGATGAGTGCGTTCGCAAATGTATGGCACCGAGATGTGGAGAGGGCTGCTTGTTACCGAGCATGCGCGAGCCACCGTTGTTCGGTGCCATCTAATTACCTGCCGAAAAAGGTGGCAGGCACGCACCAATCAGGGCCGCGGTTCGGTTCTGTGCGCCTTGGCACCTTTCTTGAGCCCGGAAAGAAGGCGCCAATAATTCGGAGGGAAGCTTATACAGCGCGTGCCCAGCGGCGAACACAATCTGGACGCTCCACCGAGCGGAGTGTCGCCACCAAAATCGGTTCTTCTTACACCACAATTGTAACCCAACAGTCTCAGAACATATATCACTGTAATCATTGTCTGTGCTTGTATTGCCACGCGCCTCTAAGCAAGTGAGCACGTAGCCTAGTGGTTACCGTGCTTGGCTTCCATGTAGGAGGCCGTGGTTCGAACCCGGGCAGCGGACGCACTTTTTTTTTTCAGCGTTCTTGTAAATTCGAGAACCCTCCCGCGTGTTTATGATCAGATGTTCTACGCGCCGAACTTTCCACGCCGATTGTTCGAAGGCTGGGCGTATATAAGAAGGGCTCCGTGTGACGAGCTGGAGTCAGTCTCGCCCAAGTGCTTGACACTGCTGCTTCGCCTGCGACGCTACTGATTATTTTGTTTTACAAAAGTTTGCCTTATCGAACGTTCAGTGTCTTTCGTTCTTTCTTTCCACTTCGCCAGTCATTCGTGACAGTATTAAAGAAATATCTGCTCACACATGCTATCCTCTCATTTCAAGATCTGTCCACGACTAACAGCTGCAGTGATGACTTCAGCAACGAAGGTAATAGGCAGCATGTACTTTTCCCCATCTAAACTGTATTTTGTATGCTTGGTATATGCACTTATTCTGTTTGATTTAAAGTGGTAGCATAGGGTGACCTGAAGGGCATTTAATGAAGAGAATTACATGCGCCAGATATTCAAGATGGTGTAAAAATGCAGTATTTGTTCATGTGAAAGAAAGGCATATGAAGTAGACAGTATGTTGCAGCTTCCCCATTTTTTATTTGACAATGGCAGGGAAAAGCAGGAACCTTTGCGAATTGTGCAGGCTTGTATATTATCATAATGAGCATATTCCCGATTGCCAACGTGAACAATTTCAGATGTTGAAGAGGAGCTCTGTCACCTCAAGCAAACTATTGGTGTCCAAGTGAACACATAGACTGAGGGGAAAAGACTACCGATTATCTTTTCGGTTGTTTATGACTGAAAATAGGGTGCACGCGATGCGTCGATCATGATTGTGCAGAAAGATGTAAAAAACAAATGCGCTGCTCAAACTCTGTTTTGCTCACACAGAGTGTGACCGCTCGGAAGGCAGATTCTCGGCGCTTGGCGTACGAATTATGTCGATCTTTCCGCTAGTCACACTCTTCTACCATATTTTTGGATGACCGTGATTGAAACATCACGTGTACCATATTTTCAGTCACCGAGAGTTACTCCGATGCACTTATCAGGCTTGTTTCTCGCGACCACCGCCAGGGTATTATTTCCGGCTTCTGGTTGGTCACATTTCAATTTGTGAAGACGCCCTACAACACGCCCAGCCCGCTTTCGGCCAATGGCGCCTCCTCATCTGTCTCCTATTAGCGGCGAGAAGTTTTGGTGGCGCCCTCCTGTGGTTCCCCCTTGTGACGTCATTACCTTGCAAACAACAAGTACGATGGTGTTTGTTATTAGCATGGTGGAAGCTTGAAATCATTGCGCTCTCAAAGGAACACTGCCAACACCGTCAAAATTGAAGTTCTTTCATTCCTCTTATTTCCGTCGATGATAAATCCCCTTTCCGACGTCATAGTCAGCGTTCGGCCAATCGTGGAAGGCCGACCACAGTGACGCTTTCGGTCGCGCACGGGGTTAATACTTCCCAACGAATTGCCTAACTCTCTACATATACGGCTCTGGCTCTCGTTTTGCGGCGCTCTCCTGTCGCGCGCTCTACCGTCGGCGCTCTCGTGTCGTGCGTTCTCGTGGCGCACGACGTCTCAGCTAAGACAGGGTGGACGTAGGGTGCCTCAATGCCCTTCTGTTTAGGGTGATGCCATCGTTTGTAGTACCCGATGCCGACAGCACGCGCTCACAGGGAAAATACAAAGAAATCGCAGGAAACAAAATGTCGCCGTAGCACAGTCAGCGCCACGAGCGCGTGCAGGGACACGCCCTTTCACGCGCTTCAGAACAAAAAATAAAAATAGGCGTTCGAAACAAAATGGTCAGATGTCATCACCCCAAGCAAAGCGCACATGAAGGCACCCTAGGTGGACGAAGTATAGAAGAAGCGTCTCAGCTAGACCAGGGGCGGATTTATGGGTCAGGCCTGGGAGGGGCGGTAGGCATTGGGCTGGCCGGGGTGTGTGCGTGTTTGAGGGGGGAGTCTGCTGAGATATGACGTTACGGTCGAAACGTTGCCCAGATCAAGTTTGTAGACCCAATATTTCCTACGTCACCAGAAACTAAGCTTTGGCTGTTGTATATCAATGATTTTATTAAGACAAAGTTGACCTTTCCCTCAACCTCCCCCGCCCCCCCCCCCTCAACCTCTAAATTTGTCCCTGGCTAAGACAGGGTGAAAGAAAGCACCGCCAAAGCTAGCGCACGAGCAGAGTGGCGTCTCAAGTCGAATCTCAAGCACTCGCGCGCCCCTGGCTTGGTAGGCTTTCTTTCACCCATTCTCAACTAAGACGCTGTTTGCAGCAACCCGGCCCTGACTTCCCGCGCAACGAACCGATACTGTTCTATTGTTCTCGTGATGATAGGGAAACGCGACGCTTTCCGGCGTCCGCTCTCTCTTCGACCAGCAAAAACACCCAAAGGGAACTCGACGCGGGCCCAGCAGCTTTTCCTGTGGACTCCGGCAAACTAATACCGCTTAGAAGACAAGGCCTGCATATGACGTCATATCGTTTGTGGATCGCCCGACCCGACCCAAGTGGCAAACACGTTGAAGCTCGACGATAGACGCCGCAAAGCGGTTAAAAATTAAAAAAAACAAAAAAACAGCGCAAGGACACGGACAAGGACGAAGAGGCAGACGAACAACAGCGCTGTTGTTCGTCTAACATTCTCGTTTTTATCCGTGTTTTCGCGCTGTTTTTTTTTTTTAAATATTTTTAACCCTGAAATACTGACTAACCTAATTGTCGACGTTAGCCGCAAAAGGGGCAGACGCGTCCTTCATGGCGTCGGCGTGTGCTACAGGCGCGCTCGTTGGGAGACACTGCAAGACGCTTCGCTGAATGGATCAACTTGTGATGACGTTGGGGAGGGGGGCGGCGTGGGCCTCGTTTTTTAGGTGGTATTGCTAGGGCGAAACGTCCGAAGTCCCTTGGTTAGCGAAAGTAGACGTCGCTCCGGTTGCGAGCAGTGATTCGAAAGTGGGAAACACGACTACGGCTACACAAACGTATACCACTTAGAAGACGATGCTCGCGCCTCCTCCTCCCCAAATCCTCATCGCTAGTGGATAAACGCAGCGCCGCTATACCTGGCGTCAGCATCCCCGCCAGCGTCTCGTGCAGCGTCTTTCTTTCTGTCTTTCTTTCTTTCTTCTTTCTTTTCCCGATCGGGTCGGGAGGTGGGCAGAGACGAAAGGTGTGATGCCTGACGAGGTCTCTGCCCCCCTTACAGCTCTAGCACAGCATTGTAAAATAGTACAAAACCTTCACGCAGAAACAACCGTCAAGAGAACATGATGTAAGCACAGGTACGTAGAAACAATTAAAACAAGCAAACGCACATCGGTTTTGTCAGAAAGAGGTTAAAAGTCTGAGCGAAATACAGAAATACCAAATATCAAATATGAATATGATTTATGAAATTGCATAGGTTTCCTATCGCAGTGTCACTACCCACGAAGATTTCTTTTAGCTTTTTTTTTTTTTAAATTGTAGTAGATTATATTTAAAATCAATTAGTCCCTCTGTTTTGTTTGTCTCCCGTAATTGGTGCGTATTTTAGGAGGTCGTCTATAGTTGTGTCGAAGTAGTGTAATGTTTACTGTCATCTGGCGAAATCTTGAAACGGTTTTCGTTGTGTATTTTTTTTTCTAATAGCTTAAAATAATAGCTTTGATTGAGTTTGAGTAGGCAGTGTTTATTGAATAATGGTCCGGTGGGGACTGGCCGTCCTACAGAACTTTTTTATGTAAGACGGCCAGTCTATTATAGATTGTGGTTGATGTCGTTCCCCAAAATATAATACAGTAATAAAGTTTTGAGGAGAAATGTGAATAATACAATTTTTTTTTTTTAGCCAAAGGGGTATAAGATTTTTGTATCTTGTATATACATCTAACGGCTCTAGATAACTCGGTGCTTAGCCTATTTATGCGAGTATTCCAATTTAATTCGCGATTGAACCACACGCCGAGAAATGTTTGTTTGCTAACCTCCTCTATAATCTCATTTTTAAAACATATAGTCACCTTAGTGCTGCCGACTTTATTTACAGGACAGGAAATTATATATTTTGTTTTCTTTGCATTTAATTTTAATTTATTGTTTTGAAGTCATACTGAGAGATGCTTCAAATAGCTGCTTGCCATTGATTCTAGGGATGCTTTAGAAGCTGACGTAAAAAAATGCATTAGTACCGTCCGCGTACATGACAAGCTCCGAGGATTTTAGAGCACACGGAGTTTGAAGCTCGGACACTTCCGCTGCTCTTCTCGTCAAACTTCGGCTTGTTTGCCGCTTCGGACGGGTCGGGGATCCACCTACGATGACGTCACGCGCGGGCCCTGTCTTCTAGGTCGCGTTGCTTCACTCGACGCGCGGCAGCAGCATGGCGGCGTTCCTCGTCTCTCTCGTGTTCTTGGCGTCGCGTCAGGCCAACGCCGTGTGTATCGTGCCAGAGGAGCAATTTGCGGAGCTGCGGAACGCCAGCGAAGACGTGCGCAAGATCATCGCTTTCTTCACTAGCGGGAACGAGAAAGGTAACGACCCTTGCAAGTTAGCCAAATGTTTCTTGTGAGGTGTGCCAGGCTACCTAGGACAGTGGTTCTCAACCATTGATGTTTCGCGAACCCCTTGTGGTTGGCGGAGATAATGGAGGAGCCCGTTTGTGGTGAGGGGAAGGGAAAGGTATAGGTTAATTATAATGATGATTCAATCAATGGATATAACTAAGGGCTGGTGTGAAGAAGACTTCGCTCATTGACTTAAACACGAGAAAACTCACCCGAAAATTGGAACATTTCTTAACAACCTGAATAAATACAACTTTTACTGCCGGGCTTCACGGACTCGAAAGGGTCGGCGGACGTCTATTTGAGGACGACTGACCCAGGAGACAACGCGTGCGCCCTATCCCCCCTCGCCCTAAAAGTGTCACCACTAGTCGATCCACGCAATGACGCCTACTTTGCGTTAGCATCACCGGCAGCGCGTCTTGGAGCCCCTCGGAACGAGCACGACAATAGCAGGCGCCGTCGCCAAGACGGACGCGTCTGCCGCTGCGATTGTCATCTAGCTTCAGCGTGTTTGCGGCTTGGGGCGGGATCCACTAACGATGACGTCATGTCCAGGACTTATCTTCCAAGTGGTATTGGTGGCACCCGAAGAAGCGCGCCGCACGCGGCTCAGCGAAATGCTGGCTACTCCTCAAGGGCCACGGCCTACTGGGCAACCTCGACGAATACCACTTGGACGACAGGGTCCGCGCATTCCGTCATCGTTAGTGAATCCCCGACCCACCCTGAGCGGCAGAAACGCTGAAGCTTGACGTGAGTACCGACAAAGCGGCAGAAGCGTGCGTCTTGGCGTCGCCGTGTGCTAGCGTCGCAGTCGTTCTGAGACGCTGCAAGACGCACTGGTAGCGATGCTTGCGCGGTTATTGGCGACTCCAGCGAAATCGACACCGTGTAGCGGCAACGCCAAGAAGCTCAAGAGAGGAGGTCGTTTAGACTCTGTCGTCTGCTATCGCTACCTGGTTCTCGAAGGCAGCATAGAAACAAACATCGTTTCCAGTAATTATTTTTATGCTTCCGCCGTGCCATTTCTACGCACTGACTAGAAGAAGGTTTCTACGGTCGAAAAATTGCTTTGCTTTGATATGTAACACTGATTTTACGGTGTAGTACAATACATTTATGGTGGTCCGCGTGCTGAACGACGAAAACGACCCCGTTTCGTCCGCCATTTTGCCTAACCAGCGCGCCCCTATGGTTCGCTGCAGTCGCGAATACTACGTATCACTAGTTGCGTACAGGTATACAGGCGAAGGCAAAAAGAGCGAGCACTAGCAACACCACACACCGTCTCACTAAACCCATGCAGAACAGCCAAAGCTACAGAGGAGAGGGCGTATCCCAACCTGTTCAAGCGGGAAAGGAGGTTAACGGGAGAGACAGGCTGGGAATACCAGCCTCTCCCTCCCTTTTCTCTTTTCCCTCCTATTGAACAGGTTGAGATACGCTTTCTCCCCTGTAGCTTTGGCTGTGCTGCGCGGCATTAGCTAGAGGGGAGAAGGGAAAAGCACTAAGAACGATAAACGCCACCAGGTGGTGCTCCAGTCGTTGACGTCCCAGGAAACTTCCGGTTCATAAAAAGAGCGAACAAAGCCCACCTTAACATCACTGCTTGAAACGTCGATGAAACATTTAACTAATAATTCTCCAGGTGAACGCCAAACAAACGAAGAAGCGCGAGATGTTCAAATTTTCCGAATATTCTTTTAAACCAACTTGTCTCGTCCAAGACGTTTAATTGCACAGCCGAAGGCCCTCGTTGAATCTGTGTTGAATCCGTGTAGCATTTAGGCTTTTTATCGATGGTGACATAAGCAAGTTCGACAAGCTTGCAAAAACGGAGCGACCGGAAGTCGCTTGGGACGCAAGCTGCTGCTCATGTTTGTAAATAGTAAAAGGGTCAATAGGTGGCGCTGCGTGAGTGATGACGTTTGGGAGAGAAAGGCGCAAACCTTGTCTTCTAGGTGGTATAGACCATAGAGTTAATATAATGTACGCAAGAGGTTCAACTGGCGCTAGTGTCTATGCGCCTTCCGTGACGCAAATTGAAGCAGACAGCAACCAGTCTACTTTAGCGGTGCTCCTGTGCTTTCCTATGGGAAAACGCGCGTGCATTTTGTCTCTTCGTCAACAAATAACACGGAACACTTTGCTTATTTGGGTCGTACCGAATAGCATGTACCTTGATTACCACCGTGAAAATGCAATTGCTTTAGTTAGCGCATTTTTCTTCATCAGTGAACAATGTTTAACTTCACTACATTTCAGTCCCAAACGTCTGTTCCGCAGCAGGTCTGTAAAAACAAGCGACGATTCAAAGCAAAATTACAATCGAAAGAAATATAGAGCGTGTTCAAGGCTCGCCAGCATTTCGGTGACGCTTATATATTGATAATATGCCAGTCCTGTCACTATATGAAAATGACCCCGTCGTGCATGAGCGAATCAAAACATCCAAAACGTAGAGAATAAAGTCCGTGGGCTATGAAAGGTGACTTTTCATATAGTTTTCTCTGCCGGGCAGCTTTTATCGGGCACTTGTTCTCAAAGATTTTGAGCGTGCGGGTGATATTTTGAACGTAGAACAAGCAGCTTCGCTCAGAGCAGAAAGAATAAAGCGGTACTTACTTAGTTACGTGGCCTTCAATTTATTTTGATCGTACATGCACGGGTAGTTCTTGGGCAGTAACACTGATCCAGTGTTACTGCGTAGTTCTTGCCGTCCCCCTTAATTTCCAGATGTTCTTCGTTCGTTTGGCACGTATATCCCTCATGCTGAAAAGTGCCGACGTCGTGTTCGCGCTAACAGTGTCCGACAGTGCAGGAAAAAAATGAAAGCCGTTTACTACTCCCTGTAACGCCGAATTGGAGCGCAGCTCTTGAGGAGGAGAAGGGAAGGGTAATCAGGGGAGGGTATACCCCTCCTCCTCCCCTCTTCTGCAATCTCCTCCAGGGGGGGGGGGGGGTGACGTGACCTCGGGGGGAGGGGGGTCACGTGACCCCCTCCCCCTCCTCCCCCCGGTCACGTGACCCCCCTCCCCCTCCTCCCCGAGGTCACGTGACCCCGGGAGGGGGGCTCGCGCGGTGCATTATGGGATATTTCCCATAATGCACCGTGCGGTTACGCCGACGGCGACGCCGCTCAAGCCGGAAACGGGCGCCTAAGAGCTGCGCTCTAAAACACGTACGAAGCCGTTTGAGCACCGTTTTTAATGCGATTAATTTGAAATAAAAACGCCGTAACTGACCAATTATTTCGTCGGCCTGACTGAGAAATGTTCCAAGCTACCTACTACGTACGAATTATTTGGGATATTTGCTCTTAAGATCGAGCGCAGGGAGAAAATGCACTCACTCTTTCCCATAGAAATGCATTACCGGAAGTCAATTTTTGACTGGTTGCAGTCTGCTTCAATTTGCGTCAGCACACTAGCGCCGAATCTTTAGCGTACATTATAATAACTCTATGGTATAGACTACTTCCATAAACTCCTGCATGCAAAACTGCGCGCGTTGCACTCTGGGAACTAGTTGGCCAGGGAGGAGTGTCATGGTTTCGGTTTCGATCGACACGTCGACAAGAGATTGTACAAAGAGCGTTTCGCATGTTTTCAGGTCCCGAGAGCGTAATTTTTGGTCTCTAAACTAACCTAAGTGGCCAGACCTTGAAGCTTTAGCTCAGGCCCTAGACGTTTAGCTTGTCTTAACACATGCTTGTTGTATTTTTGTACTCGAGCCTTTTTGTTAGCGTTTCGAGGTATGTGAACGAGCCAGTGCTGGGAATCTCGACGCTGCGAAGCTCGGGGATCTTGCTCGTGTACGAGTCAACGAGCTGTAACAACCAATAAGTATGCATACATGGAGCTCACACCTTTACATTCGTGTTGCTGGTTAGGAAGTTTTTTTGTTTTGTGCGTCCATAGAAGAAATATAACTTTTGTCATTAGAGTATTTCTTAATACGCCTGAGTATGCGAGGTAAAACTCGGAGGCGCCATTGAAAAGCTGAAATCGAACGCACTTCTTATCTCTTATCGGTACTGACCCGCAGCACTGCACGAAGCGAAGTCCCCACCCGCTCGCATTCCACCAATTTTCAACATCGCGCATGCGCATAAAGTTATCCTGCAGTCATATAGGCACAATCGCACATACAAACCGTTTTAAGAAAGCAAAAGTCGAGCACTTGTGTGAAGAATGTCGCACCGTTCGCCGGAAGTGCGCCGGACGGGCGTGAACCCCTATGCGGTGCGCCAAACGAAAGAAATTATTCAAAGCGCATTTGACGGTTGCTAATGGCCATAATATTTGTTATGTGTTTGCTTTCTTCCTGACTGAGTATGCCGAGATAATTTCAGACACCCCGTTCAGACACAGATCTTGGGCGTCAGTATAAAAGCTCACCCAAAAAGGCTTAGCGAAGAGTAGGGGACGCTTGTTAGGGTCTCCGTCGTAGCTAGCCGATCTCAGCGTTTGCGAAAGCTTAATCTCCTATCAGCATAAAATTTGAGTGGGATAAATATGATGACACGAGGAAGACATCATAATAACTTTGGTGCAGTAGTGAAGTCGAATTTATTGCGTTTCCTTAAAAGTTCATGCGTCAACGCTGGGCTCAACTTTGACACTCCTGTGAGGATGCGACTTGCTTTACGCCCAATGAAGTTACAAGAAGCGGACGTTTTGGCAAACAAAATACGTATAAGGCTCAAGGTGATCAAATTTCAGTTGTAGTTCTCTGGTACTAGACGAGATTATTGAAATTGAGCTCAAAGATACGCTCATGGGGTGATTTGACTAAGCCACGTCTTACTACGTTTGCATACGCACGCACAATATCCGGTGTTTCGGGAACCAAGGAAAGTGCCCCGGTCTTCGTTTTGTATCGCTCGAGAATGAGTGTATTGTGCATTCGTGAAAAGTCAGATAGTCGAAAACGCAAGCGGCGCATTCGCTCATGGCGTGATGGCATGAAATGCAGCTGCTCAAACGAAACCGAAACTGAGAGGCAACTAGTTCCCAGAGTGTACTGCGTGGTATTTCGCCGCGATGGGGCGCTATGATTTTGGAAGAAGTCTATTGGCTGGTGCAGGCCTCCAAACGACCGCGTCCGAAGAATGAACCATTTCGGATGGTTCATGTTTGTTTTAAATTTTGCGATTTTAGAACGCAAAGAAAACATGATGATAACAAACAAGGATAAATATTGGCTCTGTGATGCGTCCGCTTCGTTCTCTGAACTCGCGTCGTCAATGACGTCAATATTAGTGGATTACCGACCTGCCCCAAGCGGCAAAAAACGCTGATGGTCGACGAGAGCCGCCACGAAGAGGCAGACGCGTCCGTCTTGGCGCCGCCACGTACGAAACGATTTACAGCGCACGTCCCTGGGTTTGAGAGTACGTCAGTGTTGGCCGACTGACTGGTGCTGTGGCAGCCTTCGCAGATGCAATTCCGGACACTGATGGCAGATAGATTTATGCGTTTTACTGTTTCAAAGCGATAGCTTTGCGGGCGACCCTTTGCAGAGATTTCGACCTCGTCCGTTGTCGTCGCCGCTACGGAAAAACTGTTCTCTACGCTCTTGGCGCGAGGCCAGGGAAGTCGGGATTTTCCGTCGGTCGCGCAAAGCGGAGATGGGAAGGGCCCGGCATCCCGCCAGTAACGACGCGACGAAAGGAGTCTTCCGCCTCGGCTGCTTGAAAGACTTGTTTTCAAACATTCCTTGCGTCATCCGTAACCCCACTTTGGCTGTATCCAGTTGCTACGCATAATGTTGGATGGTTTAAGAAACTTTCACCGCGCTTACCCACTTTACGGATCACCAAGCACTGGTGGCGGTCGTCAGTGGCATCCACGACGCCAACCATCACGACTATGAGAGTTAACTACGGCGCACCTCCCTCCCCAGGTACGTGATGGCATCATTCCATCCGCATTCTTCGACTTTGCTACAGCTATCGCTTTCGCTTCTTCGCACACTGCGGGCGAAAAATGCGACTTTCTTTATGTTTTTGTGCGTGTTTTGGCAAGTAGGGTGTCTCGACGCCTTTGAGAAAAAAATTGTACCATGTTTGGGAACTATAACAAGTCAATGAACGATTTTTGTGGTGACACCGTACGCGGCAAAACGAATACAATTGTGCTGTTGGTTTTATTTTACGCAGATTTTGTACGCCGCCAAACACTCAGTCATGTCGATCTACTGGTCCTAACTGTCGCAAATATATGGCCACACAATATAGCCTGCTCACGACAATAAATTTACTGCGTCTCATCAGTCGAACAGCATATTATACGTACCCCCCCCCCCCCCCCCCCCAATACCGCGTTATCCAAACAGGGTTTATTTGGAAGATCTAAAATAACACAACATATTCAATCTACACTTTCGACGACAGTCACTGCTCGACGATAGGGCTGAATCCGGCTTGTTTTAGGGCGGGTTATCTGGAGATCTCCCTCTTTGCACAGCACCAATGCAAAGGAACCGGCGTGTCTGGTCCGTCCCCTACTTCGCACACAATCAGCAATTTTTCGCGAAGACCGGGAACATAGCCGGGAAGGCTTTTCGCATATAATCTCTGCGGAGATAATCTCTTATCTCCGCTGACGGCCACTCTCTTCGTTCGTTTCCCGCTAAGGCCTAGCAGGCTACTTGCCCGATTTTTTAATAGTTCTCGCGGTGGAAGATAACACAGAAAAGGTAAGCATTCCTAAACAGGTAACTAAAGTTAAAACGTTCAAGAAAGGCCGGCGAACTCTGAATGCGCAACGCAGGTGTGGAGTTGCGCTGACCGTGACTCCACACCGCGACCGCGGGGCGGCAGAAAATTCTAGCTGATAGGTGTCGCGAGAGTTGCAAAACGGCGGCGGCCGGAAAGCTCTTTTTGGAAAGGTCCATTTTATATTTTATCCTTATTTTCAACCACGTAGTTGTCAAATCCAATATGCAAAATGACAAACAATAAAAACAACAAGGCATTACAACTTGGAAGAAGTAAAATAATATAGAAAAGGCGAAACAAGAATGATAGACCGTCGCGGTTAAAACGGGAGCTTTTTCCAGTATTGTAAAGAGAGCAAAACGATGTGTTCCCGCATACCGCATATTCCGCGATTTAAGATGGCGTGCCCGCGTAGAAAAGGTCTATAGGGTGTTTTTACTGACGTAATTTCGTCCACCATTTTTTTGTTTAGCTGTCTGGCGTGTGCCAAAGGAGAGCGCTGCAAGGATTCACGTGACCCCTGAAATGCGTGGGGCACAGAAGCTTATATCCCCAGAGCATTTGTCTAGAGGGCGCCGCAGTCGGGTGATAGCCAGCGCCACGACCGGCAAAGAAGCGCAACGATGGGCTGTTGCCGGCGCGTCATCTGCTTCCCCTGCCCCCTTCCTCGTTGCTAACTTCCGAACGCGGCGCTCTCTTGTTTGATTGCGTGCGACCCGCTTATATTATAAACGTAACGACTGGTTTGTCTGAGGTAGAACTGAGCTGTTTTTTTTTTTATATTGTGGACATAATGCTCCGGGCATATCCTGGATAATCAATTGAATGCGCTCTGGCGTACAAGGTACTCACACAACAAGGTATCTGGTTGACTTCCGTCTCGGTGCGTGCTGATCATTGTGCTTAGCACTCACTTATGTCTTCCCTTAGTTTTTGTTTATTTTATATGTATACAGAATGTTTTACTTCGCGGCAACTCGGAAATTTGTTCGAGGTAATATTATATTTATTCACATTATTATTATTTCTTGTTGGTAAACATTTGCAAGAAGCTTGTTTTATTTTTGTTTATTTTCTATCTGACAAATATATTTGCATGACCAACGTTTATGTGAATATTTACAATTCGGAGGGCTTAAATCACCGTGATATGTGGCTGGTTTAAAATATGTAAACGCTGATTTATTTCAAGAAAAGTAGAAGCTAATTAATATTTATCGACTGCCAAGTTGGTTAATTGCAACGTGACCACAAAACTAAAAACAACGTTACGAGAAAAATAAGATGGTGCGAAACTTGTTGCCCTCGAACCAGAATTTGGCGGAGTAGTTATAAAGTGTGTTAATAATGTTTCAAAACATATACAGGGTGTCACCAAAAAAAATTACAATTGTTATTTTTTTTTTTACCGCAAAAATAAATTAGGCATCGCCGAACGCTCATTCTCCGCCCAAAGGTCGCGCTAGAGGTCACAACCAGATGCCAAAGTTTCAGCCCGAACGGACACCTTATTCAAAAGTTGTAATTGATTTCCTGAAAATTTCAATGGGAAAATGGCGGGCGACGGAGCTTTCGAATACATGGTCCTCTATGGCACCAGAAACCGAAAACGGGCAAAAATGGGCTCCATTTTCCCATTGAAGTTTTCAGAAAATCACTTATAACTTTTGAATAAGGTGTCCGTTCGGGCTGTAACTTTGGCATCTTGTTGTGTCTTCGAGCGCTTCCTTTGGACGGGGAATGAGCGTTCGGCAATGAATAGTTTATTTTTTTGCGGTGAAAAAAAAACCCTGTACGTTTGTTGGTGGCACCCTGCACATCTGTTTTTTTTTTCATTTTTAACAGGAGTGTTGTTTACATGTGTGGCGGTACTTCAACTACGTATTTTACGTACTACTTAGATAAATATGCATACTATAATGTTAGAATGTCTCGGCTTCAAATTGGGCTAAGTAAAGCACTTTGAACTGTTTAACAAGTAGTCAAACATCGATCAAACAACATATAAGGAGTATTCACTGGGCGCCATATTTGTGGGTGATGCCTAGAGCGCATGCTCTGAACGAGCCCACATTAATAGGCTGCTAAGACCGGCAATCTTGAGGTGCGAAATGCACGTTATAAAAGAACTGTGGAAGCTCTCCATCAGCACGCGCTCAGCAGTCGTGCACACAGCTATGGCCGCCAATGAATACTTCCTATAGCAACTCGGCAAATATGCGAATAACACTCTGGAACTTCACCAAATAACAATATCAAGCGCCACAAAGACAGCGAAGTCAGAACGCTATTTTGGAGTCTGGAATAAATTAAAGGCAAAAATGTACTCACCACCTTACTCATTTCTCCCGCCGGCCGCATGACAGAACCTCATGGCGTGCCGCTACGGCTTTAGTTTTCTCGTTAAAGAAAGCACAGCCACAAATGCAGTTTTGGCGGTTTTGACTAAGCGCTACAACAAAATGAAAGCCGTTTACAACTAACTCCCTGTAACGCCGGATTCTAGCGCAGCTCTTGAGGAGGAGGATGGAAGGGTACTGAGGGATAGGTGACTCCCTGAGGTCACGTGACCTCAGGGGGTCACGTGTCCTCAGGGGGTCACGTGACATCAGGGAGGGGTCACGTTACCTCAGGAGGGGTCACGTGACCTGAGGTGGGGGTCACGTGAACCCCCTGAGGTCACCTGATCCCCCTCAGGTCACGTGACACCCTCTGACGTCACGTGACCCCCCTGAGGTTCCGTGACCTCAAAGGGGTCACGTGACCTCAGGGGGTCACGTGACCTCACGGTTACGCCGACGGCGACGCCGCTCAAGCCGGAAACGGGCGCCTAAGAGCTGCGCTCTAAAACAAATCAATCACCGAAACACAGTATGATATAAGTGACCGCTATAGCTCAGAAAAAAATAAAATACGTAAAAATGCAGCATTTTATCTCCAAACATCATTGCTACCACGTGGCCCCACAAGCACAGAAAGCAAGGACCTCGCGCTTGTGGCCTTCAATGTTTTACACGTTAGGATGACACACGGTATGGCTTCATAGACTGTCAAAAAAAAGCGGTCGTATGTTTGTGGAACCCTATTCGCAACTTTCATGACCTATAAAGGGCGCGCTAGTTTCCATCAAAATGGCTGTCATCTGGATGATCGTCGTAGAATAACAGTACGAGGCTGGGTCTGCGACGCGTTAGTAGTTACAGTTTTGCTATATGCGAGCTGTATTAGAGCCTTACTTTATTTTTTCACTCCAGGAAGGTGTAGACAGCGACATTTATTGTGAAGTCAAACATCCAGGAGCTAGGGAGCGTGATTCTCACTCGGCGGCCCCACCATCGCTGAAAGTTGCGAATAGGTGGCGCTGCGTAGATCCGCCATTGATGACGTTTGGAGGGGAGGTGCACGCCTTATCTTCTAGGTGGTGTTGGCTGTGCTCCCTGTCGGTTCGAGTGTGCGCATTACAGACTTGCGCCTATCTTAAATACTCTACTCAAGATACTATATTTCAAATACTTTTGGTAGTATTTCGGTATCTTGTAAATACATTTAGTGTAGTGTCTAGAGTCTCAGTATCTTGAATCTTCTACTCGGTATCTCAAATATATTTTACAACCTTGGAAAAGACATTTGCACCGGAACAATCTACAGAATTAGAGATCGTCAGATTCCAAGACAAAGCTGAAACGATTACAAATTTGTAGCCAAGCGACCGAACACAGAACAGGAAACAAAACCCGAACAAAACGCAGTCTCCAAATGCCAAAGAAAGACCAAATGAATAGCCTCAAGTACGCCCGCCTCTGTGTCCTCTTGTCCACTTAATTTTTCTTCAAGCTGTCTTTAAATGGCACGTCACGATCAAGGCTAGCAAAGTGCTGGTGATGTCATCCGGATTTTTCACTCAGACCCCACTTTTTGTCTAGAGCTAGAGTGGATTGTGACACCAACGCTCGGTATGATCACGATGAACCATTTTCGGAAATCGCCTGTTCAGAGGGTTCCAGTATGAAAATGCGCGAACACGTTTTCATGGTAGCACAGGCACTCTCTCGGTCAAAGAGTGCTGGCTTTGTTGTGCTGAAATTACCTAAAATGGGCTTCCCCACAGCTCCTTGTGTGCCTATTGTGGCTTAACTTTTGCTTGAAAAGCATTTGTTTTCATCTCCTTCCAAATGCGCGCATTGTTTTGTCCCCAAAATCCTCGATACTAGTTTTCCACCAAGTGAAGTCATTTATAAACTAGTGAATTCTGATTCTAGAGTCTTGACCATCTTGACCTCAATTCGTGAAGGATGGTTCGAACTGGTGCAGAAGGGGGCAGGGAAAGGGGGTTTAGAAGTGGTTTTGTGCAGACATGGAAGTAATCCGTTACAAGTAACAGGATTACTTGTAATCCGTTACATTTGTTTTGTAATTTAGTAATTAATCTATTACTTTTTTGGAAATGTAATTTCTAAAGTAATCCCCTTACTTTCTGAGTAACGAATTATTCACAATTACTCGTTACATTTCCACCATCCGGCGAAAAAAAAAAGAAGATATGGTGGAGCAAGGGCGATGCATTTATATCCGCTCTTCTAACACGGTAACACTAGATGCGGGTTCGCGGCGAAGGGAGTGTTAGCCAAGGAGAGAAAGAGAATTCTCGGAAAACACGACAGCGCAGTGGCGCAGTGTTCCTAGCAATAGAGTGTGTGTGTGTCTAGGGGGTGGGGGAGAGGGGACACTAGTCCCAGTGCACCCTCCCGTGGCTCGGGAGAAGGAAGGCACAGAAACCGTACTTTGACACAAAGACCCAGTTCGGTGTTTTATTGCCCAGCGCCTACGGCCACTTCGGGACAACCAACAAGCTAGTCCTGACCTTCGCTGCACGTTTCAAGAGCAGAACGAACGTGTTCCAGGAACCGTTAGCCAAGCCGGCCGACCAAAGCACGTGCTTGCGTGTATGTGAGCGCGTGCGTGTAGTCCAGTTGGAAGGAGGGAGGGACGGACTCGAAGAAGCTTCTTCGGGCATATGCGGTGACCGAGTCACGACACCGACAGGTCGAAATGCCTAAATTTTTTTAGGATGAAACGCGAAGGATGTAACGAGAGCGGACCAAGTGCAGCCGACCCAACCGAGAAGGACGTTTTAAAAATGGTCCTTTTGAGAAGTTGGAAACGAGAACGAACCCAAATGATAACTACCCCCCTCCCCGGTCTGCGTTTTGTTTTTGTTGTTGATTTTTTTTTTTAAGTTTAAGAATAAGCGCGCTCACCCCGCAAACACACATAGAACAGCGTGGGGCCTGGCCCCTGTTCACGCCTGAGCGTTGTAAAAGATAAATACTGCAGGTCAACCAGCTATGCGCTTTGTGCCATGTGACTTCCCACTAGTGGGTGCGTGAAACAAAAGATGCGTAGGTGGTGTGACACCGGCAGCTTATTCTAACAGCAAAAGTACATTGTAAACTCTGCTGTCAGTTTAAACGGAGATCGGCCTAAAACCCATGTCACTTTCGACGGCAGGCAATGAGCAGTCAGGGGAGCGCTGCCGAAATGGCTTCAGATTTCCAAGCCGCATTCTTAGAATCGAGAATGTTGGAGGAAGTTACAGTTGGGGACGGTGGGGGTTCTCGTTAGCGGACTGTGCATGCGAGAAGTTAGACCGAAACTTTGGGGAAAGGGAAGCGCGAAATAAGCAGTGGCTGACATGGACACTCGAGTTGAGGCAGGAGAGCGGCTGTAAACGTGTGAGAAACGTGGGCGCGTGCTGATAACTGATCATGATACTTTTTGATAATTTCCTAACGGCATACTCAATTCAGCTGTGACTTTGAGTATTAATATTTCGATTTGGTGAACAAGAAAAAAAGAAGTCATTCGGTCGGATAGCATCCTTCATGAAACAGCAGTCTTCGAAACGTATCCAAAAGCAAGTAGATCGTTTTGTTCTTACTATTAAACCGTCTAAATTAACAAAAATAGTCCATTACCAACATGAAGCAGTCAGTGCAAGCATGTGGAAGCAGTGTCCTGCTGTACTCTGAGGATAAACAAGGATTATTTGGAGGGGTGTGTGTAGCCTCCACCAGAACGCGAAAAATGTATTCGTCGTATGTTCATGTGATGCACCACTGTCTCGGACGATCAGCACAGGACGCATTTTTCTCAGACACAAGTTTAAGTCATTTATTATTTCATAGATTTCGACCTCTTAATGTGTTTAACCTAAACATGTGGAAAATTTAATTAAGTGCATTTGATCCGGGTTTTATTTTAGATGAGGAAATAAATCCCGCCCCAAAAACACACAGTAAAATTATTTTAAGTAACGGAAAAGTAATCAAGTAAAGTAATGAAGTAATTAATCGATTACTTTTACTGCGAGTAATTTGTTACGGCAATCAGATACATATTAGGTCAAGTAATTGTAATTGTAAATAATTACTTTTTCAATTAACGGGCACAGTCTGGTCTTGTGGACGCTCTCCTGTGTTTCCTGTGTTTCCCACTTCGCCTTTTTAATATGTTTTTGACAGTTTGAAGGCACGGGTGCTTCGTCTTGTTTTTGACTGGTGGGAAAAAGTACTCACTCTTGGTTGTTAATCAGCGACATAGGATGCTGTCCTCGAATTCGATGCTCCTCCTGAGCGTGCACGTGGGTCTTTCACTTGCGTACTCATCAACAAGTCTGGCTGCCTGATCAACTTCTAGTTCGGCTGTTATGGATATGCAATGCCGGACTATATGTCAAGTCCCCCGAAATTGAGGCGAGGCATATTGCAGACTTATTCCGGAATGCGTCATGAGCAGAGCCGGCTGTTAAAGTAAAGCACGGCAGGTGCCATGTCTACAATACACGAGTCCCGTTTGTTCCTAAAATATTTCAGCACGCATTATGTTGCACATCCCGAATTATTTCAGATTAAACTTTAATTGAAGCACTCCAGGCGCTTCTTGAAATTTATAGAGAACACAGCAAAATGTGATTTTCAGAAAAGTCATCACAAGTATAGCACCTTTCTGACGTTTCAATCTTATATAACCAGCTTGCAAGACTAGCCAAGTACCTTCAAATGTAATTTAATTACTTTTTCAAAACATTTGAACTTTACTCAAGGTAGTTCGTAGTAAAAGTAACTTGAATACTACTCTAAATACATTTTCAAATGGGTCAAAATATAAAGCGCCAAAAAAAACGACAGGACAAAGAGGAGAGTAAACAAGACGAGGCGCTTCGTCTTGTTTACTCTCCTCTTTGTCCTTGTTTTTTTTTTTTTTGACGCTTTATATTCTGACCATCATGGGCGTGCCAATCGGGGGGGGGGGGGGGGAAGGGGGCGCTTGCTTCCCCAGTTTCTCAGAGTGGGGGGGGGGGGGCAGGCATGCGTTTTGCCCCCCCCCCCCCCCCTGAAACAGCCGCCACTGGGCAGCGCAAACACTGGCCTGCGGCGCCCAAGGGATACCAAGGCCACCGCCCCCCGGACCGGGGGGAAGGGTTATGGTCTGCCCCCCCCCCCCCCCCCCCCCCAAAGTCAAAAGCAAGTTGGTACGCCACTGCTGACCATGAAGCAATTGGCCCAAACTTCCACTTTCAAATGGGTATTTAGTATCTTATCTTAAATGCGTTTGCTGTGTATTTGGCATAAAACTGGCGCATTCGCATGACGTGTTCAGAAGCAGCGCTGATAATGTTTTACGGCTTAAATAGGCAAATACATTTTGTTACGAACTTCTCCACCTTCCATAAACGTACAAGAGCGCCATATACTGAAACTCTGCTATAGTCGGTTACAAGTTAAGAAGGTAGGAGAAGCTCCTCCCACAAGCCGTGGTGCGCCGGTTTCAAATCCCTCCGCAATCGAAAGATGAGTTCACTGGAAACGCTCCTTGTTCCGCTTCAATGAATAGATAATGGCCACAGAGTGGTGCCAACTTGTCTCCGACCCCCACTTTTTAAGAAAGCGACCTTTGTATTCATCGGAGAAGGAACCGAGCCCCAGAAAGCAGCCTTTGTATCAATCGGAGGGGGAAGCTAATCCCCGCAAGTCGTCGTTGTTTCCATCGGAAGGGGGAAGACTTAATCTCCCTCTCGTGGCTTCCACAATGCTAAGTCAAAGTCGAGAGATAAAGCAAATATGTACAGAAAGGCACGACCCTCCTCGCGCGTTGGCCGCAACGTCACGGAAAAGATGGGACGCTATTGGATGCGGAGGTGGCGGAGGGATATATGATTCTCTTTGAGGGGCATTTGCCGCTACCTTCTTGACTTGTAACCTACTATAGAATTGCACGGCCACCTCCTCTCATGTATGCTTCGTTTCCCTGTGAGCGTAGCACAAGGTACAAGTACGAGCTTTGGGCTTTCAGCGGCCCTGCCAAAAGCACGCGCTCGTGCAGTGCAAGCACCGTTCGGGGCAATATGCTCATGCTTGTAGCTTCGGCTTCGCGCAGACATAAAGCGAAACGAACTATAGTAATCCGAAAGGAAGTGGCCGTATGAGCATAGCCGTCCACACGTTTTGCAGCCTTCTCGCAATGAGCGCGACGCCAGAAATCGGTAACGCCAAGTCTGCCACTTTGCAAGCTTCGGCGTGTTTGCCGCTTCGGGTGGATTGGAGACCCACTACCGATGATGTCGTGCTCAGGTCTTGTCTTCTAGGTGGCATTGGTAGGGCGCGGTACTTGGTGAGTCGTACGTTTTTGCGACTGCCCCAATCTTCTCCCAGGCGCGGCGTACCAGCAGATGGTGAGATTCGTGGACAAGTACAGCGAGCGCATTCTGGGCAGCGCCACGCTGGAGAAGTCCATCGACCACCTGGTCGAGAAGCTCGGTTGGATCGCTTCCAGGACGTGCACACCGAGGACGTGCTAGCCGTGCGCTGGAAGCGCCAGCGAGAGGTGGCTCGCCTCGTCAAGCCGGAGTCCCGCCGGCTTAAGATCCTGGGACTGGGCGGCTCCGTGGGGACGCCCCCCGGAGGCGTGACGGCCGCCCTAAGCGTCGTCCGCTCCTTCGACAACCTCCAGGCAGTGAGTAAGTCGGTCGAACGCCCTCGCTTCCGGGGTCCGATTTTGGTCGAGGTGAGAACGAGGGCGTTTTCGGCTGCTGATTGGACGTGGCGCCATAGCTTCTGCGTAATCAACTGAAGAGAAATTAATGACTCGTTTGGTATATTTCGGCAAGAACGTCTGAACAACTTAGAAATGGCGAGAAAGGTCTCGATGCGGCTGATGTGCTTGTCCTTAGTGCTCTTTCGTCCACCGGCCGATGTCAGCTTGTGCACAAGGAGCAGAACAACTTGAGATTTGCAAACGAAACGCGGGTTACGGCAGACGGCCACAATTTCAGCCCGCGTCCAATCTCACTTCGCCGAGGCGCTTGATTCGTATAGCAGACAATATTTTTTTGTATTTTTTTCTATTTGGTAGAGGATGACGTATGATGTTCTCTTGCTTTATTTCTGTGCTCGAATGGCGCTTCGTAAGAAACGAATCGCGTTATTCCCTCACGTTAGCAGACGAACCGTTTATGAACTCTATCCTCACTCACTCTCCAAGTGGCAAATAGACCCTTCCGGAAAATCCCAGGAGACCTCACAGATATCCCACATTGCAATGGGCAACGAGGGGAATTGTGGAGCCCTTCCGACGTCCACTCGGGCCGACTCCACGATTCATTCTTTTATCACTGTGTGTCCGGAACACGCGGGAAATGAAACGAAAACAAAAGAAGATCATCGCCTACTTTGTTTTGGTGTCCTGTTTTCTTTGAGTTCTGAAATAACTGGCTTCGACTCCCGTTCATTGGGTGATGTATCACGTGCCGTACATCGGATCGTCATAATGCGCCACATATTTCTGGATGGTCCATTAGATCTCGCTTTTGCTCTCGCGGTGACCCAAATCGGACCCCTGGCGTCGTAGGTGAGCGGTCGGATCGTGCTGTACCTGCCGGAGTGGAAGGGCAGCACCAACTATGCCAGCTACCTGCTGCGGGGCACCAGCCAGGCGGCCCGGCAGGGCGCCTTGGCCTGCCTGTTTAGGGCCCCCGAACCCCTGACGGGCACGGCCCTGTACGCGGGCCTCACGGGCTACGACAAGGGCACGCCACGCATCGCGGCTGCCGTGCTCACCAAGCAGGATGCCGACCTGCTGGCCAGGATGGCCAAGAGAGGTGGGCGCTACACTACGACCAACTGACCGAGCATTGCAGTGCTAGTATGCGGTGCCTGGAACGGGTCTCCGACTGATGTGTTCTATTCCACAGTTTATCATATACAGTTTGCCCACTGAATAAGCCTGTGGTAGTCGGGAGACATGGTGTTGAGAGTCTTCTTGCATGCAGCGCCCCTCACCACATATTGCGAACTGAAGCACTTTTTATGTTTCGGTTTTGATGTTTTGCTTTCAAAGATGGCGGCCCCCATGGTATTTTGATTCCCTTGTTTCTTGTGTTCTCGCGTTGCATATTGCTTTAATTTGAAGCGCCCGTCGCAGGACACCATTTCTAGGTGATCACATTCAGACAAGACAGCATTTTTCACGTAGGGGACTGTTTATTAGAACTCTGCATGGTATAATTCAATCAAAAAAGTCACAAACATAGCACATATATTATACAGCCATACAACAAAGTTTGCACAGAAGCCGGTCGATTTACAAGCTTTTAGGGCACGTGTGAAACGCGATGATCGAACACACAGCTTAGTGCAACACATTTTGACAGGTCACAAGGACATCAAGAATCATGAAAAATAGAGCACATCAAATCATATATGTACAACACAAGTTAACAATAAAAACTCAAAACTTCATGCACACAGCATTATCTACAGCAATCAAGAAATTCTACAGAATTGAAAGCATCTGACTGTTCTCCGTGTCATAAGTTTTGTTGCTTACATAAAGCACAGACTTTCTGGAGTGCTCGGAACTATTTTACTGATGAAGGGCATGGCGCATATATGGCGAGTCGTACAAGGTTTTTTAAATGATAAATCTATCTCTCTTAGTTTTGTGCGGACTAATACCATGAACAGAACAGGCGAGATAGTTTGAGCAGCGACATCCCTATGTTCCGGGCAGCATACTGCACAAAGCATTTCTAGGTTCAGGTATCTACAAAACGTACTGTACAAACCCGCCTCGTGCAAGTGTCCAGCAATTGCACTGTTACCAATTTCTGCACCCTGCTCCACAAAAGCAACCACAGTTTCAGATGGCTATTTTAGACCTTGAGCCATCAATGTAGGATTATATTCCTTGAAATAGATGAGCATCAAGTGGGACTCAGAACCTTCTGTATGGTCCTCAAATTGACGCACTGCAAGCACTCTCCAACTTTGGTTACTGCTCGATTTACACAGCAACCTGCTAGGTAGGTTGAGGCATTTTTTTCAAAAATCCCCATGCCTTCAGCAGCATCTACAGGGTCATCCAACTGGCTCTGCTCTGCACCCTCCTCTGCACACTCCTCAATATTCACCTCTGATGGCAAGCTGCACGACGAGAAACTACCTGCACAAAGCAGAACTTTATCGAAGTCCTCTTCGCAGTTGGTGACCTGGTCCGACCGCATAAGGTTTTCAGTACTGATGGACCGAATCTGCCGAACTTCAGATTCGGCAAAGTTCGGAAAATGCCGAAGTTTTGAAGAAAAGTTCGGCAAAGATTCGGCAAAAATACGGCAAATGTCTGCGCACGCGCGAGAACGCGACGGGGCCATGGATTGCAAATGGACGCCGTGCAGTCGTACGGTTACCATCGTGCAGTGTAGTACAACCAGCGGTTACGGCGGTTAGGCGACCCGGTAACTGCGCGTTTGTGAACGAGTGTGCTTCTCTTCAATATTTTCTGCCTCAAGAATAGAATATCGACCAGTAATTTACGCAGTCCACTGCGCAATTGACAAATGATGCGGTACATTTTGGATAACGTGATTTTCATTTGACATTTCCAGTGATGCAACGAGGTAGTTGAAACATTGACCGACAATTACTTTAAAGCACCCCTCGCAATTGTAGCAATACTGTTTTCGCCTCAGAAGTATAGAGTGTGCCAAAACAATATAATATTGCTTTTTTAATTAGCATTATTTCGCGATGTTCATGTATCTGCATAAAACTAAACACAGACTTATAATGCTCTTCGTTGCACATCCGACATTCATAACTCTCGCTATCTCCTTAAACATTCGTGTGTGTCCTAGCACCAGAAACTGGTATTTTAAAGGTTCGAAACGGGACGTTGTGAATATGGGACGCACACTTTCATCCAAAGCTGACGTCAAGTGAAAACGGTGACTCACAGAGAAAGCAAGAACGCAGCGTTATTGCCTTCATTTTAACAATGTAAGCACACATGCAGGCTTCCACTGATAATGCCTCAGAACCGAAAATCTCGTAGCGTGACTCGTAACTGCGGCACTCTCGCTTCTACCCAACCAACCTAAACAGACAAAAGCGACACCGATACATATATATTGTAGAATATCGCCTTATTTAGTAACACCGGGTCAATATGTATTACATGTTTCATTTAAGTTAAGGAAAAAAAATAAGACTTTTCGCCAGGAAAAACTAAATATCAACGTCAAGTCTAGTAACAATGTGTTTTTGCCGAATCTTTGCCGAATCTTTCGGAAAGTTCGGCAAAAGTTCGGCTTTGCCGAATTCAAAGATTCGGCGTCGAACTTTCAATTCGGCAAAAGTTCGGCCCATCACTAGTTTTCCGTCATGAGTGCCTTCATTGAGGTTTTAAACTGTTCTGTGTCAGGGCTGTCCCGGAAACCCCCTTTCTGGCGAATGACAGAAAAAGAGTTTTGGAGACAGTCCTGATTCAGTCGGTTAGTCATCAAGAAGCTCAGACCCTCCACCCGAAGCTGTTTCCACATCTGCAAAACTGCGGCTATGGTGAAGAGCCAGTCTCTTTTGCAAAGGGGGGATGATGCGTGCCTTCCTTCTACTGTGAGGAGCTCCCACGACCTGATGAAGTCCTTCGTTTCTAGTGGTGCAACATGTGTAGAGATTGCAATAATGACCCGAGCAAGCACTTTCGTGTGCCACAAGACACACGAAAGTGTGCCTTGTGGCCAGTGTTGTACACGTTCCTCAAAAAAAGGAACGAAAGCTCGTTCCTCGTTCCTTCTGATTTTTGGAACGCGTTCCCGTTACAAGTTACATCTGTGGAAAAGGAACTCGTTCCCGTTACAGTTTAAAAATGTAACGTATCGTTACATATACGTAACATTTGTATTTTGCTGATTACAATATTCAGGTGAATCAAGCAGGTTTTTTTTTTTTTTTATCTATCCCATTCAGACATGTACACGTTACCCAAAAAAGTAACTAAATACCGTTACTCGTTACTCGCTCAAAAAGTAACTAAATACGTTACTCGTTACCGATTCTCAAAAGGAACGCGTGAGTTACCTCAAAAGTAACGAGTTACTTTCCACGTTACTTTGACGACCAAATACACAACTGTTTTTGTTTCATGGTTTATTGTTTTCTTTTTAGTAGTCATTGCCCTTCAGCAGCAGCTGCCTGTAGAAGTTTTCATCAGTTATGTTTCCCCGCTTCCTTGAAAATACATCTCCGGCGACGCTGAAGAGTCGTTCTACCGACGCGCTCGAAGGAACGGCAGTGTTGTGCTTCAGGAAGAGCTGGTGAATCTTCGAGAACTGCGCCTTCATTGAGGACAGCGGGTAATGGGTTATGTGCCTCCCCGTGTTTGCAACCTCCGGGTTTACATTCGGTCCGTACCCGTTTCTAGAAGGTTCAACCAACGAACCTGATTGTGCTCGCTGGGTGAAGGACATTCCCAGCTGTAGAGTTCAGTACAGCAACGTTTATCGCTGGACACGTCAGTCGATCCGTTCGACTGACGTGTTCAGCGATATACGTTGCTGTACTGTCATACTGGTTAGTTGTTTTTCGGGTTGCCCATCTGCCTTTGTCACAATAGACGCATACTCAGGTTAGAGTAAAAACAAGGCCGTTTAAGCGGTGTTGTACACGTTACTCCTCAAAAGTAACGAGATACCGTTACTCGTTACTTGGCCTTCAAAGTAACTAAATACCGTTACTCGTTCCTTTTCTAAAAAAGTAACTAAATACGTTACTCGTTACCGAAAATAGTAACTAGGTACAAGTAACTCGTTACTTGTAACGCGTTACGTACAAGTATGATCCCATTATTAGGCAGTATACGAGTTTGTATGTCATGATGGAAAGGCACCAGGAGAAGAAAACAAGCGGAAGCGGGGTTTCATTTGTTTATATATGTAAGTTAAAAATCTCAGCTTTTAACCATATTCATGTTTGTAGTGGACGATTCAGACGAGCCGAATGTACTTTTACCCAACATTGCACGAGCATTTTACAACAAACTCAAACGTTTCAATTTAACAAATTCCCTTGTTAGAACTTAACAATAGTTGCTTCTCGGTGTTGCTGTCCGCAAGACGACCAATGGAAGGAGAGTGTAGTGCTTTTGGAAGGTCAGTCTTGAAAACTACAAATACTTCTTCGTGAAGGTTGAATTTGTTGTTCAGTTTGAAGGTGGGGAACAAAAAAAAAAGGAATAAAGGTTTTTTTTTTTTTAAGTGATTAATGTTCGGGATACTAGGGTGCGTTCGATGTCTGGCAGCCTGTGATTTTGTTGTAACTGTAGGTCTCGTTATGGAGTTCAGAAATGGCTGTAGTCGGCCTTAGATTTCTGGGTGTATGAGGATTCGTGGGACCAAAGAAATTGGCTGAGTTTGAAACGGCCCTCTTTCTTTGTCTTTTTTTACGACTAAACGTTTTGCTTTGTGGACCGCAGTTTCGGCCACTCAAAAAGGAATGAATGTCCACCAGCTCTTCTGCACCCGAAACTGTTAGCAAGCGAGGACCACACAAAATAATTCATAAGATTAGCAGCCAAAACGTTTACGAGATCCTGCACTTCGTAAAGATATTGTTTTTGTACTTTCAAAATTTCCCTGTTAGAAAAAAAATAAAAATTACCGCACTGAACGAAAAAAAGGAACGCCGTTACTCTTTCCGTTCCAGTAAAAATGTAACGCGTTCCCGTTCCAGTTCCAGAGATGCAAAATGGAACGGCGGCGTTCCTTCGTTCCTCTTCAAAGGAACGCGTTCCAGGAACGCCGTTCCTTGGAACGCCGTTCCGTACAACACTGCTTGTGGCACACTTTCGTCCATTTGCTCGTCCATTTGCTCGACGTACTCCGCTGTTCCAGAGTAGTCGTCAATACCACTGCTGCATGTCTGTATCGTGCACAGTCAAGCAGCTACGCTATGACTTAGAACCTGTGCTGCATATTTTACCCTTATCTTATTTTTTTTTACATTTATGTGCTGATTGGTTGACTTAGGTGCCATCTTGTACACACTCTGGGAATCTTTGGCAAAACAAATATAACAACATAAGTGACACATTTTATTTTCAGTTACTGTAGTCCAGGACTTTATGACTATATTTCACAATTCAGCCTTTCCACTCTGGTGAAGAAGGAAAACCAGCGAAGCTGTACCATGGTAGGACGACCTCAAGGACGACTTCTTGGACAACCTCAAGGACGACTTCTTTTAAGACTTCAAGGACGACGCTTAGAGAATGACATCTAGGACGACATTTAGGACGACCTCAAGGACGACGTCTAGGACGACCTCAAGGACGATTTCTAGGACGACCTCAGGCACGACATCAAGGACGACGTCTAGAACGACCTCAAGGACGACTTTTAGGACAACATCAAGGACGCCCTCAAGGACGACATCTAGGACGACGCCTAGAGAAATTCAGCCTTTTCATCCTGGTGGAAACCAGAGTGGAAAGGCTGGAAAGGGTGCCGCCATCTATGAGCGAGGCCGGTAAACCGGTTGTCTGGTTGCCGCCGTTGCTCATAGATGGCGGTAGCAGTCCAGAGTTTTGTTTCGACATTTCTTTGAACGGGTACACGATCCTGGGGAAACAAGCCATTAACAGCTCCGCTGTAATACTCAATGGCAGACAACTTTGCCATTTTTGATCTACCAAACCTTATGTTATACTTAAAGAGGATGTTCCTCGTAGACTTCAGAAGGTGTGGTGGATCAAAAAGGGCAAAAATGGTTCTTGCCGAAAACAAAGAAAGGCCTTTCAGGCGAAACGCCGAGCTGAGAAAACAACCTCAGGTTTGTTGGCCCTTGATCACAAACAACACCCACATCCTTGAGGCCGCACTCTGTAAGATGCTGCAGAGCAGTAAATACAAGCGCCTGCAAAATGTCACTTGGTGTTGACGACGAGGAAAAGAAGTACCCTAGCATTTGCTTCCATTTTCCAGCGATGCTTCGGACCATGAAGCAGAGCGCTTCAGTGACAGGCTCCTGCCGTGTTTTTGCCCAAAAGTTTCCAAGCCCACGACAGAGTCAGAAGCCCTTCAATACTGCAGCTGTGTCTTGATGTGCATTTCTTCAAAAGAAAAGATGCACATCTTTTGCACATCCGGCATTGAGGCAGCAGCATTCTTAACAGCCTGAAGGGTCACTGGACAAAATCCAGGAGCCTTCGCAACTCCAAGAATGCTGCGCTTAAATGTCGACTTTGATGGTAGCTGTAAGAACTTCCTTAGCACCCTGTATGCCGCAGGGCTCTTTAGGTACAAGTTAAGGGCCAGCCTTTTATCTGTTGCGGTCCACCTCATGCCCGGATCTGGCTGATGATAAAATTGTAGCTGTTGACTGACACGGAAGACTTGAGCTCTTCCAGCGTTCGGCTCCTGCATCGAAGCTTTTCGGCACTGAAGGACAGCCTTCACTTGACCTTGCTGACCCTCACTCGGAGGCTCCGGATAAGCTTGGTCTCCGGCGTCACCGGCTGTCGCTTGCCACCGCTGCTTTCCTGAGGTGCCTTCCTTATCAGGCTCCGCTGTATAGGAGTTATCCGTAGTACAGAGCTGGAAAAAGATAACAATACATAAATAAGTATTTAGGACTTGTAGGAGTCAAAAATGTCATAAAACATCATAGAATTCAATATGGCAAGCTCGACTTGAAGCCAGGCAGAAAACCAGAAAAATTAACACTGTCCCTTGATTTCTCTCCTTGAAAGGATATGGAGACAAGAGCCCAACCTGCTCCACTCAGGTGATGAGCGGAGAGTGAAAATAGATAGTGAAACTGGGGAATGTCTTTTGAACCAAACAGGAATTTTCTTTTATGTCTTATTTTGACATGAGAAAGTGGCATGCTACAGTGTCCCACACACTGTATTCACTTAAAGAATGAATGCACTATTTATGAACAAAATCCACGAGTCTACTTCCCCGCAGTGCTCACATGCAGCCAATAATTGTGCTTCACCGAATCAGCAAAGCACACATATCAAGCTCAAGAAAGTTACTTTTTGCAAGAGCGCAGTCTGTTCCAAACATGATGACTGCTTTTCTGCGTGCTCTACAAGAATGTAGGCGCACCTGCTTTTTTTATAGATAGAGCATTCATTATTTGGCTAAATACAGTACTAGAGAGGGTGAACAGCAGAACAAATTGAATATCACTGCATCAGACATAGCATTTATAATACAAAGAAAGCCATGGCATGCTGGTGCTCCTGGCAGTTATAAGTTATAAGCTTTTCAATTTGGACACTATTTGCACGGGATTCGCCTAATCTTATTATATTATAACACGAAACTGATTGCATGTGGGTTAAGGCTATGGTTTATACTCGTTAGAGAGGTTTAACAAAAAAATCTTCAGTCCCCTATTGCCGACGTTTGCGAATTGACGCCACCTCATGGCTAAACTGAAAGCTGTCAGGGCAGGTTTGTTCGCCTGCTTGAGTGAGCTAATCAGGTATTCAGGGTGTGTGGCTGTCTAAACATGCAGCGAGCGAATAGGGCGCACATGCAAGCACCATATCTAGAGAGCACATCGGCGAATGCTGTCTCCACAATGCTCCATTCCTATGATACAGTTGAAACAAACATTTACTTAGTTAAATCAGCTGTGCCATTTTTTACAAATTCTTACGAAACACCAATTTAAGTCTTACTCTGAAAGATGGCCAGGCTCAGGGCGTGACATGGGGGCCAAGGAGGGTGGCGACTGGCCGACGTGGTCCACAGACGGACAAAGGGAGCTGAAATGGAAAATGTGAAATAAGCCCTCGGAAAACATTTAGGCCATGGGTAAGATTCTGCCAGAGTTTTTGGATAAATCCGATAAAATCCGAAAAACACTCACCGGTAAGAATTTTCCCGACTCGGATTTATCCGAAAAACTAAATTTTCGGGACTGCCAGCTGTTATGAACCCGACCGGTCATTGTGTTTCCTCGGATCTTCGAACATGTTTTGTGTGTCAATGTCAACATCTGTTTTTAGCAGTCACAAAAGATTGCCTTATCATAAAAATCGGCTAGCCTCCTTACGACCACAGTCGAACACGTCGAGCATGAAAAAGGCTGCTCAATAAATTTGCAAAATGCTGTTTTCTACATTTCATTTGCTTCACCGAAAAAGCTGAAAAACTCGAAGTATTAGTGTACCACAAAGAAAACCTCTGAACAACTCTGAATTTGTGGTAAAAAAAATGAAAGCCGTTTACAACTCCCTGTAACGCCGAATTAGAGCGCAACTCTAGAGGAGGAGGATGGAAGGGTACTGAGGGGAGCGTATACCCCTCCTCCCTCCTCCTCACCTCGTCATCCTGCCTGCTACTCCGCCACGGGGGCCACGTGGCCCCGTGAGGTCATGTGACCCCCATGAGGTCACGTGACCCCCTTAGGTCACGTGACCCACCCCTGAGGTCATATGACCCCCTGAGGTCACATGGGCCCAGTGAGGTCACGTGACCCACCCCTGAGGTCACTAGCCCCCGTGAGGCCACGTGACCTCGGGTGGGGGTCACGTGACCACAGGGGGTCACGTGACCTTACGGTTACGCCGACGCCAACGGCGACGGTGACGGCGACGCCGCACAAGCCGGATACGGGTGCCTAAGAGCTGCGCTCTAAAATTAACTCCGAAAACTCAGAACCCTAGTCATGGGGGACCAAACTGCGGCTCTTTACGGCCCCAAGTGCGGCTCTCGGGATAGACATACGAGTGAGTGTATGTGTGTGTGTGCTTGTGTTAGAACAGTTGGGGTCAAACCCAAAGCTTCTTGATAAATTTATTACAGGAGTAAACAGACAGAAAACATGACATACAAACATTACTAGGCTTAAATCTTGTTTTCTTTGTCAACAAGCATTTCACAATAGCACGAACTGGTCAAAAGGGGCAAATCAAATGAAAACGTAAGTTTGATTTTTAAATTTGCTATCTTTGTGCCTCTCCACGAGCTAGGTTGAAGCAGAATTAGTACTTTTGAGGAGGAGGACTTTAGCTCGACATCAATTGTTCTGCTACATTTGCTTATTGGGTTTGTTTATACAAAGCTAAGCAGCTGTACATTGAAATACCAGGCTCACTGCTCTACGGAACATGCAATTGACGAACTACTTTTTAGATCTAGCGCCGTGTGTCACCTACTTTAGTCACCTACTTACTATTGCAAGGCTGTGTGATAAAATTATGCCAAAAATATACTAATTTTGCTTGCAGCTCTTGGGCATCCTCACTTTGGCCACATCTAGATCATGCAGCACACAGAAGGCGGGGCAGGTATACGTGCAGCTTTGATGGCAATCAATTCATTGAAAGACGTTTCATTCGCAGATTGTTTCATCGAAAGTTTGTTACATCGACAGCTCGAAGTAGCTACTTCTCTAATAAGCCGCCTGTCTGCCGCCACGAAGCGCCTTGTACGGGTAGTTGGCATAGATTAACGCGGGTCTCGGTGACGCACGTGCGACGCAATTTCCCTCACGTGCAACAAAATTTCCCTAAGCGTGCTATCATTGAAACAAGTATTCCACGAAACGTGCTTTCGATGAAACGAGTGTCGACGAAACGATACGGACTCGTGCAGCTCTTCTCTTTCTTTAAACCCGATTGGAGGTGAATTCAGATCGAAACAGCACAACTTACCGTTGGAGGGGCTGGCTCGATGTCGTCGCGTGCTGCAGCGGCTGGCTTGGCTCAAAGGAGGGTGGCGCTTGGCCGAGGGGTTCCACAGACGGATATGGCGAGCTGCATATGGAGAAGGTGAAATAAGCCCTAGGAAAACACCTAGATCATTTAGCACACACAATATGAGGCAGGTACACGTGCACCTCTTTTCATCTCCCCAATAAAGAGGAATTCAGATCAAATCAGAGCACAACTTGCAATGGGAGGAGCTGCCACGATGTCGTCGCGTGCTGAAGTGGCGGGCTTGGCTCTAAGGAGGGTGGCGCTTGGCTGAGGGTTTCTGCAGATGAACATGGCGAGCTGCATATGGAGAAGGTGATATAAGCCCTAGGAAAACACCTAGATCATCCAGCACACACAATGCGAGGCAGGTACACGCGCACCTCTTTTCCTTTTTAACCCCTTAATATAGAGGAATTCCTCTTAATAGAGAGGAGATCAAAACGGAACACAACTTACCGTGGGAGGGGCTGGCTCGATGTCGTCGTGTGCTGCAGTGAAGGACCTGGCTCAGAACCCGGCATCGGAGGGAAAGTGCTGTGTCTCCCTTCTGGAGTAGTCAGTCTGTGAAAAGAAAAGACAGTCTGTTAACCAGTGTCGGTGAAATGACAACTGGGAACGGCTAAGACATGGTTCGGTACCCAATGTAAGTAAGCTTCAGTACTCACAGCCAATGCAGTACATGTGTTGGAGGAGTTATTAACACAATGAAAAAAAATTTGGTAACAGCCAAATAAGTGCTCTTCTCTGTCAATACTTTTTTATGCATAACCTCATAATTAAAGCTTACATCTGGGCACTTTACAATTTGTATTGGCGGCAGGTATTTCTTACTTCATATATCGACTGCTACGCTGAACACTCTTTGAACTGAAGCACTGCATGGGAGTGCCCTATGTGCCTCACGAATGCTTTATGCTCTGCATTTGAATTTTTCAGCGAAGCAATGGAAGTACTATTTACGTACCTCGAAGATAAAGCAAAACTTCCTCGTTGCAGCCGTTGCCTGATATTCGAGAGTTTTAGTAGCTCGGTTCCGATACCTCCGATACCCCCGATAACGATATGATGAATGCGCAAAGGCGGCGGCGGAGTATCGGGTATCGTTATCGGACTCATTGGGACGATCTACTAAAATTCTTCATTGTCGAAATCGTGAAGCTGTAGAAGTCATCATACAGCTAGCCAAAACTAAAATAAGAATTATGTCCATCTTACTATACCGGCATATATTGACAGACAATAGAGAGTTTTAGTAGATCGTTCCTATAACGATACCCTATAACGATACGATAACCATACGATACCGATACACAGAACATGAATGCACATTTAGTAGACCATTTTGAAGACGATACATCCGATACGGCCGCTTGAGGCGCTGGGGCGCTCCCTAGTGGAAACGATTTGCACTTTCCAAATTGAAAAATAACGAATTAAAAAAAAAAATGTTTCACTGAAGGAAAAATAACAGTTCTTACATTTAATACAATTAAAAAACCATCAATTAAGTTTTATAAGTTGCAGAAATTACAGAAGTGCAGCAGCAAGCTACATCTATAGCCAAGTAGAGAGAAGCCAATCTAGTCTCCCCCGGTGGCTTGTCACGCAAAGCCATAGGAAGCACGGGTGGCACGGGCGTGAGCGAGTCAAGCGAGTGAGAAACTTGAGCTATGGCGACGTGCGTTTTCGAGGATCCCTTGGCCTTAGCGTTTTTGAGGTGGGGCGAAATCGAAGAACTCTCCTTTCTGGATATGGAGTACCCCGTTCCGCGGAGGTTTAGGTCCGCACGAGGATACTTGGATGTGCTCAACATAAATAGTGAAGCTTTCCGCCAGCAGTTTCGTTTGGAGCAGATGGACTTAACGGAGCTGTGTAGCGCGCTGCGAGTCCCTGATACAATAAGGACGGCCCAGAACGTCGCCATACCCGGGCAGGAAGCTTTTTGCACTGTCTACTGTCCAGGGTGTCTAGCGACCGGGAAAACCGGGAATTGTCAGGGAAGGTTTAATTACCGGAAAAAAATCAGGGAATTGTCAGGGATATTGTCAAAAAGCGAGCCCAGTCAGGGAAAATGAGCCGGAAATGCCATCGATTGCTTTGAGCGAAGACTTGTGGACTTGGGGCTGCTTAGAGCGGAGCGCGAGCTCTGCTTATTCGACGTAGAGAGTGCTACCCGATGCAAAGGGAAGAGTCGACAAATCCAGTCCACACCTGAGATTGGATTGGATTAAGAGCGCGACACTCGGCTAGATCAAATTAGAACAAATAAGAAAGCCGTATAGACCCCATTCCAATCCAAGCCGAAAGTATCCGAAAGTGCATCTGGCGGCCATGTGGCCATTCGGTTATTGACGTGTGTGTTTGAGCGTCATGTTTTCATCGTGCTTTCGGAAGTGGCCTAGCTCTTCACTGACGATGTTGGCGGCAAGAAAGCGCTCGTTTATTCCGGACTCGACTAACCCGAATATTGCGAAATATGCAAGTTAGATTAAGCCCGTGCAAAATGATCCTCACTGTGCTCAATGCCCTATGTTGTAATGGTTTTACATATTTAACCACCTCTACAGTGGTCAGGGAATTTCAGCTTTAATTGCCAGGGAAAACCTGAAAAAGTTAGGGAATTTCAAAAGATTAATTTGATCGACACCCTGACTGTCTCATGTTATTGCTTTGCCTGTCATTGAAAACATAGCATTTGCTGTCTGTTCAATATTACACTCAAAATAGTTCTTTGTGTAGTAAGTCGAACGGGCCTACCTCTGCCGTTTTCTCCCAACTAGATTGTTTAATAAAATGAAAGATTTATTGTAGTGCGTATTAGGATGTCATACCGCTTGCTCACACTTAACTTTGCTTTTTCATTTGACCATTCACTACCTGAACGTAATGTTCTTGCAGTTGGAGACGATGTCTCCTCTCCTCTGCTGCAGCCTCCTGCAGCACATAAAACTTTTCTTTTTCAAACGCTAAGCGATCCTCGCTTAAGGTCACCTGGCGCTCTTCAATGGCCAAGCGCCTCTCTATCTGGCGCTCCTCCATGGCGAGACGCTTCTCTTCAAGAGCGATCTCTAGTTTTTTTTATTCTGCGGTCCTCTTCTGCTCTCTTTTCCGGCGATCCAAGGTGCTCCCTGTACCGCTTCTGCCTGATTGCTGGAAAAATACAACAAAGGAAACAATGCACATAGCATCATCTAAACAACTTTTTTTTTTAATTTTTCTTAACGCGTAGGTTGACAATTGACTGACTCTTTATTTTATTGGACCTGGCCATTCAATGAAGGTTTCCAAACAACAAGCTCGCGCTAGCTCGCAGTTGCACCAGCTGTTGGACAGGGTATGGCAGTATGCTAAAACTAGAGTGCCCCAATGTCCTTCTGTTTAGGGTGATGCCATCGTTTGAAGTACCCGATGCCGACAGCACGCGCTCACAGGGAAAATACAAAGAAATTGCAGGAAACAAAATGTCGCCGTAGCACAGTCAGCACCACGAGCGCGTGCAGGGACACGCTCTTTCACGCGCTTCAGAACAAAAAATAAAAATAATCGTTCGAAAAAAATGGCCAGATGTCATCACGCCTAGCAAAGCGCACATGAAGGCACCCTAGCTAAAACGCTTCTGAACTTTCAAACGGGACTCAAAAACTACTTACTTTCTCAAGTTTCTGCGGTCGTCTCGCTTGAACAGACCGAGGAGCAGATCGCAGCAGTCTCTCACTCCGCGAACACTGAAGTTCCTCCCCAGTGCTTCATTCAGGTTGGCCGCCACTGTGTCCCACCGCGAAGAATTCACAAAGGGATTCATCGCAAGCACTTCCCTTAAAAGGAGGATATCCTCGACGATCGTGAACCGTTTTCGACCCACTTGGGCAGAAAGAGGCTCGAGTGGAGCGGCCATGATCGCTCAGCTCTTGCCGGATCTCGTAAACTCTCGCGAGGCACGGGAGTGCGCGCGATATTTCCCGATATTCCCGATACCTGCGCCCGAAACACCCGATACTCTAGCGCATGCGTAATGGCTCCGGCGCAGTATCGGGTTTCGTTATCGGAGTGAGAAACGATCTACTAAAACTCTCTAATAGCAAAACATAGTTGTAACAGTAAGGAGATAATTCAAAATTAAATAAGGTTTGGCTCGATATTCTTCTTCCTTTGGTTCTGAACAGGTCGAGCCTCGGTTGAGACGTTGGTGAATAAAAAAAAGTTTCAATATATATATAAATATAAGTAATAACAAAAGGACACCCATAACAACAATTAATTTGGGCGGCGGTTAAAGCAAGGGAATATAAACGCACGTTTGCCGTGTGTACCTTTCTTTGTGCTGTTCAAAAAAGCACGGAGCACGAACCGACTGCAGTTTACTCCGGTGTTCTCCAGTTAGACGTCCGCTGATGCCACGGGCAGCGAAGGGCAGAGTACTAAGTAAGCCGCGCCATGGCCCCACTCACGCGTTTCACTCTCTCCTCAAGCCAGAATATCAAGTTACCTCAGCCACCATTATGTCTTATTTGTAAAAATATCTGCTTGGGATAAGTTGCGTCCTGCTGGGGTCAGTACAGGAAGAAGAAGAAAGGAAGACTATTACCATTTTCGAATTCACAAATAAAGTGGGCCAATCCTAGAAGTTGGACGACAAAAAAGTAAGTAGCTTTTAAAACAGGGTCAAATAAGGTTAAAGAAACGGAAAAAAAAATACATTCTGCTTTCAAAGAGAAGATGATAAGTGTGCAGCAACAAACGAGCATGCATGCTTGTGGCAATAACACCTTCACATATTATCACATCTCTTTTAGTGGATTTTAGGGTAGACGGAGCGATGTCTCGTGTTGTGACATTATGAAAATGGTCGTAGTCACTATAACCGAGAAGGACATTGTTATTTCTTGTCTGTGCACTTACCTATCGCCTCGAGCTTCTCGAAGAGGCATACAATCACTTAGTGTCCCCTCCCCACTTTCGATCGCAAAGAAAAAAAAAAAAGGAACTAAAAAAGGCGGATATAACTTGCCCCCCCCCCCCCCTCCCTTCTTTCTTTTTGTAGAAATGTTCATCTGGATTTTTCGGCATGGTTGTTAGGGTATAAAAAAAATAGATTCAGGGGCTTGCTGTTGCAAAAGAAAAAAGGCTTTGCGGAACTGAAGAGTGCCAAGCCTCCTCGCCTCGACTTGACCCCCCCGCCCCCCCCCCCCCAAAAAAAAAAGAAAATAATTAACTGTTTTAGAAAGGGAGGGGGGGGGGGGGGTTGGTCCTGAAAAAAAAATGTAACGGATTACAAGGAATCCGTTACGGAAAAAATGTAAGGAAATTACTTTAAAATTACTCTAGAAAATATGTAATTAATCCGTTACAAAATTACTGATAAATGTAAGGGATTACAAGTAATTTCGTTACTTGTAACGGATTACGTACAAGTCTGGCTGCAGCTACATGGGTGCTTCGCTCGTAGGCGATACTAAGGCGAACTTACGCTTCCACTGTACGAAAACGGCTTTTTGCAGATGATGCAGTGGACTTCCTTGGAGTTAAAAACTTCACCGCTGGAGTTTCCTTTAAACCCAAACTTTCCAGTGAGATTGCCTTTATACTCGTGAACTCGTCCATTTTTACGTGCCGAATACTGGAACAAGTAACCATGGCGCTGTTAGCTTCCCACCTTGATTTTCTGCATGTTCGTCTTGCCTGGGCAGGATGTGTAATAGATCCTCAACACGTGAAGTTTTGCGGTCGCGCGGGTATCAATTGCGGGCCCGGCTTGTTCGTCTGGCCCTCGGCAGAACTGTAATGTATATCCTCGAACACGTGACGCCTCGCGAGCGCGAGATTTGAACCTTGCTCATAGCATCTGGCTGGGAACAGACTTCTTTTGAGTACCGATTAAAAAAACGATTAACCGGCTAAAAAATTTGATCGCGATTAAAGCCTTAATCGATTAATCGAAACGTTAATCGATCAATTGCCCAGCCCTAGAAATAAGCCCTAGGAAAACACCTAGATCATCCAGCACACACAATATGAGGTAGGTACGCGTGCACCTCTTTTCCTCTCCCCAATAAAGAGGAATTCAGATCAAATCAGAGCACAACTTGCCATGGGAGGGGCTGGCTCGATGTCGTCGCGTGCTGAAGTGGCGGGCTTGGCTCAAAGGAGGGTGGCGCTTGGCTGAGGGATTCTGCAGACGAACATGGCGAGCTGTATATGGAGAAGGTGATATAAGCCCTAGGAAAACACCTATATCATCCAGCACACGCAATGCGAGGCAGGTACACGCGCACCTCTTTTCCTTCTTTAACCCCTTAATATAGAGGAATTCCCCTTAATAGAGAGATCAAAACGGAACACAACTTACCGTGGGAGGGGCTGGCTCGATGTCGTCGTGTGCTGCAGTGAAGGACCTGGCTCAGAATCCGGCATGGGAGAAAAAGTGCTGTGTCTCCCCTCTGGAGTAGTCAGTCTGGGAAAAGAAAAGACAGTCTGTTTAACCAGTGTCGGTGAAATGACAACTGGGAACAGCTAAGACATGGTTCGGTACCCAATGTAAGTAAGCTTCAGTACTCGCAGTCAATGCAGTACATGTGTTGGAGTAGTTATAAACACAATGAAAAAAAATTTGGTAACAGCCAAATAAGGTCTGTACTCTCAATACTTTTTTATGCATAACCTCATGATTAAAGCTTGCATCTGGGCACTTCACAATTTGTATTGGCGGTAGGTATTGACAAATTAGAAAAGTGATGCCTCTTGGGGCGGAGACACCCACAATTTCGTTGTCATGTTTACCTCAGACTTGGTACTGCAAACTTGCTCAACCATCTTTTTACGGTGCTTGTGAAGTCTTTATCTGGAAAATGCTTGCTGCAAAGTCTGTAGTTTGTGTGCAGCGTACGGGACTTTACAGCTTGCAGAGAGGTACTGCCAATAGCCTGAAACCACAGCCGCTGCCTGCAGGTATTAAAATGTTTTTCTTTAAGAATAAAGCACAGACCATTGCTTTAGTGCAGATTTTTAAATGGAGTAATGGCAGTAGAGGCTTCATTCTCAATTGCATCCCACACATTCGCAGTCAGTTGTACATGTAGCTACAACAAGAGTTAAAGCAAGCCAAAAATGCTAGCTTTGATAATGGCAAGACTGCGGGCATACCGCAGTCTTGGTCTCTTCAATCACCGCATGTATAAGTACAAGGATGCATGTCAAAAATGCATAGTTAATATATGAATGCATGCTTCCACAGTATTCACGCGGAGCACTGCTCACCTAAATCGTTTTCGGGAACAAATTTCCTCCTAAGTATATAAAACGCTAGCGGTCAGCACAATTTTGCGGGGTCAATATATCGCGAATTTCGCGAAGTGCCACTTTCAGGAATAGTTCGGTTGTAAAATATTTCGTGATCGGGAGTTATATTTCTGTATTCGTTTCAAAGGGGCGAGTTATTCGCGTGATCAATTTTTGCGAAAATCGATCACGCGAAAAGCAGTGGACAAGGTACCGATGGAACGACGCACGCAGCCTGAGGAAACTGGTTGTTTAGGTCGCCCTATTTACATGATAAAAAGAAATATCTCGCTTTATGGTGTGAAAAATTTAATGCTGTGGCATCGGAATTGGCGATTCACTTTAAGAAAGGTTGGCCCCAATTACGAAAGGCCTATGAATAAAACAGGCACGGTAATAGGGCAAAACCGAAATTGAAAGCAGACGCACGCGCATATCTTGCAACGTATTTGTCTCCATAAAAAAAAAGGAGAGTGCTGTATTTGTTTTTTACAAAAAAAAAGAAAGTGTAGCTATTATATAGCAAACCGATTTCAGCAATGTCATGCAGAACAGGAGAAAAAAATACAAGAGTTATTCACTTACCGTTGGGGGTGTTTGGGATATAGGTGTAGAAACCCTTCTGCATCTGCACCACATAAAAAGCAACCTTTCATTTTGCATGCCAACGCGCGACGCGCAACGCCGCACAGCTGGAACAGCGCTGCAATGGTCCTCCTCACTTGTGTTTCTCGTTTCATATAGTATCAGCTGCATAGACGCAGCTAGGTAAACATGAGCGTGCTTTCTGTGACCTTCGCCTACATCCTTGGGACTCCTATCTTTTTTCGGGATAGAATAATGCGGCACCCCTTTGCGATCCATTTCTGCAAGCGCAGACGACACTCCCCGCGACGGGTCAGCTGAGCGTGTGACCGCCTCAAACGCGTCGTCCCACGAGTTCGAACAAGGCCGTGGTCGTTTGGGCTTTTGCTATGCAAACCGTTCTGGCGCCTCTCTTTTTTTAGTCCAGGCCGATGCCGTCGGTATCTGTGGTATCAGTCTGCGTCCTCCAGACGCGAATTTGGGCAGATTAGCTAATCATTTAACCGTTTCGAATCCCGCTCGTCCCGTGCTCATAGTTTGGACAAGGTCAAGCAAGTTTGGAGTTGCTCGGCTTATCTCTTTGCGGTCTCTTCCTCTCCGAGCGTGTCACCGTGTTGACGCCGCAATATCTTTTCTGTGGCAGACCACCATCGTTGAGAGTTCCCTTTCCGCGAAACCGATCGTAACAAAAGTACATCCTTGTCTCGTCTGGACAAACTGTCTGCGTAACACTCTTTTCATAACTTGAGCACCTATTGAACGACTATTTGGCAAGGTCGCGAGTATTGAGGAACAACTCGTGGGAACGGTGATTGCAAAGACGGGTGTGTCCTTGCCAACTTCGATTTAAGATTGTTTAACTCCTCGTTTTTTTGTTTTTTTTTTTAGCTGATGTGAACATTTTTTTATTCCCAAACACTGATTGACAAGAAGACGTAGTGCCGTTTTCAACGCAGCAGTAGTTCACCGAGGAATAAGATTGTTTTTAACACGATCTGAACCGTCGTTTGTACCTAGCAGAACGATAACATATGTTTGTGCTAGTGGGCTGCCCTTATTTCAAGAGCACCACTTGAGAACACATTAAAATAAACGCGATTAGTCAATTATAAATCGAAACTTGCGACACGGGTGTGCGCTCAGCGATTTCTTCATTTTCGTTTGGCCTGCATCAGTTTCGAGCCTCTGTCTACGTGTGCTAAGCCGCGGTTACTTTGTTGTTCATGATTCTCTAAAGAAAGATGATTCGGCACTAGCTTCATCGATGCAAGGAGGGAAATTAGCACCTCACAAAACTTAATGTACACACGTTTATAGTTCACCACCAACCACATCGTTTCGATTTAATGCATATGAGTCCACCATATGCATAATGCATAACGGCGAGTTCCTCAGCGATATTTGTCACGGAAACGACGACTTTCAGAGAAGCGAAGTATAATATATAACAGTGTGCTATTTTGCAACAAAAATACTTAAAATAGAGAACTTACCAGCTTCTCAGCGGGTGCTTGATTATCAGTTTCATATGCTTCGAATTTAAACGCCAAAAACGCATTTGTACCGTTTGTACTCCGCAATCTTCGCAGAAGCCCGTAGCCCTGCGCCTCGACCCCTCTCATTGGTCGTAACCCTGGGTAACCGTGTAACGGTTTTAGGTCAAGCATTCTTCTATTCCTTCCCGAAAATAAGCGGGTTCTTATATTCTAAAAAATTAGTATTACTTGTATAATACCATTGTTTTATAACGATTACTTTTACACGGCGTTTTTGTAACAAGAAATCAGAAACATAAAAAGTGTTTAGTTCGCGATATGTGGTGAGGGGCGCACCCTAACGCCCGATTAGCGGAAGTCGCCTTGAGTGGGACCACTGTATGCTTATTCACTCTGTTCTATTCCTTCCATACATCAAACGTGTCCCGGAAATGACGTCACAAAAGCCGGGAAGTTATGCTCTCAGATGTCGCGATTCTGGTGGTTGATTGTAGAAGTTCCGGTAAAAAGCACCGGAACTGTCACTGTCGTCACGACGTTGCAACTCCTCGCTGTTGAAACTCCCGCATACTGTCAGGTTGGAGAGTGACCTCCAGCAGAACAGTTGTCTGCCACATCCACCATTGCTGCCACGACATCGCCAGGATCGCGGCCGGCGGCAGCGTGGCATTTCTGTGACGTCATCGGGCGGAAATCTAGAACCACATTTTAGGACGAGGTACACACTAGTCACAAACGGGATCCAGGCACCGTAGTGCTAGAACGTCAAACCTATACGGAGTCTCTAAAGACGGTTTTAGGAGCTACCCAAACTGACCCGCTGTTCGGAATACCGAGGCGTTACTTATTCCGGTCTGCCATTTATTATGCTTAAAGGGGCCATGAAACGAATTTTGGGCTGGGATAAATGATTTTAAACTGGGACTTTACTAATCGCATATCGTTTAGTTGGTCAAAACAAAGAGGGTAGAAAGTCAAAAGCCAGCTTTTCGGTACAAACATTTGAAAGTATAGCGAACTATTTTGTACCTTCTTTCCTTCGAAAGCTCTCCGCCTTTTCACTATGATACATCCGCAGTTCCAAAAGCGCGTCGTCAGCGGTGCCAACCTGACGTCAGCCGAGCCCAGCTCACGCATTGGACACGAGAACTGCGTCACTCTGACGCATGCGCTCGTCAACAATAAATCCGTCGACGAATATTCGGATTCGCGTTCGTGGCCAATGAGTGCCCTGACGGAACTTATCGTCACTGGGGAATGACAAGTTCTATGGTGTGCATAAAAAGCACGGCGGAAGCTAGGAGTCATCGCACCGGTGCCGAAGAATGTCACGACGACGTGATTTCACAACTCGCATTTGAGTTGAGGATTAAAGCTAAGGAGGAAGAAGTAGGAAAATCGCTTGATGACCCCTTTAAGTTCAAAATAGTCACTGAAAAAGCGACAAATGAAGGTTATGTGCCAAAACCAATATTCAAATTTTTCCGCACTCTACAGTGAGGTGACGTCAACTGTTGTTTAACTTGCAACTCGAATAGACAACAAAAAAATAATAATTTTCCGCATACCTCCCCCCCCCCTTTTTTTTAGCTTGTCAGAGTTTGAGTAGCATTCGTTTCACACCACCACTAAAACATCTGATGTCAACTTTTCAGTGTTGCCAGTAGAGCATCAGCTTTTCGGCCCAAAATTTAGTCTTCATTAACATCGCGAAAAAAAGAATTATTGTGACTGGTCATTTGCGTTACTCTACTTGTTTTGACCTCAAGCAAAAAGAACGTTTTGGGCGTTGTTCATACGCCGCGCGAAGAAGTTCTTACAAGATCTGGTTGTCGAAGGAAGAAGCGATGTTTTTGTTGTATGAAAGGTGTACGTTTTGATAATATTGCATATATCTAATCTAAACTACACCTGCATATATCTGAATTCTCCGCATAAAGAGGAAAATTAGTAATGCTCCGCGAGGAGCCGGGCTTCTTTTACTAAGTTTCTTTAGGTAATAAAGAGTATAGTTTAGACGTACCAATGCCTGTGTTTAACCAATTTCGGGGCAAATCAGTGACTCAAAACTTCGTCAGAGTTCCTCTTGAAAGATGTCCCGAACTGCCTGCTTCGAGGATTCTGGAAATCCACAAGCTGCTTGCCTGTGTGCCCCAATTCAATATCTAAAAAAGAAAAAAAAAACTCGCTCAACGTGAGACTTCCGAAACCAAGTGCCGTGAATTCTCAAGTAGAAGGTCGGAAACAATGTTTCACCGAAAACGAAGGTTTTTCGTCTTGATGATGATTTTCTTTAGAGGCTAACTTTGCTACATATTCTGGATCTCGGGGTTTCGTTCAAGAAGCGTCTCTGAATTACGAGGTGTAATTTTTGTTTTTTCGGTGTTTTTTGTAGTTTTGTAGATATCTTGCCTGAACATGTTGCTTCGGGAGTCTACGTCAAAACCGAAACTGCCGGTTCGAGAAACGGCAACCTTGGTAATCAGCGGCGTTGGCACATCACTCTCGTAGCAAAATACAGCGACACATACGTCTCGCTCGGTCGTGGGAGCGCAAGAGGCTACAACTGTTTTACTGCTTTGCTTTCAAAGCGGTAGTTTTAAATTATTAAAGTCGTAGCTTTATGGGTCCAACCAACCTCATGAGCCACGTAAGCACAAAATGCGTAGGTCGGTCAATCGGTAACTTCTAAACGATCTTGGAACAAAACGGCAACCAGTGCCAGGGATCTAACAGCAGGTCACCGGTGTGGCAGCTGAAGTGCCCTGCTAATAAAGCTACGGACGCAGCAGGCAGGAAAGGTAGGAGCAAAAGCAGGTGGTGTGAGAAAGCGCATGGAGTGGAGATATTGCCACGCGCGTCCGCGAGCGAGCGCGTGCGTGGCCTAGTGGTTACCGCGATTGACTATTGTGCGGTAGACCAGGGTTCGATTCCTGAGCGCGCGTCTTTTATTTATTCTTTCAATTTAGATTTCTGGTAAATTCGAGAACCATTTTGCTTGTTCGAGGTCCGAATGTTCTCCACGCCGAACCTTCTATGCCGATTGTTCCAGGAGCCCACACGTGCACATAAGGGGCTCCGCGTGGCGAGCCGCGGTCAGTATCGCCCCAGCGTTCAATCTTGCTGTTTCGCCGAAATCCACGCCTGCGACGCTAGCCTTTTTCTATTTTGTTTTGGGAACAAGTTCTCCCCAGTAAACGCTTAGTTTGCTTCAGTTTTCATCGCCTCATCATTTGTCTTTCGTGACAATATGTGGAAAGGGCAAGAAAAAAATATCTTGAACCATTTTGAACCGGTTACCGTTATATTTTTTTTTCGGTTCCGTGCCGATCCAGTTCCAAGATGGCGGCGAAGATTTCGGTTCGGTACAGTTCCGGTTCGGCTAAAAATAACGGTTCGGTTCCGGTTTTCGGTTCGGTTCTGTTCCGGTTCGACACCCTGGCTTTAAGTGTCTGTCGATCATTTTTCCCTTGAACATTGTCAGAAGTGAAAGTGTACCAAGTCCATTGTTACAGCTTGAACTCGCGTACGCTGTGCTTATATACTTTTGTGTGTATAGCAATGTGAAATGTGCCTTTTTGCTCCTATACAAGGGGCGTTCATAAAGTTCGTAATATCGGCACAAAAAATTTAAAAAAAAACGGAACAAAACAGGCATCAACATGAGCGCGCGTCCCTCTAGTTTCCGCACAATATAAACATCGCATGCTATAGAAGCTCGGAACGCCGCTAGGGAGTCGAAACTAAAATGGCACCGCCCGTCGGTGCCAAGCACACGCAGTGATCCGTTGTTTTCATTTGAAGGGATGCAATGCCAAGGATATTCATTCTAATGTTGAAGCGTTGTTCGGGGACAACACCCCAGTTTATGACACTTCGGTTAAATGGCACAGACGCTTCCAGTGTGGCCAAATAAGAGGAAAGCATTTCAAGGACGGCGACCAAGTGATTGCTCAAGTGGAGTGATTTCTGAACACTCAATACGAGGAGTTCTATAACAATGGCTACCGGCTTGTGGTGACTCGCTGGAAAAAGTGGGTAACTTTTGGTGGCGAACATGTAGACAAAGTCTCAACTCCTACTCGAGTTTGACTGCTGAATCTCTATTCCTTCGTGACAATAATACGAACTTTATGAACGCCCCTCGTAACTGCCTTGAACAGGTTGAACAGTATTCATAACTAAATAAATAAGGGCTTAATTATCTAGTAGGTACAATATGAAAAAAATGAAAGCCGTTTATCCCTGTAACGCCGAATTAGAGAGCAGCTCTTGAGGAGGAGGAGGTGAAGGTGCGGAAAGGGGGCTATGCCTTTCCTCCTCTCCTGCTCGCCTCCCATTTAGGAAAACTTTCCGCTTAATTTGGCGGGGAAATTTTTCCGCTAGATCTAGCGGGGAATTTTTTCCGCTAAATTTAGCGGGGAAAATTTTCCGCTAAATCTAGCGGGAAATTTTTTCTCCTAAATTTAGCGAAAAATTTTTTTCCGCTAGATTTAGCGGGGAATATTTTCCGCTAAATTTAGCGGGGAAAATTTTCCGCTATATTTAGCGGGGAAAATTTTCAACTAGATTTAGTGGGGAAAATTTTCTGCTAAATTTAGCGGGGAATTTTCCGCTAGATTTAGCGGGAAAAATTTTCCGCTAAATTTAGCGGGGAAAATTTTCCGCTAGATTTTGCGGGGAAACTTTTCCGCTAGATTTAGTGGGGAAAATTTTTCGCTAGATTTAGCTGGGAAATTTTTTCGCTAAATTTAGCGGGGAAATTTACCCATCATGCACCGCGCGGTTACGCCGACGCCGACGGGGACGCCGACGCCGACGTCGCTCATGCCGCAAACGGGCACCTAAGAGCTGCGCTCTAAAAAAGGAGCAGTAACAGGTGACGTAAAAAAAGCACGCGGAACGATGAGCAGAAGGGCAGGAAAGCGCGCTTCCCCTCTCTTGGTGATCCAGAAACTTCAGCGCAGAGGCTTTGTATCAGGATGGTGCTAAAGTGAAGTGCGCGCAACGTCACAAAGAGACAAGGGCATGACGTAATCTGTTTCCATACAAAAACCCTGCCCTAGGGACCACCTGAACTGAGAGCACAACCCACTCCAGGCACCGAAAGACTATGGATCATCCTGCCATATGCACAACCCGAAATAAGAGTACCACCCACCCTAAAAAAACTACCCCATTTAAATGCGTTTGGAAGAATGACCAAAGATGCAGCCAGTTTTTAGCTATACAACATCTGTAGCAAATATTAATGCATTCATAAAGTTACAGGCTGAAAAGCGAGCGCGCCGCTAGGAATAATAGAAAAGTAAGTGCTGGTGCCGGCGCAAAGCGTTGAGGAAGGTTGACGATAATATTACCTGGAGAAGGGGAACAAGGAGAACAAAGGACAAACACAAATCTCTAAACACAGTTATCTGACTGATGCGTGACCGAGAAAATTCGTCGCGCAACAGTCACCTAGCTGTGTTTGAAGATTTGTGTTTGTCCCTTGTCCCTCCTGTTCCTCTTCTCCGTGGATTATTATCGTCATTTTGTCCAGCTCGATCACACCTTTGCATTAATTGCATTATTATCAGGATGGTTGCAAAGCGATATTTCTGTTCTGATTTGCGCAGAACAAAATTCCTAATGCTATCCTGAAGCGAATCAAAGAACGTTTCATAGATTGTGCACAAGTGCTTTGTGCACTATATATGAACGGTTTATGAGCCGGTTGCTTGACCAGAAAATCCCACTTGCGGAGATTTGGGTTAACGGGAGAGGTACCCGCGTTCATCAGCCAACCGCCCCAGGTGGATTTGTTTCACAGTTATAATGTATTTATAAATTAACCATTCGCGTATAATAAGGCTGCGCTGACGGTTGTCTGTTGTCTGCCGCAGGAGAGGAGGTGCAGGTCTACCTCAAGCTGGAGCCCGGAGATCCTGAGCAGGTCGTCTCCAGGAACATCGTGGCCGACTGGATAGGGACTAAGTACCCCAAGGAGGTGAGAGGGTTATTCGAACGCGTTCAGTTGACCGCAGGCAGGGCCGCTCAGCTCTGATGCACTCTGGAACGAGGTTTCACTAGCCCTTTAGAGCTTGTGGAACAAAACGCCGCGTGGGACGGAAGGAACTCGGGCCCGGGGTCCTATTTTGGTTAAGATGAGAGCAAGAACGCTCTCAGCTTTTGATTGGACGTGGCGTTGTAGCTTACATATAGCAACCAATGAGCGAATTTTGACCCGTTCGCGAGTTTACAATCGATATTTGATGAAAACGTCTCACCAACACGCAAATAACCAGAAAGGTCTCGCGGCCTTTGGCGTGGTTGTCTTATTAGTACTCCTTCAGCCACGGATTGGTGTCAGTTTGTGTACGGCAGCAGAACAACTTCATATTTGTAAACGATCCGCGAGTTGTCAATGGCTCCCAAAGTGAAAAAGCAGACAATCACAATTTCAGCCTGCGTCCAATCTCAATTCGCCGCGGCGCTTGGCTCGTAGTAGAATGGTAGCAAACGATAAACGTCCTTTTTTCTTAGGAGACGACGAACGGTGTTTTCTCGTTTTATTTCCGTCTGCAAATAACGCTTCGTAGAAGACGATCTGCGTTCTTCACTCACGTTAGCGGACGAACCGTCTACAAACGCTATCTTCGCTCTCTCCGAGAGAGGCAAGGTAAACCTCGCTCTGGCGCTTTTGGTGACCAAAATGAGACCCCTGAACTGCGCCTGCGGGAAGACGCGGCTCGTCGTTTTCGTCACATCACTGACATTATAGGCCTTTAGTTTCCACGATGACCTGAAAGCTATTCGCTCCTCTTGGTGCGACACCACAGGGCAACGATTATGCTTTCGTACTGGAAGCCATGACTCAGACATCTACGCTGATCGTGCTGAAGCATCGCGCGGCCCTCGGTTACCGAGTAACGTTTGTCGTAAGCGTTCGCAAGCAGTTGCCACGTAGTTGGTGCTACTCAGAACGTAGATGTCTGAACCAGCCTAAAGCGGCGGTCCCACTTCTCATACATCATACAAAGGACAGTCTGCTGACACTGTCCGAGGCTTACTTGCATGACGCTCCTGTCATATTGGTCTTCCGAAACTGTCTTTGTGCATGTTCGAAGCATATACATGTTTAAAGCAAACATGCTTCGAACATGCGTGAGGCCAAGACAATTCTCTCATCATGTCTGCATCGAACACCGCACGTTTTGCACGATGTAGACCAGTGTGGCTGCGACATCATGGATGCACCCGTTTGATGGCTGCTCTTTCTCTCGTGTGGCAGTACATTATGGTGGGTGCCCACGTCGACAGCTGGGACATCGGTCAGGGTGCGGTAGACAACGCGGCCGCCATCTTCGTCATCTGGAGGGCGCTGTCAGCGCTCAAGAAGCTCCAGCTGCGGCCCAAGAGGACCGTGCGCTTCGTCGTGTGGACGGCCCAGGAGCAGGGCGGTGTAGGAGCGACCGAGTTCTACCGTCGTCACGCGGCGGACAGCTGGGAACGTCAGCCTCGCCTTGGAGCTCGACTTGGCCGCCTTCGCGCCCCTGGGCTTGGCGCTGTCGGCGGTCAAGAACAACGACACTGTGTGCATCGCCAGGGAAATGCTGAAGGAGTTCGAGCCCATCGGCGCTAGCCAGTTGCTGAAGGGCGGCAGCGCCGGCCGAACTTAAACACTGGAGGATCGCCGGCGTGCCCGTCGCAGGACTCGTGACCGCCTGGTACTACCACGAGGACATGCGACACACGGAGGCGGACACGGTGTCCGGCATCAATGCCGCGGACATGGACCTCTGCGCCGCCATGGTGGCCGGCCTCCTTCACATGGTGGGTCAGATGGAACGCAAGCTGCCACGCTGACTGCACACAGACACTGGGCTTCGCCCATACCTCCTAGAAAATAAGGCCCGCGCCTACCCCCCCCCCCCCCCCACCCCCTTCTCCCCAAGCGTCATCACTAGGGGATCCAAGCAGCGTCGCCAAGGCTTTGTCAGCGTCGTTGCCAGCGCATCGTGCGGAGTCCAGCAGGCAGCTGACGCCAAGACGGACGTGTTTGCCGCTTTGCGGCGTCTCTCGTTGAGCTTAGCGTGTTTGGCACTTGGGGCGGGTCGGGGATCCGCTAACGAAGACGTGATGCGCAGGACCTTGTCTTCTAGGTGGTATTGGCAAGCCAGCGGTGGTGTCTTTTCTTCCACCGCGGGTCTCGGTTATCTTTTCTAATTGAATCAGGACGTTTTCTTGAACGCCTAAAGGGCACGAACGTAGCACATGACTCTAAACGTGAGACTGGCGTAGGAAAACGAAAACGCGGAAGACAAAAAAAAAGAGTCCTTTGTTTGTCTTTTTTTGTTTCCCTCAGTTTTTTTTTTTTCCTTTTCTTACCCCACTCTCAGGTTTACAATCATGCTCAACTTACACCAGCTCAGCTGCAGTCTGACCATTTTTACGAAAGTTGCTGTGCCACAGTCAATACAACACACTATTTTATTCGCACCTAAAGCACTGTCGTTTAGTCTTAGGAAATACCACTCTCCAGAACTTACAAAAAATACACGTATTACACGGAAGAAATTCGTAAGAATATATGAAACGTTTCATGCATGACCACCCCTCTGTTCCACTGTTTCAGAAATATAGTGTAATCTAAGTTCACAAGTATGTATACCGTTTAAGCTCAGGCTATAAGCACGAACCATTAAACCTTACTCATACTTTTGTTCAATTAGCATGTTAATCTAGAAAAACGGTCAGATATCCCACACGTAGCACCGATATTTGCAACAATTATTCGTGCAAAACAAGTTACTGAGAGCAAATGATAAAACGTAAACTTTCAGAATTGTTGAATTTCTTAAACAATGCAATATACGACTTGAATGAACATCAAAAAAAAAAAATTTGAGGTTATTCTTTTTTAATGCAAATATGATTATATAAAATTGCAGTTTTTAAATTTTTGTTGAGCATTTATAGTCCAGAGTTGTTTCATTGTGCTCTATATATTTTCATCATTCTTAAATCTGTTGTATATTGATATTTTTTTCTGTGCATAGTCTCTGCGCAATGTACGTAGTGTACTGTATGCCCTCGTGATCTATAATTGTATAATTTCTGGGGAGGGGAGAGCCCGTCAACCTCACTGATCAGCTCTCTTCCTCCAACCTTCCCCATCGCTTTGAAGGGAAATATAAAGGCATTATTATTATACTTTTGTCGGCGTTTGCAATTTGGAATAAACCAGCAGTCGTGAGTTGGATTCAATTTGTTCCGCGCCTTTTCTGCGTTGATGGCAAGACATCGGTGAGCGACATGAACTTTTCTTCAGCCGGGGCCAGGTTTAATTAAGTGACCGAAAAGTAATTACAAGGGCTAAAAAGAACTGCGCCATAGGCAGTGCCCGGCACATTGTTGCGGTATTTAATCGATATTCTATCGTGCTTCTACCACGACCTTGAGTGGGCTAGGGAATAGCATTGCTAAATAAATAAAACAAAGCCGCGAACCTTTACTGAAAACTCCCTCTTCTCGTTACTGAATCAAATTCGGCTGGCGAGTGACACGGTTCCAGCGTTACGTGCCATCAGGAGAGTCATATTTTGATTTTCCTGGTAGTCCTTCTGGCTTTACCGAAAAATCGCAATGTGTCCTTAGCAATTTTATTCCATCTCAGTGTGTTAACTTCAGGGCCTCTTGAAAAATGCATTACATAAGGGGGGTGTCAAATTCAATTTTCTACATTTAAGACCAACAAAAACCAAACACTGAAAAAAAGAAATGGTCAGGAAACATCAGTATATACACATTATTAAAAACAATTTAGGAATCTCGTGCGAAAAACATTTGTAATTACTAGTAGTTACCAAGCTTGAGGGCAGGCTATTTTAATCTGATATGCATAATGGAAGGGGTGAGCATTTAGATATGTTGGTTCTGCAACAAATGGGTTCCACTTTGCAGGGGTGATCGAGGCGAGATGAAATAGGGCGAGCCGGAAAAATAAAGGCTCGGGGAGATCACGGATTACTACAGAATCTGTTCATGAGAGACAGGTGACCTACTCTTTTTTGAGTGTCGAGAATTTGTAAGAATGAGGATTGCTTTAAGTAAGACACGCTTCTTCAGGAGTAGTTACGAGTGATAAAATAAGTAGTACGAATTCGGACAGCTCCCAGTAGGTCAATTAAATAGCTTCGATGAAGGTTCCATATCACTAGAGCATACTCTAGACTAGTGCGATATAAGCTAAACTTCAACAAAAGAGTTCGCGAGAAAAATATGCCTTCTTAAATCTCCTAATGTTTTTTGTTAGCTTTTGAACAGATGTAGTTGACGTGACTTCCATGATAAATCTCCAGAGAGGTACGCCCCTAAATATTTAAATGCCTTTACCCGCTCCATGTCGCCAGATGAAATAGGATAGGAAAAAAAAAAAAAACTTTGTTTCGTAATCTTGAGAATGACATTATTTTAGATTTATCCGGGCTGATGGTCATGAGCCATAAATGGCACCAAGTTGTTAATGCCTCTAGATTTTGTTGCACGGCTGTGAAGTCATCAGTAGAAGAACTATTTTGATAGAGCAAGAGGTCTTCAGCATATGAGCAGACTGCAGAGGATAATGAAGAGGAAATATCATTTATATAAATTAGGAAAAGTAGCGAACCTAGAACAGAACCCTGAGGGACCCCAGAGATGGCATTCAGAGGAGGGAAGTGGCATTATCGACGATCACAGATTGAGTACGATGTGACAGGAAAGCTTGAATACAGGAGACAACGTTACTGTTGCCGTTTAGATTTGTGAGTTTAGATATTAATTTGTTATGGGGAACCTGGTCGAAGGCTTTTGAAAAGTTCATGAAGATTGCCTTTGATAGTTTGGAAGAATGCAGGTTAGTATGTATATCAATGGGCCTATAAAGCAGCGAAGTACTTTTGCAGAAGCTTGTTTTTGAAGGCACACTGTTTGTTGGGGCCTTAGGTCGATCAATATTACCGCGTATTTCACAATAAGTGAAATACGCGGACACTTTTTTTTTTCACAGGCGGGGGGACCCCTTGGGTGTCCACCACCTCCATAAAACATGAGAAATGAAAATAGTTAATTATCTGGAGATTCCGAGCGTTACTCTTATTGCTTATTTTAGGTGCTTTGTGAATTATATTTTAACAACAAAGTCAAATCTTTCGGTGTAGAAGACGTACTACAGCAATTATTGTTTGAAAACGCCCTCCGACGGCGCCCCTTGGCGTTTGTTTCAGGGCGCAGAAAGAGGCGCGTGTCACGATCTTTGATTGAACCTTCAATAGGAAAATTAGCCGCCCATGAGCGTAGTTTCGGGTTTTTTAGGATGCTTAGAGCCCGTGGATTGAGTTATCACCATAAATTGACAATATATAAAGACACATTTGATTAATATCGCACTGATGATGAGCGCGACCCACACTGTGCACAGAAAAACTTGCCCCAGTGATCCATACGTCAGATTGGCGGACTCTCTCGTAGTCGAACCCGGCGGCTGCCAGTGCAGTATAATAAAGGACGGCATTTCCCGTTCTCAGCTTCCTCGCACGGCATGCGCGCACCTTCATCATTGTGGTCTACTGCGCAGACCCCTTCCCGTTTCGATCTGGATGAAAATCAGTGCCGGCGTATTGTTGTGCATCACTTCTGCGTTACGCACGTTAAATACTTAAAAGGACACTGACAGGGTATTTATGCTCGCCGAGGTTTTTAGTTGTACGTGACATATGAGAGCCCAACTACCCAGAACAGAATTTGCGGCTCGAAATTCGGTTTTCTTTCCGCCCGAAAACCGCCGATCAAGAACTGGCCGGTTCGAGTCTCGCTCACTCTCTTTTCTGTGGTCACGGGCCGTTTTTGTAAGGTATCGATGCGACCACCAAATTTAATCAAAGTCGTGGGTCATTAAAGGCACACAGTCAATATTAAAAATAGAAAAAAATATGAAACCCATTTTTTGTGGCTTCAAAAAAGCTGCAAATACGTTGATTGAAAAAAAAGGTAGCACAGACAACCGGAAGCTTTCTGTGTGTTCACTGCATAATTCTCGACATGGCGTCGTTTCGCCTATCGTGGGACTAGCACTAGCAGATGGCAGCGGACGACGGGCGTTGGACCTCTACTTCAGAACTGTCGTTCACGGTACTGACGAATTCTGTCTTTCTTCGAAAGAGAAATTTTGGACCGATCAAAAGAACTGATATTCATCCCGTACGACACGCCCGACCAGCAAGCCGATTGCACGAAGACGTCGCCGAGCCGTCGTCCCTTCTCGTGGCTGAAGACATCGCTCGCTTAAACGTCAAGCACGAAGTGCGTACTTCGAGTTGAATACGCACGCGTACGGTTACTTTACGAGGTGCGAATGTGCCCTATGCTTGGTGCTGCTCGACTTCAAGCCGGGAGTGCATGTATTGAAGGGAAATCGGGAAATCGGCAGCAAACTTCCGACATACAGTCTACCCGCTGCATACCTTCGCATGACAGAGTTCCTTCAGTAGCTCAGTGGAAAGACGACCGCTTCACACGCAGAGAGCACGGGTTCGATACCTGGTGTGGGTGTACTTTTATTTATTTTTTTTTTTTTTGTCAAGCATTCTGCGCTGTTAGATTTCTTTTTTAAACAATTATCACAGAAAAAAACACCATCTTCCCGAGGGGAACCATGGGGTAATGCGGAGCATCGCAGATCGTAATTAACGGTGTTATTAACGGTGTTAGTAACGTTGTTAGTAACGTTGTTAACTTGCGTGTTATTACGTTGTTAACTTGCGTTGGTTACCACACAACGAATGGACGCCGCTTCTCGTTGCCGTAGTTCAGGGTCTGCCGCTCGCTTTAAGCGTTTGTGCTCAGCGTCGCGTGCCCTTCGCTGCGCAGCTTTGTCCTCAGTGGACGTAGCGTTGCTGTGAGTTTGTGGGGTGGTGCTGACGCTTGCTTGCGCCAACCCACTAACTGACGGGACTGCTCCTTCCATCACACTTCATCGGAAGAACGGAGTGAAGTGGAGTCAACAGCGCTGAACTGAACGCGCGCAGAGAGAGAGAAGGAGCTACCGCTGCTTATACTCACAGTTGAAGGAGAGGAGACTAGAGGAGGAGAGTTGCGCATGCGCGCGCGGTGTGGTTAGAATCGAACGCACGCGAAGTGCACGCACAGCTGATAGAGAGAGAGAGCGGAGAGAGTAACGCGCAGCTGTTGGAGAGAGGGAAGGAGGAGAGTTGCGCATGCGCGCGCGGTGTGATTAGAATCGAACGCACGCGAAGTGCACGCGCAGCTGGTAGAGAGAGAGAGCGGAGAGAATAACGCGCAGCTGTTGCAGAGAGGGAAGGAGGAGAGTTGCGCATGCGTAGTGTGAGTACAGACTACAACGCCGACGCCGCGGGACATAGACCCGAGCAAGAGATGCTCCGCATCTAAAAATATTTGTGGACGATACGTCGCTGCACTAAATGGTATGGATTCCATTTTTGACACCTGCGAACTCAATGTATATCACTTTCCACAAAATGCAAGGAGCATATGAATCGGGTAGCGTCCGCTTTCCGAGCTTCGAGTAATGGTTCTACAGGAATTGCAGCCAGCCATTGATCCCGACCCGTTGATCTTTCGGAAACTTGTGCACTCTGGCATAACTCTGGCCACTTTCAGATGCAGGACATGTGAGGCAACTCTTCACGCAACATCTTGGGAGTATTCTTTTCGGAGCTGATCACGGGAATTCACCACGGCACTCGGGCACTCACTACTAATTGCCGATTAAATGTACAAAACAACTCATCTTGAAATACAGAACAGCGAGCGGAACAAACATAACTGCAAAGGAATACCACGGCGAGCGAACGCATTTCGTCTGCTACGGTGCTACGTGCGGAAAGAGGAGGAGAAAAAAAAAAAAAACCCGCACGGTCGGGTGTAGCCATGTGACTTCCGCCACTCACGCTATCCTCTCCACTTCTCCGTTTCGGTTTCGGTTTCGCGCAGTTGCGTTTTTTGGCTTTATTGAAAAAATACGTGACTCTGTAGCAAAATATTAATTGTGTAGTATTCCGACACCATAATGAATCGCCTGACAAAAAAGGAAAAAAATATTTTGGGGGGTGTCAGTGTCCCTTTAAATACATCAGGCTAGCATTCGTACTGTACTGGCTAAATTTCTCAGCTACAACGTAAACACCACACCTCAAAGGCAGACCGACCTTGCGCTGTATAAACACGAACGTCTAACGTGTTCGTTGTTTTAGAGCGCAGCTCTTAGGCGCCCGTTTCCGGCTTGAGCGGCGTCGGCGTCGGCGTAACAGCGCGGTGCATTATCGGACATTTCCCATAATGCACCGCGCGAGCCCCCCCCCCCCCCCCGGGGTCACGTGACCTCGGGGGAGGGGGGAGAAGGGGTCACGTGACCCCCAGATCACGTGAGCCCCCTCCCCCAGACGTGCATTATGGGAAATGTCCCATAATGCACCGCGCGAACCCTCTCCGGTGTCACATGACCTCGGGGGGGGGGACGTGACCTGGGGGGACACGTGACCCCCCCCCCCCCCCGGAGGAGATTGAAGAATGAGGGGAGGGGGAGGAGGAGGAGGAGGAGGGGTATACCCTCCCCTGAGTACCCTTCCCTCCACCTCCTCAAGAGCTGCGCTCCAATTCGGCGTTACAGTGAGTTGTAAACGGCTTTCACTTTTTTACACTGACTCTTTCAACTGCTGCCATGTCGTACTGCATCAGAAGCCAGCCACGCTTCACTTATTCAATCGACCCTTTTTAAAAGTACAGCAAGCAACATTAGCGATCACTACTTCTTGAGCACAAAGCGTTTGATTGGATTCGAGTCCTCGCTGTGTCCAGTACAGGCTCAGAGTACTTGCTCAAACAATGGCGGACAGGCAATGGCGCGCACTTTCGGAAAAAGGTTTTTGACCGGTTATACCAATTCCAGATAATGTCCCGACTACTCTTCCTGGAAACACTCGGCGAAGGGGGCCGTTCGTCACTGGGTAAACAGGTCGCAAGGTCGTTGGCGTTTCTGCAGGAAGAGGACCGATCTTGCTTGTAGCCCCGGAATTACTCCCGGGACTACTCCCGGAACTGATCCCCGGAATTATGGTCCCATAAATTAGTGTGACTCATTCCAGAATTCCCGGAACTATAGTCCGTTGCAACTCAAGAACAGCAGAAGACGGAGTCCTTTCCTCATTCCACATTAGCAGAGCAAATGCTTGAGAGGAGAGCGGACTCCAGCGCTCGCTGTGTTAAAGGGGGGAAAAGGTAAGGGCTCCGTCTCCGACTCTTTTTGAGTTGCAACGTGGTATAGACGTACCCTGATACCTCTTGCGGTGGTTATGATTATGACTGGTGGCAATTCTTAGCATCAGTTTGCTAGAGACTGCCAGCTCCTGGTAGGCTCAGTTGCTAGAACGCTCCGCTGGTATTTGGTAAAAGAATGCGTTCAGGATAGTATAGACTAGCGAATACTCAACGTTGGGCTTCGATGCTGTTGTACCAGTAATTTTGTGCCATTGTACCAAGACATTTCGTGCGCAGCCAGCCGTAAGTGCAGTTCTGGCGTTTATTGGGTATGTAGGGACAAAAAATACCCCAAGGCAAAGATAAGAGTTGACGAATATGTCAGTGTTTAGTGGCGATTAATGGCCCTCATTGTGATTTTAGGATCAAGCACTGATCTTCACTAGGGGACTGGATAGCGCATTGACCAAACAGTTATGAAGCCACCGGAAGTTAACGGCTTTTCCCGGAAGTGAGCGCCTGATAGGCTTTTCAACTCTTCCGGGTGCTGGTTTGAAGAGTGTCCAGAGCGCTGGACCTTTTTCTTGTCATCTCAAGGGAGCCTGCTTGTTGCGCACTAGAGGTGCGTGTAGACCCGAGAAGTCTCCCGGAAACCCATTGAATGTGAAACTTTTGAGATTTTAGTTGATCAAGTGTGCATATGTCCCACGATCAAATTCCCTATTATCAGGATTTAATTAAAAACGGAACCATTAAAACCCACTCAAAGACACAAGAAAGCACGAAACAAAACATCAACTAGGAAGCCCAGCAGACACCTTACTTCCGGGTCGAGCATCGAACGCCCGGTGGCTTCACCTGCTCCAAGCTCAGAGAGCAGCCATGCGCCATCCAGCGCCTTATAGAAGAGATCAGTGGCCTGCTCGCACCGGCTAAACCAATTACGCACAGTGAATGGATCCAGTGTTGGTTTGTGTGCGTGATAGCTTTATACAAAAAAGTCTACGAGCGCCTTGATGATGCACTTTTGGTGCTTCTTAATTTCCTTCATAGGCTGCGGTCGTACTTGAAGTGAAGCAGTAAACTAAACTACGTCAGAGCTTAAAAAAAATCGGGTAAAATCTTTTTTTTTTTTTTTTTGGATGGGGGGGGGGGGGGGGCTGAAGAGTAAAAGTGTGAACTACTTCGTTTACTTATTGGTTTACTTGTCGATGTTCTACTTGTTTCTTCACCTAATATCTTTTTTTTATTTTGCAAAGAGATTTAGGTAATTTTTTGGATGAAAATCCACTTTATTTTAGATGTTTTCTTGTTTGCTTTGTTGGAACTCAATAAATGTGTCCGCATTTAGCAGATTTCAGAATACTGCAAGAGGCGTCCGGTTATCCATCTGAGACAATAGTACGATCTGTAGAAGTTCAATAAAGCCCCATTTCGTTCCCTGGTTTACTAACCTTTGGTTACGCCAAGTCTAACCTCCTGAGGATTTGACAGGCCAGCTCTGAGGACCCCCAATATGATTATATCACATATTTCAATAAAAAAATACGATGTTCCGCGTGTTATGAAATTCATATTCGCGAGTACTACGCTTGGTTTTGCTGGAAGTCCAAACGCAGACGACGATACGAGCTGATGAGACCAAACAGACGACGTCAAAAGAGCAGCATCATGCTGTTCGTCATGTTTCTGCACGTGTTCTATTGATATTGATATTGATATTATTTATTGCAATTGACATGTAGAAATGTACAGGCGTGCTGGTGATAGGGGAAGGCTGACGCCCATGCACTAGTGTGCCCACAACACCGACCTTATGCACTCTTACAATATATATACATTTGTACAAAATGATAAAAAAAAAAAACTAGTGTGCTTACAACACCGATTTCTGCACTCTTACAACATGTATACGTTTGTACAAAATGGTGAAAAAAAAACACTGAACCAATCATAAACCTCGTGACTTGCACTTTCGAGCCTACTTGAATGGTCCCATTACCTCGTAGCGTCGGCTGCGTCTTGACTTAAGCTCAAACGAAGTATCCGCAACTTTCACGGCCTATAGAAGGCGCGCTAGTTTCTATCAAGATGGCTGCCAGTGGGATGATCGTCGTAGAACAGCGGTACGAGGTTGGGTCCGCGACGCGTAAGTACTTCTAATTTTAGTGTAATTCGAGCGATTTAAGAGGTATACTTCCTACTTCCACGTCAGAAAAGTGTAAGCAAACACGTTTACTTTGAAGCCGATCATAAGGCTGATAATGTGTGGGGATGTTGAAACCAATCCTCGCACATTGCGGAAGATTCTGAACTGCCAGAGAGAGATGGCGGCTGACATAGCAAAAATAGCTGAAAGTCAGAAAAGATTCGATAAAAGATCGTAGTCTATCTAGGCATCTACTTTTAAGATGAATAGGCTGTCTACGACAATTGGTGAGACACAAACAAAAATATCACTATTGAAAGCGACCGTAACGAAACTTAAAGCGAAAATTGATGATCTGTAAAATAGGAGTAGAAGAAATAAATTGGTAATCCGCGGTGTTAAAGAATCCGACCGAGGAACAAAACAAGACTTAGTGGAGAAAGTAGTTGAAGGTATTTTTAAAACAAAAATGCGCTTTGAAGTTACATCCACTGAAAGAATCCACCGTCTTGGACACATGGCAAGGGGCAAGCCGAGGCCGATAATTTTGTGTCCTTGGAAACTATAATGAAAAGCAACATGTTATCAGAAATGAAAAAGAATTAAAAGGTACGCGCCTCTTCATTAATGAAAAATTCCAAAAATGTAAGGTTAATCATGAGCAAGCTCTGGGAAAGTGCGTACGAAAATAGAAGGAGAGCACAAAAGGTATTTGTTCATGCAATAAGCTGAATATCAATGGTGTAACTTACGGATGAGATGTTGCAACGGACCAGAGATTTGATTTCTTTACGTCTAATGTACATACTCATGAGCATGAAATTTTACAACATCATTTATCATACACAGAAAACTTCCTACTGATTAAACTCAATGCAATAAGTAATGTAAATAAAACGCGTAAACTAGAACGCATCTAATGGTGAATTCCACTCGTAGATCCGGAGCGCTTTCCAAAATCCGCGAGGGAGGCAAAATTCCGCTCCGTGGGACACGCTCCGAATCGACGAGCGGAAGATGAACTCGCCTTTTTGGAGCGACCCCTCCCCCGCTCCCCCTGCTCCCCCCTCGGCCGTCCAAAATGGCCACTGCTCGAACTTGACGAGCCCCCAACGCTTAGCCGACTGATCTTTCCGACGACCAGTGACAACTGTCATTGCTTAGCTGCAGAAATAACACACGACACAGGACGGGCGAAAATATCCACAGCACGGAGCCCATGTCACAAATAACGAGGAAGACGTCCGCATTCAGCACCGTCACATACCTTTCAGCCGCCTCCAAGTGGCGGGGCACGCACAGCGATTGCCAGCGGTGGAGTTAAAATTGCTGGTGCGGCTTTATTAAACACAGAGGTAACAAACCACCACTGCCACGGTCGTTGCCTAATCTGTTCTTGCTTTATTGCACGAGAAAACGCCGGCGGCATGCAGCGTAAAAAAAAAAAAAAAACTAAACAATCAGTGGTGGCAAAATGAACAGGCCCAACCTTGCGTCTGCCTCCTTCCGATTTTCTGCCGTTCTTTTTCTCGTTCTTCCTCTCACGATCACAGAGGTCAGCGCTTCCGATTTGTCACGCTCCTGTCCCGGCTTTCAACACGAGGCAGAAGCGTTCGAGCCGTCACAATCCCGCGTAAACAACCGACGCCTCCGAGAAAACCCAGCTCGACCGACTCGACTCCGTCCCTTCGTCGACGGCGCGGCCAGCGCGGCCGGTCGCCGGCAACGCCCCGTCGCGCATGCGCCACCGTCGAGGGAGGGGAAATGACGTAGCGCGCTCTGTGGCGCTCTGTCAACTTCCGTGTGGATTTCTCAAATCTCGCAGATCTCGCAGATCAAGTTCGGGGGAGTGTGAGGCGCTCCACGGGGCGGTAGCTGCCAGAGATCTACGAGCGGAAGATGACCAAGTCGAGCCAGATCTGCGAGCTGAATATACGCGCTCCAAATGGAGCGCTTTTGGAGCGCTCGAGATCTGCGAGCGGAATTCACCATTAATTGAACATGACCCTAGCGTGGTGGCTATTACTGAGACATGGCTAGATTCATCTGTGACGGACGATGGTTATCATCTTTTTCGAAAAGACAGAGAAAGTAGAGGAGCAAGTGTTGCTCTACTAGTTAAAGCATATTTTACTGCTTCGGCGATGGAAGGCGCCACCGGTATTGAAAACATATAGTGTAATAAAATTTAAAAACAGTGAGTTAATAGTTGGTGTAGTGTATCGTCCTCCACAGATTTCATCTGGATATTTTAATGAGTTAAATGAGTTCCTTTTAGAGTTTGAGTAAGTTCGAAAAAGGTTGTCCTGGTGGGAGATTTCAACCTTGATGGTACAGATTGGGCGACACTAGGAACTGGGGACCTGACAATTATTTCGTCTGCGTGACTGGGAAATGTTCCAAAGTGCCTAGTACGTACGAATTATTCGTGATATTTGCTCTTATAATCGAGCGCAGAGAGGAAATGCACTCGCTTTTTTCCATAGAAATGCATTACCGGAAGTCAATTTCCGACTGCTTGCTGTCTGCTTCAATTTGCAACAGCACACTAGAGCCAGTTGAACCTCTAGCGTACATTATAATAACTCTATGGTTTCTTGGCCTTATTTTTTACAGAAAGAGAACTACGTACGCCTTGCAATTTCACAAGAAAAAACCGACCTGTGAAATACACCTTTGATGAAAAGTTTAGATCGCTACGTGCAGGCATCGATTTTTACGGTCCATTTTAGATCGAGCCCGGTGACACTATATTATTTATCTTTATCCGATGGTTGGCGCATGTAACCAATGATGTAACGAACGTGAACGCCTGCATATATTTTTAAATTTCGCGCCTCCGGTGCCTTCGGCCAATTTTCGGCGCATCAAAACTAACATTTAATGGTTCCTATTCACGCACGTCCTGATTCTTATAAAAAAAGCGTCTGTCTGAACAATATAATTTCCCTTCGTGCATTGCCTTGATTAGCCTTGACGCTCTGGAAAGAATGTTGGCACTGGGAGTCTAGATTCTGGATCAACGTTCTGGATGCTACTCCGTTCATCGTGACCATCTCCATTGAGGTAGACACCACCGTAAACATGGCCGATGTTGACGATTTTGTCGATAAAGCCCGCTCCGGAGTTGTGAGCTCTTCGCGTCCGAATGCACCAATGTACGTGTGTAGCTCCCAGTTTGGACACTTGCTGAGCAGTTCGGCAGACATCGCGGAGCGAATCCTTCGCTTCATGAATGGGCGTCAGCTTAACACTTGCGCCAGAGTATGCTCGCTATGGAACTCGACAGCGCAGCGACTCAAGTGCAGACGCGCCAAGTTCTCGCATTGCTTCGAGGTAAGCTGCACGAAATGTGGGTCTTGGGCGCCGATGTCCCTATGCTGAACCTCTTTTTCCCTGATAAAGTAGTTGAGTTCTTCGCGAAGCAGTACCCGTCAGGCGTTTCAGGCATGTTTGTCGACGTAGCGCACTCGAAAAACTGTCACTCAAGCATCCACACACCCAAAGACCACACCTCTCACACAGCGCTCCATTGAGGTAGACACCACCGTAAACATGAGCGCTGTGTGAGAGGTGTGGTCTTTGGGTGTGTGGATGCTTGAGTGACAGTTTTTCGAGTGCGCTACGTCGACAAGCATGAATAACCAACTCGCCCAATCTCAAGTTCTTACACCGTTTCAGGCAGTAGTGATTATAGGCAGCCGGCAATGGCCAGGCGGCGCCACGAGAGTACTGCATTCAGCGCCACAAGCGGAGGCGTCTCTGTTAATGGGGCGGCCAGTCTGCTTATCGGGCCGTTGCGATCGGCGGCGACCCCGATTTCAGCAGTCCCCGTGTGCACCTGCGTCCCTGCGTGCCATGTCCCTGGTTCTTTTATGCGGCTTTTTAAGACCATCGGGAGCCTTGATAAGTCCAAGTGTTGAAAGAATATTCTAGAGTCATCATTTGGACACCAGTTTGAGTTGTCTTCACTACTTGTGGCCGCCCGATCGGTCTGTGCTTCGCTCGTCTCCCAGGAAGTGACACAACGCAACGAAAAGGCAGCGAATGGGTTTATTGTACATCCCGGTTGCCCGTCTTCGAGAGCCGGCAGTCCGGACCCGCCGACCCTAGTTGTCGCCCGTCGTTCAGAGCTCACAATCGGAGCCCGTGTCCAGGCCTGCGGATCGTCCTTTTCACGCTGTCCCGGGCGATCACAGCCAGAGTCTCGCTGCGCAACCACTCCGGAATCGTCATAGACTAGGCCGGTATGGTCAGGGTTCGCCGCTTCCGCCGATCCTGATCCGTACCTCGCTGGTCCAGAACGGATCTATCATTCCGGCCCCAGCCTCGTGCAGCACGCTCTTCCTCTTTCCTCGCCGGCTGGCCCCCGCTCGCGCCTCGCTTGGCCGTCCTCTCCTCCCGACGCCCACACACACTAGAATAAAATTTGGGTAATTAGAACCAAACTCTGCATGCTACAGAACCGTACGCACATTGCAAAGCCTGGTGTAAAAAGGCGACAGGCAACAAAGTGTACGTGTAAGGATATTTATGCTTCGCACAAGCTTTTTCTAAAACTTTAGCATCCTGCTTTCTGCACGCCCTCACATTTGTTAATAGACTCAGCATTAAATTTGGTTGCTGAAACAAACAAAACTTTGTGCTACGAAAATCCACTATTTGAAAAATCGCAGGTTTGGAAGGTTTTGGTTGCGACCACGCGTGCCGAACGGCATTAGGAGTGCCGGAACGGGCCGACGGGTCTTTCGCTTGAAGACCTGATCGCCCGATTCTCGACGTCACAGCGAAGCAACAATCGGCCCGATTGTTCCTATTGTATTTCTCTATGAGGCTGTCAAAACGACTTGTAATACAACTTGTATAAATATGTTATTTTGCCGAGTAGTCTGCAAAACGAGCTCGTCCGACCACTTTCCAAGCCTGCACATATATTTTCGTTCACATCCCCCCCCCCAGCAGTTTCTGTAAAATTCACTTACTTGGTGCGTCGCACTGCAGTAATCCATTTCTATCGCCGTGTCGCTTCCCAAGATCTCGAAGGGAAGCGGTGAAGTTTAACGCTTGAGTCACCTTTGCGACTGTGGCCGTCTTCCACGCAACAGAAGCGACGTTTATTTTTTGGGAGAACTCTAGGAGTAGGCGAGATGTTACAGGAACCCGGTGAGGTCATAGAGACGTGAAGTTGGGACTTACTTTTACGAAAAACGGTTCCAAAAAAGCTCACGCCGATCCGAAATGCAACATTCACACGTGGTTTCTGGCCTACCCAGTTTCTTTATTTTCCAGCCGCTAGATGGCGCAACGTGTAGCGCCAAACTGCATTGCAGGTTGCCTATGTTGGTGCTTGCAGGTTGCTTGACCATGAAACTTCGCTCGAATGCACCAAAACCTTTCAGCTCCAATAGGGTATCTTTTTTAAACTAGGAAGCCAACAGCATAGCCTGTGCAAACTGCTGAAATTACAGTTATCAGAGCTCGTAAAACTCTTTTCTTCCGTTTCGAAGCATCGAGCCGACTACTTTAGCCAGCCGGCAATGGCCAGGCGGCGCCATGAGAGTGCTGCATTCAGCGCCACGAGCGGAGGCGAGTGTGTTAATGGGGCGGCCAGTCTGCCCGTCGGGCCGTGGCGAGCGGCGGCGACCCCGATTTCAGCAGTCCTCGTGTGCACGTGCGCGCCGTGTCCCTGGTTCTTTTATGTAGTTTTTTTAAGACCATCGGGAGTCTTGATAGGTCAAAGTGTTTAGAGCATATTCTAGAGTTGTCATTTGGACACCAGTTTGAGTTGTCTTCACCACTTGTGGGGTCGCTCTGTAATAATCGCCGCCCGATCGATATGTGCTTCGCTCGTCTCGCAGGAAGCGACACAACACAATGAGAAGGCAGCGAATCGGTTTACTGTACTACCCGGTTGCCCGTCTTCGAGAGCCGGCAGACCGGACCCGCCGACCCTAGTTGTCGCCCGTCGTTCTGAGTCCGCAGTCGGAGTCCGTGTCCAGACCTGCGGATCGTCCTTCCCGTACGCCAGCGCTGCGTAGGCTAGCTGTTCCGGGCTATCACAGCCAGGGTCTCGCTGCGGAGCCACTCCGGGATCGTCATAGCCTAGGCCGATATGGCCAGGGCTCGCAGTTTCTGCCAGTCCTGATCCGATCCTCGCTGGTGGAATGCTCCAGGGGATTGCCATGGGCCAGACCAGCCAGAATGGCTCTATTGTTCCTGCCCGGCCCCAGCCTCGTGCAGCACACTCTTCCTCTTTCCTCGCCGGCTAACTCTCACTCGCGCCTCGCTCGGCCGTCCTCTCCTCCCGACGCCCCCACACACTAGAATAAAATTTGGGTAATTAGAACCAAACCCTGCATGCTAGAGAACCGCACGCACATTGCAAAGCCTGGTGTAAAAAGGCGACAGCCAACAAAGTGTACATACGTGTAGGGATATTTACGCTTCGCACGAGCTTTTTCTAAAAAAAAGCTTTAGCATCCGATCCTGCTTTCTGCACGTCGTCACATTTGTTACCAGACTCAGCATTAAATTTGGTTGCTGAAACAAACAAAACTTTGTGCTACGAAAATCCACTACTATTTGAAAACTCGCAGGTTTGGAAGGTTTTGGTTGTGACCACGCATGCCGAATGGCATTAGGAGTGCCGGAACGGGCCGACGGGTTTTTCGCTTGAAGACCTGATCGCCCGATTCGCGACGTTACACCGAGGCAACAATCGGCCCGATTGTTCCTACCGTATTTCCCTATGTGGCTGTCTAAGTGACTCATAATACAACTTGTATAAATACGTTATTGTGCCGAGTAGTCTGCAAAACGAGTTCGTCAGACCACTTTCCAAGCCTGCACATATATTTTCGTTCACTTCAACAGTTTCTGTAAAATTCACTTACTTGATGCATCGCACTGCAGTAATCCACTTCTGTCGCCGTGTCGTTTCCCAAGATCTTGAAGGGAAGCGGTAAAGTTTGACGCTTGAGTCACCTTCGTGACTGTGGCCGTTCTTCACGCAGCAGTAGCAACGTTTATTTTTTGGGGGAATTCTAGGAGTAGGTGAGATGTCACTGAAACCCGGTGAGGTCATAGAGACGTGAAATTGGGACTTACTTTTACGAAAAACGGTTCCAAAAAGCTCATGCTGATCCGAAATGCCACATTCACACGTGGTTTCTGAATGCGCCTGCCCGCAGCCCCCGCGACCCGCATTGTCCCGGCCCACCCAGTTTCTTTATTTTGCAGCCGCTAGATGGCGCAACGTGTAGTGCGAAACTGCATTGCCGGTTGCCTATACTTGGTTGCAAGAATTCGACGACTACCGCTTCGCGTCTGGCCTGAACGAGCGCAGCAAGGAAGCTCAAGTAAGAACCTTGCCCTACACGATGGGGAGGCAAGCGGGAGCCATCTTTCAAACGTTCGGCTTGCCTAAAGACGGGGAGAGCAGTTACCAGATGGTCAGAGACCTGCAACATTCTGTATGAAAGTGCCTGCTTCCACTGCCAAAACCAGAAGCCGGGAGAGTCAGTCGACCAGTCGCAGAGAGTAGAACTTGTAATCGGGCTAGTTGGTAAACGTTGTAAAGCATGGTGTAAAGCACAAAAAAAAATAGACAGAAGGAAGGAGACACACACGCAGGCGCCTGTGTGTGTGTCTTCTTCCTTGTGTCCATTGTTTTTTGCGCCTTACACCATGCTTTCTAACTCGCAGGAAGGTATAAGTTCCAAGACTTAAAGAAGAAAAGGATCCACAACCGCTTAGTTGTCAGACTTTGGGATGCGAAGCTCTCCCAAATCTCTCGAATGGACGCTGACTATATAGGAAATACTGTAAACGACATAATTTTCGCGGGCTCAAATTTTCGCGAATCGAATCAAAGCTGAAAATTTGAAATTATTCGCGGGTTCCAATTTTCGCGAATCGAGTGTAGCTTCCATAGCGTTCACATATTGCCCGAATTGTTCGCGGGACTTATTTTTCGCGAATCGTAGACGACTCGCGAAATTCGCAAAAATTAGGTCCTTGCAAAAATTTAGTCGTTTACAGTAGTCCACCAGCCGCAAAGAAACAGTCCACCAGCAACAACAGCAACTTTGGCCGGGTTGCAACAACCGTGTCCCATTGGTGCAAGGAACAGAAGTCGACGTTGTCGAAAAGAAGCGCAGCTCGACACAAGGTCGACACGAGGGTCGAGAATCGCATCGTTGCAGCGATCTGATGCTTCGATACCAAGTGGTGTTTTCGTCGTGCGGGCGAGCGCTGTACCCAAGGTCTGCCTATCCAGCCAAGTCAGCAAAGCGCAACCATTGCAACGTGAATTGACACCTCGGCGCGGTCTGCGTCAAAAACGGCATCGTTCCCGAGAAAGTAGGACTTTCGTCGCTCCAAAAAAGACGCTGTACATTTCCTCGGCTCAATCGGGCATGACTCCGCTAAAGACAGGTTGATTCAGGCTAGTATTAACGAAACACCTGTTTTCGTGGAGTGACAAACGTTCTATCTTCTAGGGAGCGACGGCTTTTTGCGGCAGTCATTGACAGAATGAGAACAGCAGGCCGTGTTCTTCAAATGCCCAGCCTGCAGTATGCGCTCTGTGCCTTCCGACAGGCTTTGGCCGTGCGTGCGTGCTCGAGGCACCGAAGCGTGGTTGAAAGCAGGAAGCTCGCTCCATGGGTGGAACATCCGAAGCTGCTCCATGCCGTTCTCACCTTTTCAGTGAATCTAGAAGCTGTCCCGGCACAATGGCAGGCTCAAGGCATACAGGCAAGCTAAAACCACACAGTCACTGCACACCTGTGTTTAGGTAGGTTAGAAGACAATAACGCAACCACAAAAAAAGTGATTAACGCAGTGGCGTTCAGTTTTTGGCACTGCTGCACTCCACTGCTAACACTGGCTACACTCGGACGTATGGTGCAACGAAGTAGGGAAAGGCTACTAATTTCATTTCGTCGCCACCTTGTGCGATGACTTGCACGCCCCGTAGCGTCTTTTGTTCCGCCATTGTGCTGTGGTTCCGACCTTCGAACAATCGGCATGTGACGCTTGAAAGAGGTCTATGTCAAGTTTGTTTAGAGCTAAAAATGGCATACAGGTGGAGGCAGATCATCTTTCTACCCTAGGCAGTTTTTAAAAGTACCAGCTTCCTCGTCCTCCCTTATCGCGGATATACGGGCTTACATATTTCTGCATGCAGGAGGGGAGATTTAAAATTTAATATGTAGTTGACAAATCCGACTTTTTAATTATTTTGTTTACGCCGTGCACATTTATTTTTCTTGCAGCTTGCATACTTTTTGCCGCACACATCTAATGCATTTGGTTAGAATATTTCTTTACTAATAATCTCATCGTTTTTGTAGATACTACGTCCATACTACTGTTCATGTGCCATGTACAAATTAAACTTCAACATCAGTGTGGCGTGTTGCAGCTTGGTCTTCTCTGCCATTCATATCTTGTTCAATGATCGGAGAAAGCACCCTTTACTCACGCATCCTTTTTTTTAACCGCATCTTTTATCTATTGCGGGTTCAGGGAAGCCGAAGCAGGACAAAACAGGAGTCTTGGTGTTCCAGAAGCATGCTGGTGGGACACCGGGACTTGCCCTGCCTAAATCAAGACGTCTGGTCACCTTACCACAGTGTCATATTTTGTTTTGAAGAAATTAGTCTTAGGTGGATGTCGGCCCATAGAGAAATTTCATCTTTCTCTTTCACCTTTTGATCCAGATGACGTCATGTTCTTAAACTTTCACATGTTGTCCCCACTGCTAGCATCCTACTCCGAGAAAGTTTCCGCTTTCTGCAATGCATGGTATATTGATGCGGGTCAGAAAGCCGGGTTTTATTTCCTCTCTCAAACCCAGTAGAACCTGCCCGATGCTGATGAACGCTTTACATGGCTACCCTCTCGCGACCGTGCAGATGCTGAAACGCAAGCGGAAGGCTGCGTCGGGCTCCAGCGGAGAACCCAGCAGCGACATCTCGGAGGAGGCTGCCGACCGCTTCCTCAGGCAGCTCCGGGGGGCCTGGTGCGAGCCCAGACACGCGCTGGTGTTTGCCACCAGCAAGGCCAGCACGTTCCTGAGTCCTGGCCGCTCCCAGCGAACCTGCACTGACGACCACCTCGAAGGTTTTCATTCATCGTTCCCTTATCTTGCATATTATGGCAGGGGCATGGAGGGTCCGGTTTTAACCGAACAATACCGGTAAATATCCGCCGCTATCGAAAATACAAAATTGGTGAAAACCGAACAACGCTGATTTCTAAAACATTCTGACGAATCTTTTCTAATTTTTTTTTTGTCAAATTTTGTTTGTTTGTTTTTGTTTTAGGTGTTTTGTTGGGTGCATACTACTACCTAGACTGAATCAAGCACCTTGCCAGCCCCGAATCGGTGAAATCACTGACCTTGGAGGACAGTGGTGTTACGGAAACAAATCTTAATTGCTCGGGCCGTTGACAAGTGGTGCTGGTGGCACATAAGGTGTAGTATAGTTAGCATAGGCGTGCGCAGAGTTCCGCGTCATACTCGTATAAAGCCCCCCCCTGCTCGATCTCTTCAGGTTCTCCTCCAAAAAATATGTCTTTGAACTCTGCGAAGACATGCAACGACTGATTTGTAAGTATCTGGGTACCTTGGAACTTTAAAAATCATCTTACAGCCTGCATGATGGTGTCATCGTGCTATTAACTTTTTTGTGTCTGTTCACAGTAAAGGTGCATACTATAACAAACTGCTTACCCAAAGTTTTTTTTTTACATACATACAATCTTATAGCGAGTTCATTTCACACGCACTGGCACCGTTCGACTTCTCTCCCAGAATGCATCGCACTCGCGGAGTGTCGCACGGAGAACTGGCCTCAAACAAACTTGCCAAATGCACCGAGTGCAGAAGACTGATGCTGTCGCCATCTATGTTGTCGAAAGGGTACCGACTTCAAACCGAAACTAGCATCTTTCTGTTCGACGTGATCGGTGGGAATGCGAGAGTGCATTCGCTGCCAACGTTTATATATAAACGTTGGTCGCTGCAACCTGTAGTTTATATATGCGATGACTTCAATCAACTCGGCTGTCGTAGAGATATTTACAGACTGCGTAAATTTCCGCAACCAGCTGACTACAAAGCAGCTGATTGCAATCTTTCAATTCTTATAATCGTTTATACTGGAGAAAACTGATGATGCTGTCCGCGCAGAAGCTTGATCCGTTTGAGCATGGTATTATGCGTGGACCACTGAAAGTGTACGGCTTAAAACTAGTCTGTTGGAATATCCAGCAAAACGTTTGGTGGGGCATTCGATTTCGATCGTCGTCCAGGTCGACCAGATTTTAGCCTTGGTGAGGGCGTTGAGAACGAGAGCTTTTTCAAACACAATACAATGGGGCAAGATAGCTGACGCAGGTAAATGTTAAACATGATGATGTTGCCCAAGCCTCGGGTAAGGTCACTATGTTTAACTTTCTCGGATGCTTATTGGGCAGACTCAGGTTTCTGCTGGGGTAGCTTCGTCGACAAATGTTCCAATGGACCTTTTTCCAGTAACGAGCGCCGTCTGGGGAGTTGTCTGCAAACTACAATCGAAGAGCAGCCCAAGATGCATCCTCCCTTCAAAACACATTGGCATCGCTCCGTTGTATCAGTTTTCACTGCCTTTTATACTTCATACTACCGATGCTAAAAAACAAAGCGTCAAAATAGACAAAATACGCGTGAAGACAATGTTGCCGTCGCCATTTTCGCAAGGCACCGCGTCCCGGTGTCCTGCGAAAATGGCGACAGCGGGAGCGTACGCATGCGCAGAAGCTTACTGGAAAAAGGTCCATTTTCACCCACACACGGATGGTGATAAAGATTTCGGGGGCCGCTGATGCGTTTGTTCTGGGCATTTCTTTACACACCGGTATATTTCAGCGTCTGTACGGCAACAGAGCGACTAAAAACTTGCAAATAAAGCATGGGTTGTTAATTGCTTCCTTCATGAAACGGCAGACGCTCACAATTCAAGCTCGCGTTTGATTGCGTTGCCCGCGGGACACGATTTTTAGCAGAAAATCCACTTTTTGTTTTTCCTTTCGGTTCCGCTGTACAAATGCCACATTGTAGCAGACAACCTCTTGTCGTCTGCTCCCATTTCTCGCCGGAGTGGGGCATGGCGGGATTGCATTTGGGCGCATGCTCGATTTTCTCGGTGCAGAAATGCATGCACGCGTGGGGTGTCGGAGCTGAAAGGAACTCGGAGGGTACGACAACTCGTAAAATGTCATTCAAAACGAACTCGCTCCGCGCTGCCAGTGGGCACGCGTGTGCACGAGTGCCGTGAAACGAACTCGCTATTGGACCACTCTCCGAGCAATATATTCACACTTTGGAGAATCCGAGCAATATATCCACGCTTTGGGGAACGGAATCATCGTGAGAGGAGAGAACCTGAAGGAGACGTATTCTTTGCACTTATAAGAGGAATTTATTACACAAAAATCAAGGCCCGTTCACACTCTTGCGACCGAGAGAGACCAGACCGGTTTTTAAGCCTCTCGCGATCTCTTAGGACCAGCTCCGCTGCAGCGGAGCTAGTACAGCGGAGCTGGTCTTAAGAGATTGCAAGAGGCTTAAAAACCGGTCTGGTCTCTCTCGGTTGAACTCGGTCGCAAGAGTGTGAACGGGCCTTCAGTCACTAGAACGATACAAACCCAGTTGTAGTGCACAAGCGCTTTTACGAAAACACACACAAATAAGTGAAGCGCACGAGGACTCAAGCATTACACATTTGCTAGGCAAATGCAATGGACTCTACACGATAGTAAAAACACATGACAACTCAGCTGGCGGAAAAAGAAACAAAATGAGAACTAAACTATAATAAGCAGGTGCAATTGTTAACTTTATAAAAACACTATACATGTGAGAATCGAACCTGGGTACGGATGGCAATAGGAGTAACACGACCGTTATCGCCGCCAGTGTGAAACACATTTATAACAAAAGTTTGCGTGTTTTCGTTGTGAAATACTTCAAAATATTCTCAAAACTGGTTGATGCTGCGATTTCCTGCTCGACAAAAGGCAGCATCAGCCAGCGAAGCCGTTCCTGTGACATAGTGGATCTCAACCTAGTTTTTACAATTGTCAGCTTGGAAAATGTTCTTTCGCATGAGCAACTAGTGACAGTAATTGTGGAAAAAAGCTTGAGAACACGAAAAAAAATCTTTGAGCAGATTCGCCCAATCCATTTTCTCGAAGTGAATCCAGCCAGTCATAGGCGGTCATGTTTTTTGCACTTTCGTTGCTGGTTCGAGACTTCAGAAGTCGCATTTCAGTCCGCAAGCTGTCAGGATCCGTCTAAACAAAAACTACAAGGAAGAGCTATTTGCTCATCCCCTGCAGGGAGGCACAAAAGGTTTTGCATGGCACATAGAAGCTCAAAAGTCTCTTGCGTGAACCTTTCCTCAATACTCCGAATAAAGGCGCCGAGCATAGGAAAGAACACACACACACACGAAACTCTTCCTCTTTTTTCGCATAGGAACATTCATTTGCCCGATTTTGGTCAATTTGCTTTGAGATTTTTCTTCTTCGAATGTCAGGTATCTCAATTTCATTCGTCTCGCAAATCGAAGAAGCTTCGGAAAACATCTTCGTAAAAACTGTTTCATCATCTCTCATGTTTTGCAGTGCCGTTTGCAAATGTCTGTCTTCATTGAGTGCAGTAGTGAGGTTGATGTTAGAATCCCGAAAAGCCCTGCTAACCTTCAAAATAAGCTGTAGAACTGGGTGAGCTATTTCCATGCAGCACACAAAGTCAAAGCTCAGCAACTGAGAGAGCAGTCCCTTGCCTTTCGCTCTCGTTTCCGGGTGCTTCGTTGAATTTACGATCTCAATGACTGCACTCGACAGTTCAGTATAGCTCTCTCGAACGGCCTTCGCAGCTTCAGCCCGACATGCCCACCTAGTTGTGGACAAAGATTTCAAAGTTTTCAACTGCGTGCCGGCAGTCTGACAAATGCGCTCGAAGACAGCATGGCGTACAGCGCTACTTTCAATGAAGTTGTACGCAAGTTGTAGAGTGCCAAAAACATCGAACAACATTCTGTTTTCTGCTCGTGACAAGCATCCATCTACAAGCACCAGGTTTAAGCAGTGGGCATAGAAGTGGACGTATACAATCTTATTGTTCTGCTCTTTGCATTTAGCTTGAACGCCAGAAACATGTCCTGACATAGTAGAGGCCCCGTCAAAGCAGACAGAGCTCACGGAATTCCAGGAAACCTTGAGACCGGTGAGAACTGCTTGCAGTGTAGAAAACACCGAGCTACTGTCTAAAGAAGTGAGCCTTTCAAGAGCAAGAAATACCTCAACTGGCCTGTTCTTGACGTCGCAAAAATGCCACATAACAACGAAGAGTTGCTCGTGGTGACCGCAGCCACTCGTTTCGTCACACATGAGTGAGATATTTTTCCCCTCAACGTGCTGGATTATCGAATACATCATAGCTTCATGCAGTGACTCCTATGATATCATTTTGTTTTCTGTTGCTGGTGTAGGAGACGCTTTTTGGACCTGACTCTAGGTGATCGCGCAACACAGGATCACATTTTTTTAGGAGCTTAACTACATCCAAGAAGAGACCTTGTTCAGCACTTCCGTCCTTCTCAGTGTGCCCTCTAAATGGCCTGCCCCCTTTCGCGAAAACAACTACGATGTCAGTTAGGCGCTTCAACATCTCGCAGTTTTGTTGGCGTTTTTCTTCAACTTGACTCGCTCGTCGTTCAACGCTTTCATCTTGCGTAGAAGCAATTGTTTTGCTTGCCTTGGAGCAATTCCACGACACGACACTGTTTACATGGCCCTCAGATTTTTCATGCTGATTAAATCTTTCTAGCGCTTTTTTTCGTGTTCGAAACCCAGTCGACACAAATGACGGGTCCGGGTTTCATTTCGATATACCGCTTCCTGGCGAAAATGCGCGACAAGAAAAACAAAATGCAGCGTCTTTCGTTGGACTGTATTCAAGACAGCAAAACCTTTTAAACCAGTGTAAGCAAAAACTGCGCTTCTTCCCATCATTGGCTTCTGTTTTGGCATAGCTATACTGAGATGAGGCTGGAAAGGTCCGCGTGCTTGCCTGGCTTGCTTGTCTATATCATTAGACGGCGTTTCCCCTGACGGGTCGTCGTCCGACACGTGTTTCTGGTTGCTCGAAGGCATTGAAAACGGCCCCTGGGGTTCATCTGGTGAGTTGCCACCGGTGTCATTGGACCTCGTGGCACAGTCATTAGTTTGCTGCTGCCAGGACAGCTTTTCCTGGGCATTTGGCTCGTTTTGCTCTCGGCTTCTGGTCGACTGGGCTGCAAACATATAAAAAAAACTATTGTGCCGCTCTAATGGCTGGTGCACAAAACCGACTCATTTCGACTAAAAATCATTTAATTTTCCTAGCAAAAAAAAGGTAGCCTAATATTTTAGTAAAAATACCGCAGGTAAAGTTATTGCTAGGCAAGACTGATATTAGTCCAAAGCGACAGTAGGCTATGGTTATGGTGCATTGACAAACGCACGTACGAAGTACCATTAGTTTTATATTTTTTTCCTCTCAAAAAGCTAACGCTGCAGACGCTAATATCATATATGCGGCGCGTGTAACTACACTCGCGCTGCGCATTTTGCCGCATGGATAACTTTGCGAAAGGTCAATTGCTTTGAATCATGCCTCGTTGGTTGCACGAGCACTCTTCCTCAACAAGCGCTCGCGCAGCCGTCACAAACATAATGTGTGCAAGAAATATCATGCGCAGAACAGAATAGAGGCACTTAGAAGCCATAAAAATACACTGGGATAGATAAAAATATGAAATGGGACCAAAGAAACATTGAAACAGTCCATGTCAGGGTGAGACGAAGTTTACAAAGCCTTTGAAAATGCCAAAGTGTGCATGGAAAGGCTTCCTACAGCATACAGAGACATTTTGAAAAATTACCCGTTTGTAATAATAAATTTTGCTATAAAACTCCGGCAACTGAAATATGCATTGTGAGGTTCCAATGTAAATAGATATATCCGCAAAATAGACAGTAACAAAGATTTCGAATTTAAGTATTTAGATCAATCTGTACGAGCAGCACCTAGACATCGTCAAAGCCTGTTTATTTTTTACGAAACAATCACTAGGGTGCCGTGATGTGTGCGTGTACAACGACGGTGCCGACGCAATTAGGTAGTCACCCAGTGTACACCGAAGCAGGGATTGAACGCGAGTCAGTCGAACAGCGAAGTGGAGCTCGGCTACCGAGATGTCAATCTCGGGCCGTCTTTGTTTACCCCCCAAATTGCAGGCACATCGGCTATGATTTAAACCTGGTCACTAGAAAGGATAGGTAGTGTTAGCTGTACACGCTACGTTTCTAAAATGTCGAAGAAAAAAATGTAGAGATTGTCACTTACCTGGTTGAACAAGCCATGTTAGAAGGCGCTTCAGCTGGGTTTCAATCTCTGGAGACTTCTTTTCCCATAGTTTCATAAACTCCGCTCCAGAGGGTTTGCTCAACGACATGACAACACCGTGCTCAAACCAGAAACAAAAAAGTGCACGAGGTAAAATTGAATCTGAGCACCAGGAAGCGGCTACAAGCTGCTGTTGCAACTCCGGGTTCGCCCACGTAGTCTAGCTCCGCTGGAGCCACGCGTTGACCAGGACAATGGGCAGGGATGGTGGCGAGCTAGGGTGTCTCTTCTCAAACTGGTTATTTACAACCTATATACAGTCTGCCGTTCGGCATGAGAACACCAGAGAACACAAAGAGCACACACTCAGCCGCCCTTTTTATAACGTCCCTTTTCCCTACGTCCCTAGGCAGGAATCTTGTGCAGCCGAGACGCTGTTCTCCAAACGGTCAGGCACCACCTGCAAGCGTGCACAAACACCCACAGCAGACAATTGCTCCGTCTTTTCCCCAGGCTTGTAGCGGCGCTCCCTACGGTCACGCTCCGCCCGCGAACACGCAACAACACACACAGGGGACAATTGCTCTGCAGATTCCTCAGGGTTAGAGTGAAAGCCGTTCCCTCAAGAACGCTAGGGATGCGGCCATTCTTCCCGGATTCTACGTCGAGGTGACCCCGAGAAGGTCGTCTGCCAATGTTCATACACCACCTACGAGCACTCACAGATGCACAGAGGTTAATGGCGCCGTCGACTCCAAGAAGACACGAACGCCCGGAATCCCCTAATTGGGCACTTATCTATGACAGCCCATTTTCCGCTGTCTGAACAGCAAAAACATTGTGGTTCCTCTTTGGAGCCTATACTTGACTCAGCGAAGAAGCCATTAACATGGCATCGGATGCCCGGAGGAGAACGTTTTCCCTCTTGAGCCGGGTACGAGTCAGATCTCGGGATCCCTCCCTTAATTGAGCATGTATATCGACGACTCGTCCAGCTCTTTTGTCGACGGTGCGAGTGAAAGCCAATCACCCTGTCCAGCGGGGGCAGTTAGTCGTGGCTCAGGATTATCCGCAAAATTTGTTATTTCGGGACGTTGGAGAAGTGGCCGCTTCCTGCGAGAACCCGCTTCCAGGTTCTCACTCGAAGGTCAGTCATAACACTGCTTCGGCAATGGTTCAAATCCCAAAAAGCCAAGTAGCAAAATTTTATTTTCTGTTTTCTTTTGCAATTAAATAAGTTTCAAAAAAGCAAAAAAAAGAAGAAAAAAAAAAAAAAAAGCCACACGAAAATTGCGCCCTCGTCCCAGCCATGAGAGGGGGCCCGGGCCGGCCCCCCCCCCCCTCCCCGTGTGGACTCCTATGATAGTTAGTAGATGGCGTAAGAGGCGACTCCTCCTCTCTCCCCTATCTCGGCTACCCTTTATCCTCAAGGTGTGACCAATGGGGAAGACCAATTTTGGTCGGGAGAGCTTTTATAATGAGACGCTGTCACTGAGATGACAGTCTGCTAGCGAGCTGGCTCTCGGGAGGGAAGTCGAGGCGCAACCTTCCAGACAGTCCAACCGAAAGCAGAGGAAGTTAGGCGAGATTTCCGTAGGGAGTAGCCGCCACCGCTGCAACTGGACGCCCATGCAGTGCAGTTCCACTAGCCGTTGTCGACTCTGTCCGTTTCGTGGCTGGTTTCGATCGTGGGTAGTTTTGCCGATGTGCGACCCGCTAGGCTTGGCTCCCCGATCGGGCCGCCGTCTTACGAAAGAAAGAGTCGACTTACTTTTTCAAAAGAAGCGGGAGCAACTTGCTTTCCTCGTGGCAATAACATGTGGCTTGAGAACAGTTCAAGTTTTGCCACCGCACGAAAAGCTCCGGAAAATTACATTGAAAGGTATTCGAACTTTGGCCCACTTTCGGACTCGTCGTCCATGATTTGAAAGTACAGTTGCATTAGGATTAGTGTGAAGCGTCATAAAAGCGTATAAAATTCTAGATTATACTTGCACTCTTAGCTTTTCGCGAGTTTTATCGGCAATAATCGCAGGCTTCAGCATTCATACTAAACAAATCGACGAAATACACCGACTGGCATTTTCAGTGCGTCTTCGACTGGTGTGTTTAGTGGCAACGAAGGACGTCGCAGGAGCCAGTCTCCTCGGGTTGTAGGGTTTCGCAATCCCGGCGGTTGGCGGTAGGAGTTCCGACAAAAAACATGAGCAAATGAACCACCCCTGCCACTGCACCAATGCCAGGATCACAGAAGGCATCAGCATGATACTTTTGCAACATCATTGGGCAGAAACCAAGAGACAACTTTTTGTAGACGAAGTAAGCACACCAGTCGGAAGCGCGCTTCGTGCACTGTAAGCTTCACTTCAGAGTGACAACATTTCGGCCATCTTGATGCTGAAAATAATCATCGCCACTTATTCGGAGCTTGATCTGAAATTGCAGAAAACACTTTATCCTTCCTCCAGAAAAGTTAAAAAACATATGCAAAGGAAAACATTTTTTTTTAAAAGCCTGGATGGGAAAAGGATGTCATAAAATGAATTTACGACGAAAGAACAAAAATGTAGAGCTATATTTACGGTGCGAAAGGAATTTGTAGTTGGCGCCCGCGGGAGCCGCTACTAGTCATGTGGTAGATCGGTTTGCCGCCGCGTTGTACCGCCACTGCCGCAAGTTACGCCGGAGCCGTTTGGCTATGGTGGCTAAAGAGTTGGCTGTGCAAGGTGCGCCGGCTCGCCCATGCATTGCCGCAGCCACTCCACCCTGTATGCCAGGCACGTGCAGCAATTTCCAGGCAGGGAAGCTGGTCTTAAAGGGATACTACAACGAAATTTCGGCACTTATTTCGTAGTCTATTCGTGGTCATTGGAGTATTATCACAGTCAGACACTGCCAATCTCTTGTTGAAAAAGACACGAAAAAGGAATTTTAAAACAAATTAAACGATTAGCAAAGAGCACCTGGTGGATGTCGCTAACACCTCGTTTGTAATGCCTGTCTAGGAACCTTGAGAGGTAGTGACTGTAGCTGTCTCGCCTCCGGCCACGAATAAAGCCGCGACGAGACCTCTCCCCGAGACTCTTTTTGTGTGTCCCAGAAGTCGGTATTGTCCCTCTACAAGATTATAGAAGATTAACCCGTCACTCAAAATTCATAAAAAAACTGCTTTGGGGTTACTTGCGGTGGCCCGATCTCTGGTGTGCTTCGGCTGCTTTCAGAGGATGCTACGAGCCGTCCGGGCCAATCGAAGGCCGTATGAATGTCACGTGACCTTGGAGAGGGGGCACAGCGATGTGCGGAAAGCGTATCATGGGCTACGTCCACAGAGCGGGATTGGCTGAGGTAGCTCGCAGGGTCTGCTGCAGCTAGACGTAAGGTCCTGAGACAAACTACGTCACGATTGCGGCAGATGTGACGTGCTCTCCGCTAACTGCTTTCCAAACTTTTGCCAGAGTGGGCCATTTATAACGAAAAATACAGCCATCAGGCTCAAAATACAAACGTGCGATTGTCATTTACGGATATACACCTTTTCCACAAGCGCGCAGCCATCTTGAATAACGTCACTTCTGGTATGCGGTAAAACATATTTTTGATCTCTCCCCGAAGCTAGAAGGTGTTTACGAAAAATGCGTGATTGTCACACATTCCTGATTTGCCTCAGCTATATTTTCTCGCATATTCCAGGTTCAAACGTTTTATTATTTTTTCGCCCCGCATACCAGATATGGAACCCACGTGACTGAAAACGACAGGAAACAGAAAAGGTCTATTGTGGATCGTATTCAGCCCATTTGTGAACACGACGGGTATATTTCAAACTTCGTTGAAGTATCCCTTTAAAACAAAACCAGATGTGCACGCTTGCTTTTATCCATCTTCTTTCGCTTCCGTAAGTTTGCTCCAATTGCGTTTTTCTTTCCTTGTGCTTAATGCAAACAGAGACCATCAATTCTTAGCCTTCTACCTCTGTGGTAAAGAAAAAACAGCGAGCGAAGCATTGCTTCGTACCGGGGTGCTTGACCAGCTGCAGGTCTGCGAAAGGCAAGCACGCATTCGTTGTTCCTCTGGATCCTGTCGTCCTTTCGCAGTGGGGTACAAATACAGTTGAACCTCTTTATAGCGAATTATCGGATATAGCAAACTAATCACGAACTTTGGTTGGTCATGCTTTATCTGGATGGGAGTTCTAGTTATGTAACGAAACCGAAACCATAAAATCTGACGCGCTATTGGTTATAGCGAAGCAATTCCTGCTTTTCTTGCGTCACAAAATACTACGAAGATTATTAAAAAGTAGAAGAAATACAAAAAGTAATTTCTAAACGAAAAATTACAAAATTTCTGATTGCCCAATGTGCAAAAATGCGCGTTTTCGGAGGTAGCGCCACCTATGAACCGAGCGAATAACGTGGTTGCGCCGCTGCTGGCCTCTATGCGAGGCATCAAGAACATGTGCAGACTAAAGCCAACCGCCAACCACGCCACTCGTAGCAGAGCTGCAAATGGCGACGAAGCGAAAAGCTGTTTCAGAGACAAGAGTGAAGGTTTTGAGGGCGGTGGACAGTGGTCGGAAGTAAAAAGACATCACTGCGGACTTCGAGTTTGTACTAAGCACGATATCTACCAGTCCTGAGTGCAAGGAAAGAAGTTTCGAAGTCTGCTATGTAAGCAACATCGTCAAGACTGACCGAGAGAGTCTTAGGCCTTGCCTCGACCCAGACGTGGAAGAGGCTCTGTTCTCAAGGTTTAAGAACGTAACAGGTGCGAAATGTGCCGGTATTTGGTCAGCGTTCTTCAAATGAAAGCAATCAGTCTGGCATTTCTGTCAGGGCATGATGATTTCAGCGCGGGCAGCGGTTGGCTCCAGCGCGGTGGCTCCAGGTGAAGAGGCACCAGCTCAAACTCACGTCTTCAAATAAATGGAATAATAAATCCAGCTAACGTCGTTTCTCGTGTTGCAAATTGATATCCTCATGCTCCAATCTATTTTTTTAATGCTGCTTAGTGACAGGTAAGGATCTCGTGGTCCGCGATAGCGCGTTTTTATATCTTAGTGCTGTGCACATTTTTGCACGGGCTCGATTACGGGAACGTTTGCGTCAATTTTTGTGTGTACTTTTATAATAAATAACGCATATAGCGAACTAATTTCTGCTCCCGATGCTAGTTCGTTATAACTAGGGTTCCGCGTTTTTGGTTTCTATTTTTTCAAAATTCGGCATACTTTTTTCGGTGTTTATTTTAAAATTCAATTTTCGGTTTTTTTAGGCGTATATTTATACCCACAAAAGTTATCGACTTTTTTCTATGAATATAAAATAAACACCACCGGACATCGGATTAGATGATCCTTGTAGCTCTGATATTTGTGATCACTCAAAGAATAACGGCACAGATACATTGAAAAAGAAATAGACACTTTATTTGGCAAATGTGTGCAACTGTAAAAGAAAGAAGAAAAAAACACAGAAGTAAAAACAAGTCAGATATGAAACCTGTGCCCAAAAAACATGAAACTTCACCTTCTGTACATCAGGATTACGTGATCTTATTATAGTACACACACATGTACTTCTTCAAGTTCTCCTCGTTGATCCGCACTCTTTCTTTCCTGTTGATATGACCTTGAACTTCGAGAATGCCCTCTGAACGCTAACTGGCAGGCTGAGGAGATGAAGCGCTGCCTGAGCCAAAATCAGCCATTCAACCAATTGTTACCGCCAAAAGAGACGGTGCGACGTTTTGAAGCACAACACAACATGAAGAGTTTGCATCAAGTCAGTCTTCCTCACAACGAGTTTGAAAGCATGCTCCTACATGACGAAGTCATGGGGAATTTCGGACTTCACGTTCTGATCGATGATGTGCACATTAAACTAAAACGTTGTGATAGCATACGTGTATCCCATACATTCGGACACGTTTCGATAGACACTGTCGTTCCACTTTTTCGCCATAGCTTTGCGGTACTCTGCGGTACGACTGAAAGGTCAAAGTGACATTTTCCGGTTAAACCTGAAGTTTAGAAAATGGATTCCACGTACTTTTATCGGTTTTTATCGGTTAAAATCGAAAATACCGAACCTAAAAACTAACCTTTTTCGGTTAAAACCGAATTTTTGAAAATGAATTCGGCATACTATTATTGATTTTTATCGGTTTAAACCGAAAACTCCGAACCCTAGTTATAACGAGGTTCGACTGTATCCCAAGAGCCGGCATATCTCTGAAGCCGCACTCCGCGGTTCGCAAACTCCAGTTTGATGAGCGAAACATCAAAAGATATTTCCCCAAAGTCCACGTTGAAGTGGATGTCGTCAGAAGGAAACGCAGCATTCCGCTCCGCGCACCAGATGCCATTCCGATGGTGTTCCTAAGCCTACCAAAGTACCTGACCAAAAAGATGCCCCAGAAACGCAAAGATTGCTCCAGAGAGGAAAGGCCAACTTGTGAAATGCGCCCGCAGAAGCAACCCACCCACGCAAAGTCAGCTCCACTGCCCGATTTTTCACTCACACCAGCAGAATCGGTGTCCAACCTGCTCAAAAGACTGCTGTGAAAGAGTCCATTCGTCGTCCAAGTGGATCTGCAACTGAGTGCATTATTTTTCTAAGTTCACCACTGCCCATTCCAACTAAAGAAAGCAATATTTTTTTTCTTGGAACTGATTTTTCTGATGACCTTGGGGGTTACAGCAATTATTTTACAGAATTTCAGCACATCACCTTAATTTTCATGTTGCTCGAGTGCAAAAGTAAGGGTAGAGACTTTCTGGGAAAGGTACAGAATGTTTGCAAGTGATTGAGAATTGTGATATGCAAGTGAAATGATTTTAAACTTAAACTTTATTTGAAAAAGATACACATTACTTTTGACCAAACACTGGTATGCTATGTATTAGTTTTGACTTCTAAATATGTTCACTCTCTCTCTATCAATTTCATGCTCTGTCACTAAGTTCGCAGTTGGAATAAAAATGTGCGAAGTACCACGAACCCATTCTTTGCCATGAGAAATTTTCGTGTTGCTTTCCGCCGTTCAAGTCTGCACTTTAATCGCAGGCAAATTGCACCACGATTGACCAATTCGTTTCACGTATATTTTCACGTTGAAGTGCACATGCGGTTCAGCGTTGATCCATTTGAGAGACTTGATACTGATGCGCTTTACTCGAAACAGCGGCTTGAAACGCGAAATTTCGTCACGGCTCCTTATAACCTCCACGACGTTTAGCATGTCTCAAAAATGTAGCACACGACAGCAGCTGATATAGACTTCGAAGCTTTTCACATTACCTCATAGTCGTCATCTCGGGGACTTCTTCCTCGAAAAAAGATGTCACCGCTGTGGTGAGGCTAGAAAGGCTTCAAATCCGTATTTGCTTGCTGCGATGTTCCAAAATCAGGCCGACTGTGGGAATCTAGGTACATAAAACTAATAATACGCAACAAATATTAGTTCCGTAACGCTAGACAACCGAGAACTTGGCGAAAAACAATCCCCACACAGCATATTTCCACGCCGAACTGCAGCCATTTGCAGCAGTTGGCTAGCATATAGAGCTACTGAAGCGCCTCCTGGCGACAGATTTCCATTTCGGTGCCGCGCGCCCGCCACCTGCTCGACACACCCAACTCCCCAGCCACCATAGTTCAGCGCCGCCACTGAAGTCCCCAGAACACCTACGTCACACCGCCACCAGAAAGGAATACTCTGGCACGCCACTGCCGTCAATTTCTGACTGGCGCACAGGTCTATCTGGTGCCATGGTGCTTACACTCTTTCGGGAGCTTCCTGTGGGCTCTAAAAGTTACTTATTTATCTTCATTCTTTGTTGCACTTCAATTGAAGATTAAAAGTCACGTTTAGAGCCCATAGTAAGCTCTCCAAAGAGCACAAGCGCTACGCGACTATAGCAGCCAGTCACGTGACTATAGCGGCCACTTTTCCACTGGCTTCTGCAGGCGCCAACTACAAATTCGTTTCCCGCCTTAAATGTAGTTCTACAAACTTTTGTGTTGTAAATTTATTTTATGACAATCTTTTTCCATCCAAGCTGTTTAAAAAAAAAAAATTTTTCTTTTGCATATGTTCTTTAATGGGATACTTCAACAAAATTTGAAATATACCCGTTGTGTTCACAAACAGGCTGACCGTGATCCACAATAGCCGTAAAAATTAATCGCACATTCGTGTTTTTGAGCCTGATGGCTGTATTTTTCGTTATAAACAGCCCACTCTGGCAAGCGCTCAGAGAGCAGCCAGCGGCAAGTGCGTGAAATCCGGTGCAATCGTGACGTAATCTGTCTCGGGAGGAGCAAAGCTGCGGCAAGGCTGACGCTTACTCGACAAGACGATTGCAAGCAGGGCATCTGGCCGCTGCCATGTCTCTGCTTGTGTGAGCAAGTGCGTGCAATTACAAGCTTGCCAAAGCCACATTCACGCATACGCTGCACATGCTGGTACGCATGGGGCACCAGTGAGGCTATAGTTCTAGGCGAGACAGGCATCATCACTACCTGTCAATGTTCCTAGACTGACATTACAAACGAGGCTTTAGTGACATCCACCAGGTGCTATTTGCCAATCGTTTAATCCACATTAAAATTCCTTTTCGTGTCTTTTTCAACAAGATATTGGAGTGTCCAATGTGATACTGCTCCCTTGAACACGTATAGACTAAGAAAAAAGTGTCAGAATTTCCTTGTAATATCTCTTTAGGGGACATGCACCAGGAGAAAACATCTGTGTTCTTGCAGACACGTGGGACATGGCAACACACTTCTTTTTAAACCACTGAGTGCAATTGAAAACAGAAATAATGTGTATAAGACATAATCTGAAGTACAGTAATCCCTCGTTACAACGAAATCATTTTTTTTAAGTATCGCTTTTATCGAAGTTCAATGTGTTCCCGACCGAAATTCACTGCATTTTGAACCGGGTTTTTCGAAGTGTATCGGTGGCCGAGCACGGTTATTACGAAGGCCAAGATGCCGAAAGCATGCGAGCCTATACGGAGGCGCACGGAGACCCTTGCATTCCCTTCCCCTTTCTCCACCGAGGCAAACGGCAAACTTTGCGCACTTCAGATTTTTTCTCGCAACCATGCTTGCCAAGCCGGCGCACAATTCCCAGAGCTGCAATGATCTTCTCAGGAGTGTGTGAAAACATCTTGGCGAAGCCACCGAGAGTAACTTGGATTAATTCGCGCTTGTCGATGCGGACGTTCCTCTTGTTGCTCCTGCCCCAAATGCTGCGATTTTTGGGTGCAACCAGGGTAAACATGAAGCGACGTCGGAGAGGCACCTCGGGAAATGCCGACAACTGTGGAGACGTGAAACATCCTATGGCTGCTTTGAGACAAAGTGGAGTGCAGCGGCGGTGACAGTGGTCTTACGATGCCTGGAGCAGTTCGAGGAGAATTGATGCCTGGATGAAATATCAGCAAACTCCATTCAATAATTTTTTTACTCGGTAAAGCTGCCGTGAGTTGCTCTTAACCAAGGTTTGTTTTATTAAATATACTGTCAGAGTGCTCTGCAGTATTCCTGTCCACCTTCAAGGCTGTTGGCGCAGGTTTTATGGCTCTATCGCTTTTATGGAATTGCCGCTTTCATCAAATTTTTTCGCCGTCCCATTGACTTTGTTATAATAAGGAATTACTGTTAATGCATGCTAAATTTGGTTGTAATAGGACAATATTAAGAGCAAAAATTGTTGTGTTCAAACTGTGAAGATGCCCCAAAATTATATAAGAAGAAAGACGCTTTCAAATGTTACCATAGATGTGTAGTGACAATCTTTTGCGGTGGGAAAAGGAATATTTTGTTTATCATTTTCAGTGAGAAATTGAAGCTACAGAAGACTGCGATGGATATGAGACGTCTAGGCCTACTTCTCAACATAAATGTGAAGGCGAGCGACGGCACAATTTGAAGCTGCGCACAGAAAAATGGCTTAAATTTACTATGCCATTATGGGTTGCCGGGATGACTTCAAATTCATATTTGACTAATTTCACAATCCTAACTGTTACTTAATATTTTTATGCATAGAATATAAACATTCAAAAGTAAAACCCAAAATTACATTTTTTTTTACGTTCTTCAACCCGCATCTCTCTTTAGAATGGTCTACAACAGAGCACGACAACTATATCACCCAAGCTTTCCGACACCATATCTAACGCTCGGGAAATCGCATTTTCTAATTTTAACGATCGTCGGTTGCACCCGCTCCGCAATAGGTAACAAAATGGGGGCACCCACAAGGCAGTCTGAGAACTGGTTGTCGATACTCTAAGCCTAGCTTAGTTATAGTGGCTTTATTTCACACTACTTCAAGCCCCGTCGGTGCCCTGGCTGCAGTGGAAAGGAAAATTCCACAGATACGGACACACCCACGAATCCACACAGTAATGGAAGCAAACTGTCAGCGTGCACAAACTGCAAGGGCATTTGTCTAGATGTCATCATGATTTGTGACGCAGCGGGCATGATTGGCCGAGCAGACTGTGCAGATTCGTCGGCTCGCTTCGTGCGTTGTTTGGGTGACGCGCAGCAAAACCCGTTTAGTGCGTCGTGTTTCTTTGGTGAAGTGATATTTGTGGTGCAACATTTGATCGCAGCTGGAACACGCTACACGCAGTAGTCGTGCCAAGCAAAGGTTTTTGGTGCTAAGGTTTTCGAAGCTTCGGAATGTTGGTCTATTGTTTTTTACTGCAGTACTGAAGTGCTAAATAATGGAAATGGAATATCCAGCGCTTTACCCCGGTACAAGACCTACCACGGTGAACACGGCGTAATTTTTATTACTATCTGAACGAGACGAAACTGAGGAAGGAAGGGCTTATCAAGTTGAAAATGGTCAACGCAAACTCCAGTACGTCTCGCGTGTGTAGCTGCGAGACTGCGTGCAGTCCCGCAACTCCCCACACTTTTTGAATGAACCGGTCCGCTGCGACGTTTTCTTCCCTCATACAGGCTTCGATTCTGGTAAATTTATGTTCTGTGGCAGCTGCTGACTGTCTAAAAAGGAACGCTGAGAGATTGCAGACGGGAAGGGAACCGAAAAAAAATCCAGTCATCACCGCAGGGAGTGCACACGAGCAAGAGATGGGTCGATAACGTTAAGCCTTTCGTCTCACACTGCTGCCGGTGCTCTCGTGTGCAGTTGTTTTGAGACTTGTTTCCTTCTTCCCGTTGTTTTTCTTTCGTCACCGCAGTCTCGAATAGTCTTTTTGTGTTCGCTTGATACTACGGCATTTATGTAGATTCGCGGAACAAGTCCTGCTACGGTTTGAGTGACATGTGTGGTAACTAGTCAACGATGACACTGATCGATTATCGATAGACCCCTCTCTCTACAAAGAGACTTCTTGGAGTTTGTGTTCAATTGTTTTCGTGGCAAATATTGCGGGACGTATGGATGCGATCGACAAGTGAGAAACAACATATTTACGGGCTTTCTTGGTCATACGCACTTAAAATGCCGCAGTCATTTTTTTTTTTTTTTTTTTTAATTTTGCGATAGAATGGAATTTTGTTCTTTGATGTTATCCCTATGCTCTTGCGTCGACATTTGTAAATATCCGTATTAATACTCTAAATTTTACTGGAAGGTGAATAACAAGTTTGTGCGTTTATTGAAAGTGCGTTGTTTGTGCTTACGTGTTTACTTATACTAATGTTATTTTATATCCTTTACCATGTTTATACTATAACCTTAACGGTATTAAGGTAATAGTATTATTGTATACAAAATAAGTTATATTTTGTTCTAAGGCTGCTTGAGCCCATAGGGAGAAGTAAATTAGTACCCCTCCCACACGGAAAAGTTAATATATTTTCATTAAATGACGCAGGATTTAATCGGCTCGCGGTCTTGAGTGATTATACGAGCGTTGCAAGCTGATTTGTCGACCTCGTAATGTCATTCGATCGAAATTACATTAATTGTGCCATGTGGCCGGGGTATAATGCAAGAATTCAATGACTGCACGCGATAACATCGCTTACATCAGGGGTCTCAAACTTACTTGAGCGTGGGGGCCAGATAGTTAACCCCCGAAATATCGAAGGCCAACATGCGGGGGGGGGGGGTAATACATTTAGGAAAAAAAACAAAACAGCGGTGGTGTTTTACGTTACAAAGCAGCCATGTTTTTTAGCGACACCCAGAGATTTCCTAAAGAAGGGATCTCGTGCTAGTTGCTTCTTGTAAAATGCACGTTTTGCCAGTGCCGCCTTGAGCTTTGATTTGTTCATACAACTACTTTGGGTTTGTACCAACAGTGATTAAAATATTTAAAACACCACCATCCCGCCAAGGCACAGGAATATTTCGATATAATTAGAAACCAAGCGCACAATGGGGAATTATTCGAGTCCAATACGTCTCGAAAGAAAACCTTTTCATGCGGTAGTTTTTGTTTCCTTGACGATATGTATAGCAGAATTATAAGAATATACTTGTGTCTTAACGATATGTAAGAACGAAACAATCATCGGCCTAATAAAAAAAAATTATTAGTGCCAAATATGTTGAAACGTCATAAGAGCAAAGCTACGTTCGCAGTGACAATGAATGGATGACAAAAGATCATTATTTATTGCGGGTGCAGTGCTCGAGGCATAACGCGAGTTCGCAGCCACGGGCCGCTTGCGGGCCGCGTCCCAGAGAGCTGCGGGCCGCATGCGGGCCGCGTGTTTGAGACCCCTGGCTTACATGATCGTGACACTTGTCTAGCCGTGTCCGCGTTGACTACATCTACCTGATTTTTAACTGTGATCTGTTTTGCTGATGTCCAATCACTGCGTGTCTCGCCATTTTGTCAAAGTATTTCTGTATAAAATGCGCATTCTTACAGCAATAATTGCGCGACTCAATGTTTTAGACTTAAAACAATCACATTTTTCTATAGACGTCTTATATGCATACCTTGCACCATTTCATACCGATTATTTAGTGGTGTAATATTTTGCCCGTGTAATAAACTGTTTTCTAGACCCGTTGCTATGTGCAGCTTTCATTTTAGCTAATACAGGGTGTCTAGCGACCAGGAAAACCGGGAATTGTTAGGGAAATTTTAATTACTGGGAGAAATCGGGGAATTGTCAGGGAAATTGTCAAAAAGCGAGCCCAGTCAGGGAAAATGAGCCGGAAACGCCATCGAGTGCCCTGAACAAAGACTTGAGGACTGGGGGCAGAAATATAGGCAATAAATTCTGCTTAGAGTGAGGCGCGGGCTCTGCTCCCCTGATGTAGAGTGTGCTACCCGATGCAAAGAGAATCGACAAATTCAGTTGAAGCCATGGATTGGATTGGATTGAGAGCACGACACTAAACTAGATCCAGTTAGAGCTACTAGATTTAGCAACAAATGGGAAAGCCGCAGACTCCAATCCAATCCAAGCCTTAAGCCGAAAGTATCCGAAAGTGCATCTGGCGGCCATGTTGCCATTTGGTTATTGACGTGTGTGGTTGAGCATCGTGTTTTCATCGTGTTTCCGGAAGTGGCCTCTTCACTGACGATGTCAGCGGCAAGAAAGTGCTTGTTTAATCCGGACTGGACGAACCCAAATATTTCGGAATATGCAAGTTAGATTAGGCCCGTGCCAAATAATCCTCATTGTGCTCAATGCTCAATGTCTTGTGTTGTAATGGTCTTATATATTTAACCGCTTCTAGAGTGGTAAGGGAATTTCACCTGAAATTGTCAGGGAAAACCTGGAAAAGTCAGGGAATTTCAAAAGAATAATTTGCTAGACACCCTGTAATAAGACACGCGTATATGACTAAAAGCGTGTTACGACGGTAGATCCACGCGCGTTGCCTTCGCTTCGACGCAGCGCCCCCGATGGCCTTCCTTTGCGACGTCACGGGAAGGGTGCTGCGGCCTAATTCTAGGAGATGTTGGCTTCGTGCTCCCTCTCCCCGCTCTGTCCGCAAAAGAAAATAGGGAGTTTTAGTAGATTGTTTTTCTCCTCCACTGCGGTATTCCGTAAAGAAAACGCCACAGCTGTGCATGCGCGCCGCCAGCCTTGTCTGCATAGTTCAAGGTCTTGTGGCGGATTACGGTGCGCTATGCGGGTGCTTAGCGGCCTGCGGAAACGGTCTACTAAAACTCCCTAATAGGGAATTTTAGTAGACCGTTTTTTTGTTCTGGGCGGTCACGAGGCCGCCCAGAAGAAAAAAAAGCCAGCTTGCTTTGCTAGCTGGCTTTCGTCCAAAGCAGCCACCCTCCTTAGGGGAAAGCCAACTTGCAAAGCAAAACGGCGCTCTGCAGGAGAAGGTGCTCCTGCTCGGACGTGCTCCGCGCTCTCGGCATAGTTCAGCGCTAATGCGCGAATATAGAAGGCAGCGGCCTCAGCATTTTGGAGTCTGTCGATAGCGTAGAAAAATATCGTTATCACGGATGCAATGAAGAAAAAGCAGCAGAAGATGCAAGACTATTTCATTGTGTAATATGTCAGCAGAAAGTAGATATCTGAGAGTCGAATTCATTAACACTTTTATAACGAATTACCCGCTATATCGAACTGGTAGACATTTTTTTGCGAGTTTGATATAAACGGGTTTGACGTTATTTCAGCTTTTCCTTCGAGCAGAAGTTGCGATGTCACAAACTTCTTTGCCACGCATTTGAAGTGGGAGAGTGGAAGCAGCAACCGTCGAATCACACTTGAATGTAAGGGTCGGTATTGGCAAGCCTCGTGTAGCCAAAGCAAGTGAGTGGCACCACGTAAGAAACATGAGCGTGCTCGGCTAAGATGAAAGCACATCCCACACTCTGGTGACTGCAAAACAAATTTTCCTGCAGCGGCCTTCAGGGTTGAACAATCATAGACACCGTGCACACACTGCTCAAGGTGTCATGTGAAGCTACGCACTCGTGCACAATAAAATGCAAATGTGTGGACCATCTTTAGGGGACACTGACACCCCAAAAAAATATTTATTTTTATTTTTTATTCAGGCGATTTAATATGGTGTCGGAAGACCACCCAATCAATATTTTGCCACAGCATCTCATATATTTTTAATAAAGTCAAAAATGCAACTCCTCAAAACCGAAACCGAAACTTGACTGAAGTGGGAGAAGAAACGTAGAGTTGGCCAAAACTCGAAAAGCTACACCTGACCGCATTTTTTTTTAGCCGTGCAAAGCAGATGAAAAATTTGCACATCATGCGAAAAACGGAAAGGTCAAGCACTTCCTGCTTGACGTTCGTACTTTTTCAAGCTCTTAATAATTTGTGTTTGTAAGGTGAGCGATGTCTTCAAACAGAAGGGGCAACGACTAGGCGACGTCTTCGTGAGAATCGGCTTGGTGGTCGGCATGTCGTACGGAATGAATCCTAATTGTTTTGATTGGTAAATTATTTCTCGCTCCGAGCTAGACAGATTCGCCGGTAACCGCGAACAACACTTCTGAAGTAGAGGGCCAATGCCTGTCGTCCACTGCCATCGCTCTGTCCGCTTGTCCAGTCCGCGACTCCCGCGATACGACGCCATGTTGAGAATTATGCAGAGAATGCATAGAGTGCTTCCAATTCTCTGTGCAACTTCTTGTTTTCTTTCTTTTCACTCAGTGTACTTGCAGCTTTTTAGAAGCCACAAAAAATGGGTATCGTATTTTTTTGCTATTTTTAATATTGAGTATGTGCCTTCGATGACCCATGACTTTGATTATATTTGGTGTGTGTGCCTAAACCATAGAAAACGGCACGTGACCATGAAGAAGAGAGTTAGCGTGACTCAAACCTGCCAGTTCTCGACCGGCTGTTTTCGGGTGGACTGGAAACAAATTTTGAGCCGCAAATTGTGTTTGGGTAGTTAAGCTCTCATATGTCGTGTACAAGTAAAAACCTTGGTGAGCATAAATACCCTGTCAGTGTACCTTCAACTCGGTGCCATAGGCACAGCGCTAGCTTTGCGCCATATCATCAGTACATTAATGAACTGCCGCGTGTGACCCAGCCTTTTCCAGTTTACACTCGCAACGCAGCGCAGAGTCGCTGCCGATGCAGCGCCGACTTTGTGCTGCACGCGTGAACCGGTCTCTAGAGCCGCACCCGAAAACCGCTCTCTCTCATGCAGTTGCGAGAGTCGTCGGCTCGCACCTCCCCTCCGCCTGCCACCTCCTCCTGGGGCGCGCTTCGGGCGTTGTGGGCACCCCCGGCGACGGCCACCCGACGGAGCTGGAGCGGTGCCAGGGCGTCTCCGGTCTACTACTGCCCTCCGTGCTCCCGGACGGAACGCGAGTCCGGCCCTTTGCAGTCACCCAAGCCCACGTCCGGAAGCAGAGTCGCGGCGACGACTGGTATGCCACCGACGAGTTCAAGACACTGGCGGGACTGCCGGTGGGCGACGCAACGCGCGACGTCAAGTGCGTGCTCTGGTTCATCGGCAGCGACCTGGACGAAGGCGAGAACGACGTCGCCGCCGAGATGGTGGACGACTTCGTGGCCAGCTGCGGGCCGCACCGCTTCGCGCTCGGCGGCGCTGTGCTCGACTCCCTCGCTGCGGCGCAGGCGGACCGCGTCGTCTGCGCCGGACTTTGTTTCTCGGGTGACGGGGTTCGGTCGGCGTCGGTCGTGCTTCCGCCGGAGGTTCGGGGCGCACAGGCGGTGGAGAAGGAGCTCCGGCGTCTGAAGGTGGACAGCGGGTTCGGGAGCTGGGGGGCGGGACAGACGCTGGGGTTTGCGTTTGCCTGCGTGGCAAGGGGCGCCGGGCACCACGGCAGGCCGAACGTGGAGGCGGACGCGTTTGCGAGGGTGTTTCCGGGGGTGCCCCTGATCGGACTGTTTGGTAACGGGGAGATCGGGAACGAGCACCTCCCGCTGCGCGCAGATGGTTGCCATTCCGCAAACGAGTCCTGCATGTATGGGTACACAACGGTGGTTGTTTTGCTCTCTCTAGGGAAGTGAGTGTCGCGATATCTCTAAGCTCGTCATCGGTGCGACAGTTGATTAAAATGGTGCGATGGAGCCTCGAGAACACAAACTTTGTTTCCAGAGTATGCGATTGAAATAGAACTTCGGGCAATAGAGACCCGATTCATAAAACAATCTTACGATGAAACGTACGAGCAAATCCGTATTCACCAGGCCGAATAACCATGAAGCCGCAGTTACACTGCTAATACATGGTACAAAGGACACTCTGTAGACACTGTCTAAGGCATGTTTCTTCCTTGTGTCTTGTCACATTGGTCGTTCAAAAGCTCTGTGCAAACATGTTCAAAGCATTCATATGTGTGAAACGGAAACACGCTTCGAACATGCAGGGGTGTGACATCTGCGCCAATTGCGCCATTTTGATACAAACCCAATTTTCTGCGCCTAGTTGCGCCAAAAACGCGAAATCGGTCGAAATTGCGCCACACTGCACCAAAGTAACTCAAAAACTAAAAAAACGTCTGCAGCGACGCTAGATTTAGCAGAAAACGAGAGCTTGGTTGGCAACATTCAATCTCGTCGTAGTAAAGTACACAACACGGGTACAGGGTGGCGCAAGCAACCGCCGGATTCGAAGATTTCAGCTGTAGTACCATTCTATACCTATGATACGTGGTCGTTTCCTGATTTTCCTACTACTTTTCGCTGTCATTTGTGACTGCATGCTACCGGTGTGCTGTCACGCGGTCTTGCTGTCTGGCCGCGGGAGGTATGACGCACAGGCTATCAAGGTGAGCAAGTATTTCTTTTGTTTTGAGAGTAAACCTTTTCTTAAAAGTGCTATTGGGTGCCTCCATTGTGTAATTGTTCATTCATGTCCGTAATCTTCTCTTCAAAATGGCCGTCGCCGTCGCCGTGAGTACTTTCGGTTATCCCACACGTGCTTCCAGTGCATGAACAATCGAATGAATCGGTCACACACCCGTATTTAGCGTGCATCTGCTGCTCACAGATTTTCTACCAATTCACTATTTACCTTGTGACTCACTTTCTGTGGGGAGTGTTTTTCTGTCTGCACATGCTTTCTATGAGCGTCTGATCGATGTCTGGTTGTAGTAAATTGTGCTTCCCTGTTCATGCTCTCAAATCACCGCTTTAAAAGGTTTTGCACTAAAATTGCGCTTTGGCACCAGTTCGTATAAGCTTGAGGTACCTGGTGCCCACCTAACTTTGCAGCAAGCCTGTGTTTCTTGTTCTCGTCTATGTCAGTGATGTGATTGCTGCGCCAATTGCGCCAAACTGCGCTAAGGGGCTAACCCTGCTACATCCTGCTACATTTTGCCAAAATATGGGTAATCTGCGCCAAGCCTGCGCCAAATGACCAATTTCGGTCGCCTTTCAAGACCGAAACTAAACTGAGTACCGTAATGAGCACACGTGAGCTAGGTGGCGACAGCGGCCGCCCGACACAAAGTACCCTGCATCAATCGTTCATCCGGTCTTGCATATATTTCCCGTTTTTCCCGTCGTCTCTCGTTTCGCGCTCTCGTCCTCTCGTCGTCTCGCGTTTTTTTAAAAAAAATATTCAACGATAGACGCGGCTATGTGCGGACGCTCCGACGCTAGCGTGCCGGGTACCAGCCATGCCGTTATGCTGTAAAACTAAACCACGTTTTTGCGCGGAGGGAGTTACTTTGTGAGCTGAAGCACTTGCTCCTGAAAGCAACGGTCGTGGGAAAACTATATTTGGTCCCTGCCTGCCAATCACCGTGGTCGCGCGACGGCGGGTGTTGCCGTCCCCACGTTGATGCGGATATGGCGCTTTCTAAACTGAAACGTAAGGACCGCCCTAATGTTCATCAACATTCCTGTTCTTGTTTAATACGCTACTAAAAACATCCCTCTAGCTCGAAGACTGCTGTGTCGAAGTACTGATTACCTATAGTTTTTCTCCGTAGGCTTTCTTTCGAGAGGGATCCCGGTATACGTGAAAAATCTGCCGCGAAAGAGAGTTGGTGAAGAGAAGTGAGCTAAAGCAAAGAAGGCAATGTCTGCACGCTGAACCCGCACAGCGCGCTTGTTTGTCTCGAGTTCAGTCATTGCGCAAAGCGCTCCAAGAACTTTTTGAACCTGGCTCGCGATGTCTTGCATCGATGTGCTCAGGTTCTTTTTTGTTCTGTGTGTTTAGCTTGTGCCTCGCCAGCCGGTCTGGCAATCACGTTCGGCTGGACTGTTTTTTGTCGTATGCTGGACAGTTACATTTTGTGTACAATTTTGGGAACAAGTTGGCGATGGAGCGGGGTGGCACGGTTTCGATCGAACAGCCATCTTCGCTCGCGCGACAATTTCGCATTGCACTGCAGTGGTCACGTGTTTCATCAGTTGGAGACTGCTTCCATTTATTATTTAACTAGTTAACCTAATGCTGTGAAATTTACTACTAAGCTGGTCAATTTCAAACAAATTTTAACATGTGCAGTTTGGTTCTTATTTATCTATAATGGGTACAAATATATGTATAATTCAACTGAAGCACTGCAAAATGTGTCATATCATTAGCATTTCAGTTGCATGTTGAAAGACTCCCAGGTGGTCTAACTTACTTGACTATAAGTTGTTTATTGTGGCGAGCAAAGTGCCCATCGTTTGTCGAGCACTTGAAACAAATATTTTTATTTTTCTAAGAATATCTGCTCCAAAAGCCACGTTTGCTGCTCCGAAACACTGTTTTAGTTGCTCCAAAAGCCACTTTTGCTGCTCCAAAACACTGTTTTGGCTGCTCCAAAGTCCACTTTTGCTGCTCCAAAACACTGTTTTGGCTGCTCCGAAAGGTGCTCCAAAACGGCTGAGGCCAATCACATCACTGCTATGTGCATTGGACTCTCGTTTGCCTTTTCCGTTTTTTTTTTTTTTCTTTTATATTTATCTTGGTGCGTATCGACGCTGATAACTTATTGGAATCAGGGCGGAAAAAAATAATGATTAAAAAAGAAAAATCAGATTTATGTGATTTAAATCAGATTTTTTATGATTTAAATTGCTGATAAGCTGCTCTAACATTTTCTGACTGTAGACTTTTCTGCTCCGAAGTTGCTCCAAGATGCGTAAACTGCTGCTCCAAAACGAGAATTTTGTGCTCCTAGGCTGCTCCAAAATCGAGATTTTTCTGCTCCAAAAATTGCTCCAAAGCCTGTTTCACCTGTCTCACCCCTGAACATGCTCAAGGCGTAGCCGCAGTTAATTCTGTCGTCGTGTCTTTTGTAAAATGTATGAGCAGTATGACCACAACTCAAGTTTTTCATAGCTTATGATGCGTGCGACTTAAAAACTTCTTAGCTAGGTAGTCAAGGCATAAGGAAATCTCACTAATCTGGCTTTAGAAGTGTGATTATTGGTGACCTCGTTCTTGGTTTCTGTTCATGGCGTTCCCCTCCTCTTTAGAGCGAAAGTTGAAAAAGCCGCACTTGGTTTTTTGCTTGAGTCGAGCATCGTGGAAGTGGCAAGGGGTGAGTAAGTTTAGTCCTTGCCTGGTGGATCGGCTTAAAGTATAGTGCGACTCTGATCTGGCAATGTATGAAGTTCCTAGGATAGGTGGCACAAGCTACAACCCGGTACAAAGGGTGGTAGCTTGCGCTACCATCCATTCATTCGGTAGTATCATAGGTAACAACTCTCACCAGCATATTGCGAAAACTCTAGTGGTTCTCCTATTTGCCACTGGTGCGCTTGATCCAGGTTGAGTGATATCCATACCGTGAGCATGCGAGAAATTTCTGCTTCAGATGCAGATGAAGACTGCTTATACTCCGTTTCACGATAATTTGGCGAACTGTGGAGGCTACGGCCAACGCGACCCAATAGGAGCGTTGGAGCGAGGCACGTAACACCACTCGGCGGGAGCGTTTGTGTCACTGCGCCAAATGCGAGAGCCGGAGGAACCAGCTATTGTCTGCTTTCAAAGTGTCATCTGCTGCGAGACCTACCAACTAGGGATGAACGTCCACTGCCGCAACGTTGTCGTCCGCTAGAGTAGCAAGTGCTTCGGGAACAGTTGATGATCAACCATATGCTCAATTTAGCCGCGAATCTGGAACGGAATGCTAATGCCTGGTCGATGTTTTGAGTGGCAGCAGTCAATTACACGGCTGGGATCGTTCAAAAGCCATGTTCTTCACGGAAACGAGTTGATCCGAATGGAAATATCGTTGAAAAGGAACATGTCTACATCTTTTTTCCGTGTCGTGTAGTGTTGCGGTCAGAAGAGTCTGTGCTAAGCGTGACTTAGGTAGAAGAAATGGTATCGCACTAGTCGCACTTACGCATCACGTGGCTGTATGTTACAGCGCTCACCCGTCCCGTGCAAATGTTTGTGTAGCGCGGTTGGTTGAACGATCGATCGGCGGATTAGACATTTGCCGTGCCAAAAGTGCATACTATCTCATTAATATCTTTTTTGTTCCGTTTTTTATATTTTTATATTTAACAGGGATGGAACTGCTGCGCCGATTGTGCCATTGTGCGCCTAGTGACTTTTCATGCGTCACACTGATACCAAAGTATAAATAAGGACAAAAATGCGCCAACCTGTGCCCAAACTGGAATTATAAACGAGCCTCGTCTAAATTAGCCGTCTCGCAGTTCCTGTTGGCAACGTTGACACTGGAACTTCCGGCCCAAATGGGACGCCAGTGGATCCGAATCCAAAAATCTGTATCTGAAGGCTGCTGCCGCTACACCTGCCGCCGACGTTAGCTGCCGTTGCCGCATGCTTACCGTGCTTTTCTGAAGTCCTGGAGTCACTTCAGCTGAAGATCTGAATAGTGGAGCAAACCTGTGACTATTGCAATCCTGCAGCTCTCATTGGTCCGCCCCGTGGCCCCGTGCAGAAAACTTGGGAAGAAAGGCGAACGAGCAGTAAGGCGTATGACGGAGCAAGATACGAGCTGCCAGATCGTGATTGCGCTTTGAAGATGGTATGCGCGAAGTCAAGAGCTACCTCAATCGATTTGGCAGTGATGTCACGAAAGTGCTTTTGACAGCAGACTTGCCGCAAGCTGTGAGGTCTCATAAAGTTTACACAGAAAGGCTAGAGGTCGAAAAGCAAGACGGCGAGAGGCAGAAGAGAAAGAACAGTGATGCGAGGGAAGCGAGTACGAAGAGAGCCGGTCTTCAGGAAGAAGACCATCAGCTTGAACAGCGCATCATCTGTTCGCGAACTATGCTTGGGCATGCACAATCATTGATTGAGTCGAGTCTCAAAAAAAAAAAAGGAGATGGAGAAGGTTGAGTATGGACAAGTGCTGTTAGCGGAGACTAATGCGAGATTGGCTCAGATTCTCGAAAGAGTGAAGTGTATCCGTGAGCAGTTGACGAAGTCCCAATAGATTTATATGTATAAGGACAATTATTGTCTTATTTTACTCACTGAAAAATGAAAGACCATTTTTTCCCTGCATTTTTTTTTTTTTGGTACACCTCACTAGTCAATGCTGAGCAATGAAAGTTTTTTGTACCTGTTTATATTGACCTCTTTTCAAGTCAGTTTTGTCACGTGTCACACTGTCGGGTGCAGTTTTTCTTCATGTGTTTTGTGTAATTTGCACGTAATTTTGTGAAAAATATTTGCAACTAAAAAGTTTATTGAAACTACCGTTAAGTTCACATGCAGTTATTTGCATGCCATATTTTTTTTTTTTTTTTAGTTTTGAAAACCAGGTGACATTTAGCCTCTACTTCAACATTCTTGAAACTCGTATGCTGCTGCCAACTTGCTCCAAGACCTCGTGTTTGCTGCTCCCAGCCTGCTCCAAACTGCAGTTTTTTTTGCTCCCAAGATTGCTCCAAATCTGCTTTGCCCAGTTCCATCCCTGATTTAATGACGTTAAATATTTACACTATCATCCGGTGCTTTTGCAATGTTTTGGTTTCAAGGAGACAAAACATTCTCTTGCATTTTTTTTTTTTTTTCGTTTAATTGATGTTTCCTTTAGAAACAAGCGCAGGTCGACCTGCAGAAGCAATTTTTGTTCCGAGGCCCTACTTCTATTATTATTTTGTTAAGTCCCAAATATCATACCGTTAGTGATTGCTGCAGGAGACTGGTAAATATCAACGACTCGCAGGAGAGTGATTTTTCAGGTAGGGGTTCTGAAAGGGTTCCCGGACATTTCATCGAACGCCGTTTCGTCGAACGCCGTTCCATCGAATCGCTGATGGCCGTTTCATTGAATGTCTTTTATATAAAAAGTGTGAAAGATGCTCTTTTATGCACGGATCGAGTGCATTTTCGTGTCATTCACCCATTTCATCGTCAGGTTTTTAAATGTATGAACTTGTAGCTGTTACAATTTATTTTGATGCAAGTAACCCATGAGGATATTTGTACCGATTTTTATGTTTATTTCGCATATTTTGCTTATCTGTTCACCCCCTCTGTATTACCCGATGGGCCTTGAGGGTATTGTAACAAAAATAAAAATAAAAAGTCCCACTCCCGGTAAGAGCGCACTCCAACTCATGGAGGCCAGAAGGCGACTTAGGTTTTGCGCAGGCGCAACAACTTTAGCCAAGTGAGCCTCCTAACCTCTCATGTCTTTCAATTGATACTTTTTTATTTCCCGAAGCTTGCAGTAGCCAAAGCTGAGGTGCTATTTATGAAACTACAACGAAACATTGTTTTTTTAGTTCTAAGACTCAATGAAGTCAAAAGTAAGTGCGTCACTTCAAATTTTATTTGAAAACTTTCGGGGGTTCATGTGTTCGTGCGACAGCCATCCACCGTTTCAAATGATGAGCAATTGCTCTCAAAAAGTCCCCCACAGCCGTGCTCCGTCGGTTCTCATAAAAAAGGCGGACCTTTTCATTTCTTGCCGCTATGGCCTTTTTCTGGCGAGGAGGCTCTTGGGAACTCAGCATCGCCTCCAGCTTGTCTTTGATGCTGTGCGGCGATGCAAGTCAAAAACTTCCAGAACCCGGGATGGGCACCTCCGACCAGCTTCAGGAAGCGGGAATGCCACCCTGGCGTTCGATAAGACGGCGTTCGATAAAACGGCGTTCGATAAAACAGCATTCGATGAAACGGCGTACGATGAAACGGCATTCGATGAAACGGCTTCGATGAAACGGCGTTCGACGAAACGGCGTTCGATGAAATGTCCGGTCCCATTCTGAAAGGTAAGAGCATGTAAATGTGAGCATTTACATACTCCTACTCTTTGTTGCAAGTTGTTTTCAGTTTTTTTGTGGTTAGTTGACTGACTTGCAGAACAAATTTGAACTTGAGAGTTACCTCGAAAGTAAAGTTCTCTTTTCGTATTTAGTACTGTGCTCGGATACCTTTCGAAGTTGAGTATTTGTTTTTTTCCATGAGACAAATCCACGTGAAGAGAAGCATAAAAAAGATGTGTGCTTATCAGATTACCTTTCATTCCCTTACCGCAGCCGCCTGTACAGTGGTCTTTCTCGCATCAAATTACCCATTTCAGTTTGATTGCTTGTGGAGAAAAGCACACAGATATGCGCCCAAGTTTCAGTGAAAATTGGCGTAGTCTTGGTTCTGTATCTGGCTCAATTTGAAAAAATAAGAACCATCATCTACTGAGTTATCATTTTACCGGGCACTTCGTAGCTTATTAGAATATTTCATTATATTTAATTTAAGTATGCAGTTAAGGCATGCAATGATCAACAAACCAGAGACATGCAGGGCATTGCATTCGGAGTCGCTCTGTTTTTGATATGCTAGTGGCTCTGAAAGAGCCATTTAAAAAATAGTGAAGCCAGACTGTCTCCTGTAGTGCCGATTGGCACAGCTCCTTGCAAATGTCTCCATTACCAAAGTAGTGATTCACAGCCCAGATTATCACTTGAGTCATCTGTGGTGGAGTCTTCACACAACGCTGTCTCCGGCATTTGCATGCCCAAGCCGTCAAGTTCCCACATCCTCTTCTCGACGGTCAGGGTGTGCTTCACGTAAGCTGCCCAGTTACGGTCAGTACGGTGTCGGACGAAGTACAATGTGCCCATGCTGCTGAGTGATTGAATCTTTTTTTTTTTTTTTTTTTTTTTTTTTTTAAACAGCCGGTTTGGGAAAAGGAAGTTATAAAACGAATTTACAACGAAAAATCAAAATTTTTAGAGCTATATTCACGGTTGGCGCCCGCGGGACGTCGCGGAAAAGTGGCGCATATTTATCACGTGACTGGCCCTTATTTGTCACGTGGTACTTGCAATCTTTCGGAAGCTTCCTATGGTCTCGAAAAGTTATATTCATCTTCGTTTGAAGTGCAACAAAAAACAGAATAACAAATAACTTTTAGAGCCTAAAGGAAGCTCCTGAAAAAGCGCAAGTAGAGGTGATAGACCATAGAGTTATTACAATTAACGCTAAAGGCTCAGCTGGCGCTAGTGTCTACGGGACTTCCGGTTGCAAATTGAAGCAGACAGCATGCAGTCTACATTTCCAGCCTCCCTGTGTATTCCTATGGGAAAACGCGCTTGAATTTTGCCTCTTCGCAGGAAAATAACATCAATAACTTTTGTTATTCGGGTTGTACCGGATAGTATGTACCTTTATTGGTATTGTGAAAGTGTAATTGCTTTCCCAGTTGAAAATTCTCATTAGATTCGAATTTTCAATTGGTACCAGTTAGGTTTTCGGACAACCAATTGGTCACCGCAATGGGATCCAATGGGAACCATTTGGAACCCATTAAGTTTCCAACTGGAAAATTGTTTTCCAATTGGTGAACCCATTGGCCAGTGTGCTTCCAATTGGAACCCACTAAAACCAATTGATTTCAATTAAAACCAGTTAGAATTCCAATTGGATCTAATGATAATTTTTAACTGGGTTAGTTAAAGCATTTTTTCTTTACCACTGAACGATGTTAAACTTCGCTCTAATTCAGACCCAAACCTCTGTTTCAATGAAGGTATGTGAAAACGAGTGACGATTCTAAGCAAACTAACGATCGAAAGGAATCTAGAGTGTGTTCGTCGGAGTATAACAGAGCCTTATATCCCCCATGCTGGAAAGCGTCGACGCCGTGTTCGCGCTAAGGGCTCATTCACACTGGAAGCGGATCCGCGTTCGCAAAGCGGTTGCGAACGCGGTTGTATAAGGATTCAGTACATTTGCACGCGCATTTGATGACATCAAATGCGCGTGCAATTGTACTAGATCTTTATACAACCGCGTTCCCAACCGCTTCGCGAACGCGGATCCGCTTCCAGTGTGAATGGGGGGTAACAGTGTCCGACAGTGCAAATAAATACACGTACGAAGCGGTTTTAACACCGTGTTTCATGCCACGAATTTCAAATAAAAATGCTGTAACTGACCAATTATTTCGTCTGCGTGACTGAGAAATGATCCAATGTGCCTAGTACGTACAAATTATTCGTGATATTTGCTCTTATAATCGAGCGCAGAGAGAAAATGCACTCGCTTTTTCCCATAGAAATGCATTACCGGAAGTCAATTTCTGACTGCTTGCTGTCTGCTTCAAAATGCAACAGCACACTAACGCCAGCTGAGCCTCTAGCGTTTATTGTAATAACTCTGTGTGATAGACCGGATAGACCCATACCTCGGCAAACCTCACTCATGAGGGCCCTCACTCACCCTCATCTTCACAGGTGAGGTGAGGGTGAGTAAGTTTCTGAACCAGGAAAATTCATGAGTGTGAGGGTGAGTGAGGGCCGTGAGGGCGGTGAGTGCGTGAGGAGCGTGAGTGGTGTGAGGGCAATGAGTGCGTGAGGGGCGTGAGGGCCGTGAGGACGGTGAGTGCGTGAGGGGTGTGAGGGGCGTGAGGGGTGTGAGGGGCGTGAGGGCCGTGAGTGCGTGAGGGGTGTGAGGGGCGTGAGGGGTGTGAGGGTCGTGAGGGCGGTGAGTGCGTGAGGGGTGTGAGGGGCGTGAGGGGTGTGAAGGGCGTGAGGGCCGTGAGGGCGGTGAGTGCGTGAGGGGCGTGAGTGGTGTGAGGGCCATGAGTGCGTGAGGGGCGTGAGGGCCGTGAGGGCGGTGAGTGCGTGAGGGGTGTGTGGGCCATGAGTGCGTGAGGCCCCCTTTAGACGGAGCAACTTTCTCAGCAATTTCGGTGTTGCTGGCGGGTTGTTCCCTAGCTTTCTTTAGATCGACACGAATTGCTGAGATCGGGTCCGGCTCAAAACAAGCGAGCAACTCGGAGCAATTCGAAGACTTAAAAGCGGCTGCATCCAATCAGGGACGCGATATTTTCACGTGATACCTCGTGCCGGTGATGATGACAACAAAAGACTTGGTTCAGGTTTGAAATTGATCGTTTTTGGAAATAAACTGTCTTAATAAACTGAGGTCGATGAGTGCGTGAGTGTGTGAGGAGTATGAGTGCGTGAGGGGCGTGAGGGCGGTGAGTGCGTGAGGATCACGAGTGCGTGAGGGCCATCAGTGGTGTGAGGACGGTGAGTGAGTGAGGGTATGAGTGCGTGAGGGGCGTGAGGGGCGTTAGGGGCATGAGGGCCGTGTGGGGTGTGAGGACCATGAATGCGTGAGGGGTATGAGGGCGTGAGGGGTGTGAGGCTAGTGAGTGCGTGAAGGGCATACGTGCGTGGAGGGCGGTGAGGCGCGTGAGTACTACGAGTGCGTGAGGGGTGTAAGGACCGTGAGGGCGGTGAGGGGAGTAAAAGGCATCAGTTCGTCAGGAATCTGAGCTCAAATGAAGCGCTTCCATTTGCATGTGGGACTTTTGCGAGACGATGAGTTCTCTGCGAGGCCTGATTTCGCTTGAAGGCGTGGATAATTTCTGAGTGGTCGCGCGGGTATTGGCCCTTGGGGCCTCTCGCGGCATCTCCCGGGAAGTAAGATCGACGCTCGCCTCGCAAAAATTTCGCCGCGCGGATGCTTGGTGCGGTTTGGTTATTGGGTAACGGGTAAGAAAGAAGGAGTTTGTACGAGCTAAGGCTCGCTGCTTGGCGATATTTGATAGCGCGGTTTGTGCAACTAGCGTTAGGTTGGCCGTTTTCTTTGTTATGTTTGACAAAAAAGGAAGCTGGGTCGGAATGGTTAAGAGTTCGCTCGCTCGCCGCTTCAGACAGCGAGTCGCCGGTGAACGGGTGGCGTTTTGCTGGTTGACGGCAGATGAAAAACGGGCGCTGTGCTCTATAGCAGAAGTTACTGCTTGAAGCGCTCTGACTTTAGAAATCTTTGCAGACGGCGCATGCAAACGCAAGTGAACTGCGAGCAGTCGTCCTTAGCCTCTACTCTTTTGTTCTAATTGTATAGGCTGTTCGAAAGAAAAACAAGTACACAAGCACGACTTTGTGGACAAATATCCTCAAAACATCATGTTGATATTGGTTGATTTTGAGCACTAGTACACTCTATCCGGTAACACAATATGAAACTTGATTTCATTATTTCTTTGCATTGAAGAATTGGGCAATCAGTTCACTGTTTATTTCGTTAAAGAGCACTGCTGAAAAATCATATTTGCTTCATGTAATCGACCGATGCTTATTATGTCAGTCATTCGGTCCGTACGCACTACGCTTGCTGGGAACAAAAAGTTTCGGAGTGCTGGGCCTTTGTATGCGCACCTTTCGCTTCCGGCAGAGGGTCACCTGTCGATGAGTAGACTCCGTATCCCCTCAGAAGCACTAATGCCAAAATTAGCGCTTGCAGAAAAGCCGGAATTTCTTGTGAAAACCCGCTAGCTCGACACTAAAATTTATAGATGTGGTGTTTTAACTTCCCTCAAACACTGTGACCATTTGTAATTATGACTTTTATGAATTTATGGATTGCAAGCTTAAGTCACTCGTGATACAAATCAGCTGTACTGCGATTTGTCCACAGCCAGGAATTATCTTCAAAAACATCTGGCACGTTAATTTTTTTCTGGTAGTTCTATTGCACAAGACGGCAGTGCACCAATAAATTGGCTTATTATGAATTGAAAAGTCACGCAAAAATAGATAAAAAAATGATTAAAACATAATTGAGATATCAGCACACGAAAGAGCAATTGAGTGTAGTAGACATTAGCACATGCATAAGCGGAAAGCGTGTAAGGCTGAAGGCAAGCTGGCGTTCTTCGAGTTTTTTTAACCCTGTCACTAGTAGCTGTACGTTGCATTTATAAAATGCATTATGCTAAGAAAAAAAAATCTATTCAAAGACATGTATACATTTGCTAATTGTGCTGCCGACAAGATCAATGGCGAATTAGAAATTCCAGGTATGTATTGATATTGTTGAATTACGTGTAAGGTTAAACGGTAAACAACGCTCGGTACTAAGTTTTAGTTAACCCGAGATTAGGACAATTGAATTGGCACCAGAGAAGGGACGTGCGTTCCAAAGTAATGTTTCAGGTCTATAAACGTTGGGGAGTAGTATTAGTTCGCAGTTATCCAAAAGTGCCCAGCTACAGCAGAAACAACGTTGAGCGCTAGCGGCGAGACACACGCACGGTTTCATTTAGACTAAACCAGTGAGGTAGGCACTCGCAATCTTTTATTTCTCTCAAAATTTCACAACAATCCTTTATGAAATGAATCATATCACTCTAGCACGTTATACGATTCTGAGCAAATATATATATATATATATATATATATATATATATATATATATGACATGGTGTCACGTGCGTTACTGTGCACGCATTCAATGTGGGCGTGAATGTTTGTGTTTTGTTCGTCAACACATATACATATACAGACGTGGGCAGGAGTTGCACTTCTGCGGAACACTTTTTTAGGTTGTGCAACCTAGGCCTACGTGCGTGCGCATTTGCGTAATTTGTTTGTATGTCTGTGTGCGTGTTTGTTAATTTTTTCTCTCTCGCTCTTTTTTTTTAAATATTGAAATAATTGTTATGGAGTAACCGACACTGTTTGTTCAATGCCAACATCTCCAAAAATACGCCATTTAATAAAGAAGAAAATAATCGCGAACATTTGGTCCTGCGAATAATTCACCCCATGGCAATGAATATATAGCACACCAACCCGAATCGCGGAAATTCGTGCTTGTGAAAATTCTTTGAAACCGGCACTTTGAGAAATTCGCGAAATAAAGTCGTTTAAAGTATACGAGTATGCAGGCCTATTTTCAATGCTTGGCGTAAGTCCCTGAAGCAAGCACTTCGCCGAATTTTTAATAGGGGTCCTTTCATATAAAATAAAATTATAGTCGAGATTTACTCAAAATAAATAAATTTATCATAAATGTGCGCGGTCAAATTTGCATGTAGTATAGTCATCGCTATCAGTCAACTCAAAACTTGAGTAGTCCTCGTAAAAAAAAAATAACCCGGGAGCGCTTTCCTTCCTACCGGTAGCGCGAGCCGAAATACAACAATTGCACGACTGGTAGGAAAACAGTGGGAACGAGATGAAAAGAATCGGGAATGTTAAAGGGATACTGAACCAAGGAATTTAGTGTCCATAATAAGTGGCGCACGTTCTTTCCACGAGCCAGCAGCCGCCGGTGTGCGCGAGCACACGCAACAAAAATGACGTCAGAGACCTCCATTCGCTGTTAAGATGACAGTGAAATGTATGGGCCTCAGGCCACAGGAGAATAAAGACAAGTTCTTCATCTGCACAGTGGTGTCTGGTGTAAAAAGTAAGCGATTAATTGGTCTAACAAGCACGTAGCTTTCACTTGTAGAGATGAAAAGCCTGTTTTCACTCTCCTTTGGCCCGAAGCCCTTGCATTTCACTGCCCTCTTAAGCGCGAAAGGGGGTCTTTGACGTCATTTTCGTTGCGTGTGCTCGCGCACACTGGCGGCTGCATGGCTCGTGGAAAGAACGTGCGCCACTTATTATGGGCACTAAATTCTTTGGTTCAGTATCCCTTTAACGAGGGTAGAAAGTTGGGCAAGTTGGTGATTCATAATGATTAAAAAGCGCAAAAAGGCGACGGATACAGAAGAAGACACAGACACAGCGCGCCGATCCCAACAAGTTTGTTGGGGATCGGAAATGTTTTCTTTTCTTGGGGATCCCCCAAAGAGATGAAGGACCTGACGGGCTTATGACTTCAGCTCGGAGGTTCTCGAAAAAGTCAAATACGTTTAATATTTACCGTAGTATTTTTTTTTTTTTTCAATTGGATTAAATTATATTCGTAAAATGTGTGACCCTTGTCGTAGTAAGCACAGCAGAAAAAGACAACAGCAGAAACATATATGCACAAAGATATAATAAAAACTGAATTTGGATGCTTAAAAAATCAAAGCCGCGTTTTCATGCCGGACAGTGTTGAGTAAATAGAGCTAGGTATAATAAATATAAAAGCAAACCAACTAAAAAAAAAAAAAAAAAAAAGCTTATAAAAGGCGCGTCTTTCTCGGCCACTCGGCCAAGGTGCAAAATGAGTCAAAGGGAAACAAACCAAAAGATAAAGCATCCCCTCGCGAGGGCCGTAGCGCCTTGGTGTCTGGTGACCAAGCGGCGGAGCGGCGGAGGACGGCGCCGGCTCTTTTTCAAGCGCACATGGACGCCGACGGTGGCGACTCGCGCCTCCGCGCACAACACCGGCGTCAACGCACCAACTGCGGTGACAGCACAAACTATTTTTGAGTTCGAGTGAGGACGTAGCATTAGTTATGCAAAATTATCGATAAATTGACTATCGATACCAGCGATAGTTTTACGATAGTCGACTATCAACAGTTTTACTATGGTCGACCGTTGATAGTCGCTATGAATAGTACTATCGATAGTTTTTCGATAGTCAACTATCCATAGTACTATTTATAGTTTTACAATAGTCGACTATTGATAGCACATTCAAAATTTTTTTTTTTTTTATAATGTAACTTAGGTACTATTTCAGAAGTATACTCTTGATATAGTTTTTCGAAAGTACTATCGATAGTTCTTCAGAAGTATACTGTTGATAGTTTTTTGGAAGTGCTCTCGATAGCTTTCCAGAAGTGCACTGTTGATAGTTTCTCGATGATTTACTGTCATTATGTTTACAACCGTATTTGTATCGCTTTTCTATAGTTTTTTTTTTTTTTTTATTGTTCCTTGATAAGCCTGCTGAAGGCTCCCGTCGTGAATTCTTATGAGCTTTGGAATATTTCCTGGGTTGCCTTTGGCAACCCAGAAAATATTTGACATTTTCAATTACTATTACCAACGTTACTCAAATCTATTATCAATGGTACAGTATCAATAGTTTTCAATAATCGAGTGCCGATAGCACGCAATCGATATTTCTGCGCTAGTCGACCATCGATAGTGCCATCGACTGTTTTTACGGCACTCGGCTCCGGATGTATTGATAGTTTGTACATATGTACCGACAGTCAACCAACGGTCGCATACTATTGATAGTTTTATAACAGTACAGGGTTTCAGCAGATTGTGTTCGCACTCCAATAACGATAGGATGCGGACGCAAACACAGTTGTCGGTTGTCGATGTAGCGCGTATCGCTATCAGAGCTGCAGAAATATCTGCCGAAAAATATACAAATACACCTGTTCACAGACTGCACTGAGGTGAAGTCCCTATATGATATTCACTGCTAACAAAAAGCACATCGAGGGGCTTTACACCGAGGCCCTTAAGCGCCTTATCGGTCCGCCAACGAAACAGCGCCGCGCACGCCATCAAGAATACTTGCACGGCCCTACAAAGAGACGACGGGACCGCCGTAACGATACGATGGATCCTGGGGCACGATGGGCACCCCGGCAACGAGCGGACCCACGAGCTGGCGAGCGAGGCTTCACAACACCGCTCCCGGCACGGGGACCCAACGTGGCTGACACCCTTCCAAAGACGCCGAGGAGCGCAGGAACCGCCGCCAACGAAGACGGCAGGGCCTGCTTCCTACAATCATACCTTGGCAAACCTCACTCATGAGGGCACTCACTCACCCTCACTCACCCTCATCCTCACAGGTGAGGTGAACGTGAGTGAGTTTCTGAACCAGGAAAATTCATGAGTGTGAGGGTGAGTGAGGGCCGTGAGGGCCGTGAGGGCTGTGAAGGCCGTGAGTGCGTGAGGGCCGTGAGGGCGGTGAGTGCGTGAGAGGCGTGAGGGGTGTGAGGGCGTGAGGGGCGTGAGGGGCGTGAGGGCCATGAGTGCGTGAGGGGCGTGAGAGCTGTGAGGGCGGTGAGTGCGTGAGGGGCGTGAGGGCCATGAGTGCGTGAGGGGCGTGAGGGCCATGAGTGCGTGAGGGGCGTGAGGGCTGTGAGGACCGTGAGTGCGTGAGGGGTGTGAGGGCCGTGAGGGCGGTGAGTGCGTGAGGGCGTGAGGGTGAGTGAGGGTGAGTGAAGGGCTGAAGGTGAGTGTGAGTGTGAGTGTGAGGGTGAGTGAGGGGCTGAGGGTGAGTGTAGCTGTGAGGGTGATTGTGAGTGAGGGGCTGACGTGAATGTGGCTGTGAGGGTGAGGGTGAGTGAGGGCGACCTAAAATGCCGACCTCTGGATCATAGACCTGTGCGCCGGTCAGATGACGGTGGCGGCGCCCCGAAGCAGACGAAAGGGGCCAATGGTACGTTTACACCTGAGAAGAAATCTGCTGCCGCGGGATCGGATCCGCCCTTGGATCCGCTCCCGGCGGCGGTGGCGACGAGCGGGTTGCGTTTAGATCTATTTCCTTCGAGCAGTGGCGGCGGCGCCAGCTGCGACAGCGATTCCCGTAACATCTCGTCAAATATGACGAGAAGGCGCGAGAGTTCCCGCCTCGGTTCTCTCTCCCGGGCGTTGCTGCTCCCGGAACTACGCGTGCTCGTGACGTAGGCAGCGTCGCGCTGCGCAAGAATGTCACTTCCGGTCAGCGAAACGCCTCGTTCGGCGGCAGAAATAGGTCCGGGACCTAAACGGCTCGCCGCCGCGTTTTCCGCCCAGCGTTTCGCCCCAGCGGCAAAAGCTGGGCGGATTCGCTAGCGGATCCGCAAGTGTAAACGTACCAGACGAACTTGTGCGGCGGCGGCGACGGCGGCGTGGAGAAACGCGTTGAAGCGGCGGCGCACAACTTTCAGCGTGCGGCGGCAGCGTGACTTTACGGCGGCGGCGACTCAGCGCGGCGGCGCATAGGTCTACCACGTGACCAGCGGCGGCTCCCGCGGGTGCCAACTACAAATTCGTTTTGCGCCGTAAATATAGCTCTAAAAATTTTCTTTCTTCGTTGTAAATTCATTTTATACCATTCTTTTTCCATCTAGACTGTTTAAAAAAAAATGTTTTTTTCCTTTGCATGTGTCCTTTAAAACAATCTGTCGGGCTTGCCTACCCAGGACGGTGTTCCCCAACAGTGTCCAGGAACAATCCGGTGAAGCAAGGAAAGGTATTGATTCTGACGTGCTTGGAGACACTTCAGGAATGCGAAAGCATTCCTACAAGCAGCGTGCCACGTCTTCCTTTGCACACGGTGCTCCAGCGGTTACATCGCGCTCCCCCACTGCGCAGGCACGGCAGACCCTGCCGGCTTCACGAAGGCTTCTGTGACGAAGCATATGCGTGGCTGTGCTTTTCTTTGTGTTCTATTTCTGAAGCTCGTCCGCTTTGAGTCGAGCCGCTGGCTTCTGTGACAGGGCATCTGTGTTGCTGTGCTTTTCTTTGTGTTTTATTGGGAATGAAAATTTAGGTGCCGTTTTTCTGCCACAGACGGTTACGGGCAACGCCAGCTTCGCTCCATGGGACAGTTAATGCTTTCGCATTAAAACACTTCATTTCTACCCAGCCTCGCACATCGCCGCAAAATTTCGAGAGAGAGAGAGAGAGAGAGAGAGAAGCAACTTTATTGAACCGAGCTAATTACGACGCTGTCGATAGAAGTGGTTCCCTCGTCACGGGACCCATATGCTTCCCTAGCCGCCTGGCCCCTGGAGATCAGGACGAGCTGGTCTTCCAGGACGGGGCTGGTCAGCAAGGTCTCCCATCGCTCGGTTAGGGAGGATGAGGGATGGGGTGGGGTAGTGGGGATGGTAAGTGGTGGGGGGATTGGCTTGACGAAATCGCATACGCCAATGGCGTGTTGGAGCGTGCCTAACTGATTCTTGCAGAAATTACATTCCTTCTTGTACCTTTCCGGGTACATCTTGTTTTGAAGGTAAGGGTGCGGAAAAGATCCTGCCTGTATCTGCCTGTAAATCACTTGCTGTTCTCTGCTAAGCGATTTGTGAGGATCGGGGTAACGTCGCCTCTCCGTCCTGTAGTAGTTCGTAATGTCCTTATAACTAATTATGGACTGTGGCTCACCTTCCTCTACCCGGTGTTCAATCCCTCCGGCGAACTGCTGGGCAAGTTCGTTGCCCTCCAGCCCAGAGTGCGCCGGCGTCCATATCAACTCAACTTTCCTTTCACGTATGTTGCGTTTCCTCTTGAGAATATCTAGTGCCGCAAGAGACACCCACCCCTTTCTGTATCTGTTATACGCCTTTTGCGAGTCAGTGACAATTCTTCCCACTTTGGGCTGTGCGAGTACTAGTGCTATTGCGGCCTCTTCTGCCACCTCCGGAAAAGACGTCTTGATGGAGGCGCAGGTTACAAGCGCATCCCGCGTCGTAACTGCCAGCGTGGCTTTCGATGAAAACTTGGGTAACGAGGCGTCTGTGTAGAGGGTGACCCCCTCTTCCTCTTCTTCTATTTGATCTAAAGTCTTTGTCAAGGCCGCTATACGAGCCGCTCTGCGGCCGTCGTTACGACCCGGCCTCATGTTTCGAGGCAGCGGCTTACTGTCAATTTTATGCGCCCATAACCTGGGTAACGGCCCCGTTTCCTTCCGATCTGCCTCTTGCCAGCCCAACCTGGCAAGAACGCGACGTCCCGCCGAAGTTCGACTGAGCCGAATTCTTTGATTAGACAGATGAGCTTCTATTAACTCTTCAACGACGTTGTGTTTGGCCATGCCGAGAAGCTTGTTGGTCGACGAATGCCTCGGCATGCCCAGCGCCATCTGTGTTGCCTTGCGTATAATGACGTTCAACTGGTCCCTGTCTTTCTTGAGTAACTTGAGGTACGGCGCCGCGTAAACGATTCGCGACGTCACAAAGGCCTGGACGAGCGTCAATGCATCGTCCTCCTTCAATCCTCTTCTTCTGTTCGTAACTCTTCTGATCATGTTCGAAATTTGTTCCGTAGAAACCTTGATCTTGTCGATCGACGCCTCCGCCTTGCCGTTGTTCTGGAAGATGACACCCAGGATACGTGCTTGCGTGGTTGGCGTTATGTTCGTCCCGTCGATGGTGATGTGGACGTTCTCTTGTTCTCCGTTCTTCTTGGCTTGATGACGAGTAACTCCGACTTCTGTGGCGAAAAACTGAGGCCGCACGATTTAGCGAACTCGTGCACGGTCTCTGCCACTCTGAAGGGTCTCCTCCATCCAACTCTCCGACCCCGCCCTCGACGTCCACACAGTGATATCGTCTGCGTAGAGAGCATGATCTATGCCGTCTATGTCTTGAAGCAAAGCCGGGAGCGGGAGGAGTGCCAGGGTTAAAGAGAAGCGGCGAGAGAACCGACCCTTGCGGGGTGCCTCTGTCTCCCAGGGCTATCGGCTTCGACTTCTCTTCTCCAGGTTTGATCGTTGCCGTTCTATTGCTTAAGAAATCTTGTACATACTTGAATGTTCGCTTTCCGCACCCCGTTTGGCGCAGGTTACGGAGAATACTTTCATGTGTTACGTTATCGAAGGCCCCCTTGAGATCGAGCGCCAGGATAGCTCTTGGCGTAGGAGTCTTCGCTTTCTTGGTTACCAGTTAGTGTAGTTGCACCAAGACGTCTTGCGTGCGCAGGTGCCCCCGGAACCCGTACATGGTCGGTAGCATCTGATCGGTGACGTCCAAATGTCTCTGTAGTCTCTTGAAAACCATACGCTCGACCACCTTCCCCACACACGACGTCAGGGAGATGGGGCGCAGGTTGTCGACGTGGGGTGGTTTCCCCGGCTTGGGAATGAAACGCACCTCCGCTTCTTTCCACTCTTTTGGTAACGAACCCTTCTCCCAGGACGCGTTGGCGAGGTTCAGCAGTTCCGCTCGGCTTTTGTCACTCATATTTTTAAGCATTTTGTATGTAACGCTGTCAATGCCCGGTGCGCTTCCTTGATTACTTTCATCGATGGCCGCAACCAGCTCCAGTTCGGTGAAGGCTTCGTTCATCTCGACGTTGCTATCCCCTTCGTACTCGAAAGTCGGGTTACCGCTCTTCTCGGTCTTGAGGTATTTACTGGTGAGTTCACGTATGAGCTTCTCTCCGTCCCCGTCGTAACTGTTGATCGTTCTTGTGAGGTCTCGAGCGCTTGCACTCTTGCTTTTTAACGGATCTATGAGCTGCCGCAACAGCTTCCAAGTCTTCTTCGTAGACAGTGTGCCTTGTAGGTCTTCACACATCTGTATCCAATTTTCCCTGCATAGCTGCTCCGCATATTCAGCCGCCTGCTTGTTAAGCGCATGTATACGTCTGCGAAGCTTCTTGTTATGTCTTTGCCTCTTCCATCTTCGAGTAAGACCGTGCCTGGCAGCCCACATGTGGCTAATCCTGCTGTCCACGAACCTGCCTAGTCGTAGTAATCTTCTGCGTAAATTTCATGACAAACTCACGTTGCTTCTTGGCCCACGCCTCATACGTCTTAGTGTCTTGGTCCTCGTCCTCGCCTTCACTGTCTGCGCTTCTACGTAACCGGTCCCAGTCTGTAATGTTGGCTTGACCCAGTTTCGCCTTGATGTCGGTCCCCCCGAGGGTGACACGAACGATGTCGTGATCTGAGCCAAGATTCTCCCCCGTGTTACGCCAAGTTACGTCGAGGTTCCCCCGAACTAACGTCAGATCAGGAGTGGTGTCTCTGACCGTGCTAGTGCCTGTCCTGGTCGGCACGCCCGGTTCGTTAACCACTTCCATGTCGTGATCCTGTATAGCTTTTACCAATTGGTTTCCTCTTTTGGACGAATATTTGTAACCCCACGTCGTGTGAGCCGCGCTAAGTATGTGTCTTAAAAAAAAAAAAATTGCATCGCAACACTGTACTTACAAATCAGCTAATAACCCCACCACTTCACTTTATTTACATAAAGACCTCCTTTGAGGTACAGTGACGTCTCGTTAATATGGACATCTCCGTTCTCCCAAAAAATCATTCATAGTGTGAGTTGTCCATATTAACGAGACAAAAATGCATGTATTTTCCCAGTTCGTTTCTGAAAATAGGTGTCCCTACAGCCCGATATCCATATTAACGGGGTCCATATTAACGAGACATGACTTATTATATAAGGGGTGGGTTAGAACATAAAAAATACATAAATGCCACAGATCTTCATTATTAAAGGTAATGAGTTCCATCCACTATGAACGTTGATAGGAAGGTTCGACATTCGCTTTGCATATCAACTTGTGGAGGCTGATTTCTACCGTAATAAAACAAACATTGCGAAAATTTCTTCAGTGAAGCTAAGACACTTTGTTCCCCCAAAAAATCGTTCATAATGTGAGTTGTCCATATTAACGAGACAAAAATGCATGTATTTTCTTAGTTTGTTTCTGAAAATGGTGTCTATATAGCCCGATATCCATATTAACGGGGTCCATATTAACGAGACGACTTATTATATAAGGGGTGGGTTACAACAGAAAAATAGATAAATGCCACAGATCTTTATTATTAAAGGTAATGAGTTCCATGCTCTATGAAAGTTGATAGGAAGGTGATGGCAGCAATCTGGTGGTAAAGGCCGTTCCAGTCATTGGGTGCTCGGGGAAAAAATAAAGAGAAAGAAAGGTAGTGGTGCGGGTGCATGGTTGGGAGACTTGCAATGAGTGACCGGTGAGCTGGGATATGCGTGCAAAAGGTACAATTAGGGTGCATGAGCGAGCAAAGAATAATAAAACTTGTGAAATATACAGAGACTGTTTATGCGGCAACGACAAGAAACATTAGGGTAGTTAGATTTAATTCAGCTTTCAGTGATGAAATGCTAACATCGTACGAATACGAAGAATGAATGAATCCAGTGGCGCGATTATGAACTGCTTTGAGAGCGTTAAAACTTGATGCGGACTTTAGATAGTGGATGCCTATTCTAACTTTGATCTAATGAGTGATTTGTAGGCTAGTAATTTGGTGTGTAGAGGGGCACACCGTAGGTGGTGCTTCAGGAATTCTAGTGTCCTGTTTGCAGATGCGATAATGTTAGTGATATGCGAATGCCACGACAGATCGTTGCAGAGGGTGACACCAAGGAATTTGTATGAGTCCACTAATTCAACGGGAATTGAGCGATAACATAAAGGAAGACACGGCGGTTACGGCGGCGGTGAAACGACACAAGTTTACATTTATTGGGGTTAAGTGTCATTAGCCAGCGGTTGCACCATAGCCGAATGTTGTTAAGATCGTTCTGAAGGGCAGTTTGGTTAGCAGCGTGAGGGACTGAGCGATAGACAACAATCATTGGCGAACATATGGATATGGGAAGACACGTTCTGCGGTAGATCATTAATATATATCAGGAACACAAGCAGACCAAGAGCAGATTTTTGCGGGGCACCTGATGTTACTGGGAGGGAATTTGAGGTATGGTTGTTATTAAGAACAGATTGGGAGCGGTTGTTCAAAAATCCTTAGATCCAATCGAAGATGTCGGAAGTTAAATTTAACTGTGCAAGGTTTAGTAACAAGCGCTTCTCAGGTACTTTGTCAAAAGCTTTAGCAAAGTCTAAGAAAATGCCGCAGTCTGGATATTGGAGTCTAGGTTGGAATATAGGTTATAAAGAAAGATGGGCTAGCTGAGTTTTGCAACAGTAACCCTTACAAAACCTGTGCTGGGACTTAATGAAGAAATTATTCCAGTCCAAAAAGTTCATGATTTGAGAATAGATTACATGTTCCATGATTTTGCAAGGCACACCTGTTAGAGAAATGGGATGGTAGCTCAATGGTGGAGAATCTTTGTTACCTGATTTGTAGATTGGAACAACTTTTCCCATTTTCCAGTCAGCTGGGATGATGCCTGTGGAAAGTGACTGAGAAAACAGTAATGACAAGAAGATTGACGAAATGTGCAAGGAATTTTGAATTAATTTCGTCTGCACCGGTTGATGAGGACAATTTCATATTTTTGATTATAGATGAAATGCGGCCGACTATGTGTAATAGAAGGTTGCATAGGAAATGGAAATTCAGGCTCTCTAGTAAAAACAGATGAGAATGCATTAAATGTTGGCACGTTCAGAATCGTTGACAATGTATCATCGCTGAGGGTGACCATGTTTGTCTGCTTCGGGTTTGTTACTTGCCCATACTTCCTGGGGTTTAGGGTTAGAATATTAGGCGGTTCAAAATGAAAAAAAAAAAAAGATTGTTTTGCATTTTGAATTGCAGTTAGGTAACATTATTCTGCCGCGTAGCATTTTTCCCACGCACAAGAGCTCGCTCGTAGCTTTGCTGCACGAAAAATACTTTTTTCTTTAATTTTTTAGCCTTTTCAAAGTTTTGGCGAACCACGTTTTTTGGCGATTGGCGCGGAAACTTATTTGGAGAATTTTTTTTTTTTTCAGTTCTGTAATTTTGTCTCTGTAAAATAGCCGGTTTTCACGAATAGACCGGTTATGGAAGGTTGTTTCGAAATATGGAAATAATCTGTTCAACTCTGCATTTATCGCCTCATCATTTTCTTTATCTTACAGGCGAATTGTTTTCTTGTAGGTCTGATGTGTCGCCTATGTGAATTCTAAACTGAAACATGAGAAAACTGTGCACAGAACACGGATGAAGAGTTATATCATGTTGAAGTACCAAGTAGCTCAGATTACTACTTTACTACAACTCAAAACTGGCATGAATTACTTTATGCTCTCCGAATGGCTGGTTAGTATCAGTGTTGTACACGTTCCTCAAAAAAAAGGAACGAAAGCTCGTTCCTCGTTCCTTCTGATTTTTGGAACGCGTTCCCGTTACAAGTTACATCTGTGAAAAAGGAACTCGTTCCCGTTACAGTTAAAAAATTGGAACGTATCGTTACATATACGTTACATTTGTATTTTGCTAATTACTATATTTCTTTAAATCAAGCAGATTTTTTTTATTTATCTCATTAGTAGTCAACATACGAGTTTGTATGTCGTTATGAAAGGGCAACAGGAGAAGAAAACAAGCGGAAGCAGGGTTTCATTTGTTGATATATTCAAGTTAAAAATCTCAGCTTTTAACCATATTCATGTTTGTAGTAGACGATTAAGACGAGCCGAATGTACTTTTAGCCAACATTGTACGAGCGTTTTACAACAACCTCACACGTTTCAATTGAACAAAGTCCCTTGTTCGAACTTAACAACAGTTGCTTCTCGATGTTGCTGTCCGCAAGACGAGCAAGTCGAGGAGAGGGAAGTGCTTTTGGAAGGTCAGTCTAAAACTACAAATACTTCTTTGTAAGGTTGGCTTTGTTGTTCATTTTGAAGGTGGGGGACAAGAAAAGAAATAAAGGTTATTTTTGTGTATCTTTTAAGTGACCAATGTTCGGAATACAAGGGTGCGTTCGATGTCTGGCAGTCTGTGATCTTGTTGTAACTGTAGGTCTCGTTATGGAAGTTCACAAGTGGCTGTAGTCGGCCTTAGATTTCTAGGTATATGAGGATTCGTGGAACCAAAGAAAGTAGCTGAGTTTGAAACAACCCTCTTTCTTTGTCTTTTCCTACGACTAAAAGCCTTGCTTTTTGTACCGCAGTTTCGGGCACTCAAAAAAGAATCAATGTCCACCAGCTCTCCTGCACCCGAAACTGTTAGCAAGCGAGGACCACACAAAATAATCTATAAGATTAGTAGCCAAAACGGTAACGAGATCCTGCACTTTGTAAAGATATTGTTTTTATACTTTCAAAATTTCCCTGTTCGAAATAAAATAAAAATTACCCCACTGGACGAAAAAAAGGAACGCCGTTACTCTTTCCGTTCCAGTAAAAATGTAACGCGTTCCCGTTCCATTTCCAGCGATGCAAAATGGAACGGCGGCGTTCCTTCGTTCCTCCTAAAAGGAACGAAGGAACGCCGTTTTAGATTTAATACTAACCAGTGTTGTACGGAACGCCGTTCCGTACAACACTGGTTAGTATTAAATCTAAAACCTTTGCAGAGTCACATGCTACGCGCGTGGGTTCTTATATCAATTGAGTTAAGTTGAAGTTGAGACAAGTTTAAACGAATTCCCTTGCTTTTGTGTTGCTTACAATCCACCTTTTGGTGAATATGTGCTGCCACCTAGACACGTGACTGGGTTCGAGAATAAGTGGCTAGAAAATAATGCGGGTGCAAGGCCTCTCCCACCCGTTCGACACCCAAAACGTCAGCCACATCCTGTTCGCCCATTGAGCCGCTGTGACCTAGATACGGCTCCCCCTGGGCTCCCCTAAACTTGCCTTTGTCCCCATTGTGGGTTATCTTCTGCCCCGAAGTCGACACAAAGAAACCATCTTCCCTCTCTGCTCGACCAGAGGGAAGAGAGAGAGGGTTCTATAGTAGGTTACAAGTCAAGAAGGTAGCGGCAAATGCCCCTCAAAGGGAATCATATATCCCTCCGCCACCTCCGCATCCAATAGCGTCCCATCGTTTCCGTGACGTTGCGGCCAACGCGCGAGGAGGGTCGTGCCTTTCTGTACATATTTGCTTTATCTCTCGACTTTGACTTAGCATTGTGGAAGCCACGAGAGGGAGATTAAGTCTTCCCCCTTCCGATGGAAACAAAGACGACTTTCGGGGGTTAGCTTCCCCCTCCGATTGATACAAAGGCTGCTTTCAGGGGCTCGGTTCCTTCTCCGATGAATACAAAGGTCGCTTTCTTAAAAAGTGGGGGTCGGAGATAAGTTGGCACCACTCTGTGGCCATTATCTATCCATTGAAGCGGAACAAGGAGCGTTTCCAGTGAACTCTTCTTTCGTTTGCGGAGGGATTTGAAACCGGCGCACCACGCTTGTGGGAGGAGCTTCTCCTACCTTCTTAACTTGTAACCGACTATAGAACCATTTACTCTCAAGCCGATGCTGGAACATTGAAGTCCCCATGATGTGTGTGTTAGGGTGTTCGTAAGTTAGTTTAAGATATCATTAAGCTTATATGAAAAATCGGGATAATTATCAGGTGGTATATAGCTGATGCCAAGTACTACTGATTGGGGGGCAGCACGACAGATTTGCTATATTTCAAGATCGGACGTAATTTTGAAATATAGCACAAAAGTTGTTCGCTGACGGCAGTGAGAACTCCCGTCCCTCGTGCTCCTTTACGATCTTTACAATAAAGGTGGAAATGTGGCAAGTAATTCAAGACTTCAGCATCGGTGATATTGTTTCCGTCAGTATCCGTAAATTACTGCCGGTTGACAATACAAGGCTTGACGCCTAGGCTTGTATTGTCAACACAGCGCGGAAGAAAGCTGCATATATTAGTAAATATTGCAGAGGAAGAAAGATTTGCTCAAGGGGGAGGACCTGGGCAGTTTTTCACAGTTTGTAAGGACTCATTGTGGAAGTAGCGTTTTGAGTCGATTACCAGTGTTTTAAAGTGCAATGAGTATGGTGCAGATTTAGTTTTCGCGATAGTGACCAGATTTTTCCTGATATTTGGAACTGGACGAGAGAAGTCCTCACCGATGCTGTAATTGGTGCCTTTTAATTTTCGGCAGTTGGAAAGTATATTTCCGTTGGTATTAAAAAAATGTAAATTTCACAATAATTGGATGGTACCGGTCATGTTGAAAAGACAGTGCGACTGGGACAAGGACAAAAAGACGAAGAGAGCAGAATACAAGTGCTCACTAGCAACTGGTTTGTTACTAGAACATAAGGAAGAAGAAAAGAAGAGAAAACTTGGAGTCAAATGTTCTCAAGGTGGTAAGAGTGCAACATGAACTCTTACCAACTTGCCCAGTTGTCTATCCTAATTAGGCCCCACGGTCAGCTGTGTGACGTCCAAGATGATGGGCACGCTCCATTTCCTTAGGGTCTATGGTAATATTCAAGAGCTCAGAGCAGTGGCGAAGGATTCGTTCTGACCGGGCAAAAGTTTCGGATGGAGAGGGATCATAAAGGCCATAAAAAGTCAAGTTATTGCGTCGCGAACGATTCTCAGCATCATTCACATGGGCCACCAGTTCACAGACTTGACGAGCCGTATGTGCGGTGTCAGTGTGAGTGGTTTCGAGGTCCGCTCGGAACGTTGCAAAGTTTTGGTAGTGGCCCTCTAGTGCGGTCATTCTTTTACTTAGGTCAGATATGGTTCTGTCTGTCGTTTGAAGTTGACTTTTAAGGCCTTGAACTTCTGAACTTAGTTGGGTCTAACCAGCTGACAACCTCTGCAACTCTGCAAGCAAAGCCTCGGAGGTCTTGGATTAGTTTCCAGATTAGCCTGTGTACGCAGTTTTAGCGCACGCTAGCACTAAATTTAGCGGTTGTGTTAGCGTGCGCGATGCAAGAGAGTTTTAGAATAGCGTTTCTCCGCCGCGACGCAAAAGCCCAAGCATGCATCTCGCGCTTGCGACGCCACCAAGATACAGTCACAATTTTTATTTCACACACGAAATACTGTAACTTCAGAAAAAAACAAGTTTTTTGGTCCAGAGTAACATTTTAGATTTGTTTAAACATGAGAATGCGACGCGAGCGGTTGACCGGTCGTGTCCGCTTGCGTCACCCCGGCAAGAGAGGTCTCGCGTACTGACCTTCGCACACCGTACCTTCGCCGAGAAATGTTCGCGCGTCGCCAGCACCAAGTTGCCGGTGATCGTTGCCAAACCAAGTACAATGTCGTCCCGTATTGAAAATCGCAGTCGCGAGGATGCCGCCGACGTCGCACTCACGAGTCTCGACGCCGCCAAAGCAGCCGCCACATAGCCACATAGCCACATTATGACATGGTGCCTGGAACGCGTCTCCGGCGTCTCCGACTGGTGTGTTTACCCAACTGGTTTACCGCGCCCAAAAAAGTTGTCCCTCGATTTCCGCCTGATGACGTCATACAAGTGTCATGTTGTCACCGGTTGCGATCCTGGCGGCGTCCCAACAGTTGCGGTAACTATGGCAGACGCCTGTCCTGCTGCAGGTCGCTCCCCACTGTGACAGTTCACGGAAGCTACATCAGCCGAAAGTTGGGACGCCGTGACGACAGCGACACTCGCGGTCGCTCGCGCTTTTCGCCAGCATTTCTACGGCCAACCGCCAGGATCGCGACAGTCAACAGCATGACACTCCGGCTTCAGTGACGTCATTTGTTGCCACTTGGGGACCACTTTTGATGTATGGGCAGCATAGGACGCTAAACACACCAGTCGGAGACGCGTTCCAGGCACCATAACTATGGCAAATACTTTACTAGGGGGAATGCATTCCACTCCGCTCATTTGCGTCAGTCCAGGGGGGGGGGGGGGGTGGCATGGGGCCCGGCCCCCCCCCCCCGAAATCTTTCATTTTGCTGGAGCCTCCTCTCCCCCCTTCCCCTCATACAGCTTTTTGTCATGGGCGGGCCCCCCCCCCCCCCCCCCCCCGAAAAAAAATCTTGGCTAGGTGCCTGCCACGCGCATGTGCACGTGGATGTTCGCGGCGGCCGCGGCAGTGTCGTCTCCGATCCCACCTAAAGCCCCCCCCCATGTTTCAAAAGTAGCGCAAGGTGCGTAGATGCACGAGGCACGTGCAACCCTCGGGAAGATCATTGCGGCACAGAGCAGCAAAGTATTTGGCGCAGCACTGAGCTAGATTTTAGACGCCATGTTCTTCCTTGAAGTGGCGCGCGGCACGTGTCTCGAGCGTTTCCACAACAATAAATTTGATATGTAGAACAACCATCATCATCATCATCATTTACCGCCCGATAGCCGAGACTTCCGAGACGATAGATGTGTCTCGCCAAGCCCAGAAAACCTGTCCGCGCGGAGGCTATTGTATTTGAGAGGAGTGGAATGTATTCCCCCTAGTAAAGAATTTGGCTATGGTGTACTAGAACTGGGCAGTGTGTCGTCCACGCCGAGAAGCAACGAAGGGAGGAGGTCGGCGCAGCGATGACGGCGCGCAAGGACGGCAGGGGGCGCTGCGGGTAACAGGCGTGCTCCTTCCATGCTCCTTCCCGCTCGGATTGCCGTGTTGCCGTACTGCTGGTGATCGCGTGATTCGCGTCGTCGCCAGCAGTACGGCGTATAGCGTATAGATACACACTGCGTCACCTCACCACACCACATCTCAACCAATCCGTGGCCCCGGCCCCGCCGCGGACCGCAAGTACACGATACAACACGTGCCGGAGCTATTATCAGTGTTGCCAGTTCTACTCATTTATCAGTAGATGGTAGATCTGCTGATTTCGTTCTGGGTCTACTGATTCACTGAAATAAAAGAAAATCTGGTGACTTTTCTTTAGTAAACATATTAAAATTTATTATTTGGCCCCTTCGGTTCCCAGGGTCGCCCATCAAAGGAAACTCATATTCTCCCAGAATTAAACATGAAGCACTGGCTAGATGGCCCAGAAGCCCGTCGACGGTGACATCCGGGCCAGAGCCATATATGGGATGTTTTCGCCGCCGTAACGTCTTTCTCCCGAGTGAGCCAATCAGCCCACGGCGCAGAGCGAGAGGCGTGAGCGCATACGCCTGAACTCTCAGCTGCTCCGAGCTGAGCGGAGAGCGCCGCCATTTTCATTCATTCGCCCGGCGGAATGCATGGGATTGACATCCAAATTTCAGTTCTTTACTTTTATTTGGCAGGCTCTGGCAAGAAAATTATATAATGTTATTCCTCGGTGGCTTGAAAAGCTAACGAATTAAGTTTCTCCACGTTTGAACGCAAACTTTGAATCAGGCGAAAAAGAAATAAGCCCGTAGCAGACGACGCGAAGCCTCAACAGTGCTCGTGCCAACAGCGTTGCGTCAAAAACCTTCCACAGCCCAGTAAGGAAAGATGGCAGCTTGCGGAGGACTTCCATTGGACATGTACGCGGGCACTTGCCGGAACGTCTTGTTTTGGTTTCGTTTCAATAATAGCGACAGGTGGAAGAATAATCTTCGAAATCGCAACAGTAGTCAGTGCTAATAAAAGAAAAAAAAAGAAAAAAGAAAGAACAAACATTTACCGTGCCATTTCACTTTGTCCTCCATAAGTTTTTTTTTTTTTTTGTATATTATCATGGTATTCGTCACTCTATACTATTTCTTCGAAGTGTGGTTTAATGTAAATAGCAAAACATGGCAAAACACCAATTTCGTAGAATCTACTGTTTTTTGTGCAAATCTACTGACGTTTTGGGGATCAATCTGCGGACTCTTTTTTTTCCCCCGTCTGGCAACACTGGCTATTATCTTTGTACCCAGCGTGAACAGTGGAATAAGCAAATAATGGTTTGCACCCGCAGTCCTGACACCGTCCTTGGCATTGAACAGTGATATTGTCACGAATGACAAGTGATGAGGCGATAATAACTAAAGAAACTAAACGTTTAATGGGGCGAACTTGTGCCCAAAAATAAAAATAGAACAGAGCGTCGCGGGCGTCGAGGTTGGCGTGACAGCACAGTCGAACGCTGGGCGGAAACTGACTGCAGATCGCCACGCGTTGCCCCTTATGTAATCGCGTTGTCTTCTGGAACAATCGACCTAGAAGGTTCGGCGACTAGAACATTCGCACCTCGAACAGGCGGCAGAGTTTTTGAACTAAAGTGGCGGAGCGGGCGAGTTGGTTCATGACATAAAATTCAAAAGCGCTAACAAAGACGAGAACAAAAGTAGGAAGGCGAACAGGACGAGCGCTTGTCCTGTTCGCCTTCCTACTTTTGTTCTCGTCTTTGTTAGCGCTTTTGAATTTTATGATAAGAGTTTTTGAATTCACCAGAACATTAAACTGCAAGAATAAATAAAAGGACGCGTGACTCCTGGGAATCGAACCCTGGCTCTTCGCGTGGGAGGCAAGCGCGATAACCGTTAGGCCACGGCCGCGCCGCCTACTTGGCGCCCCGCATTACTCCCCCCCTTAAAAAGTGCATCGCCCCGATGCAACACAAAACAAAACAAAGCACATAATAAGGACGGCGAACTAAAGCTTCATTTGAAACACATAAGGTCCACAGTCCTATCGAGCGTAGTACGGCTTCAGGCGCACGACGTGTACGACTTCAGGTCGTGGTGGGCGGCGTGATGAGGTTCTTGTTCCGTCGGGCGTCACCTCGTAGTTCAGCTCCCCGAGGCGACGAAGTACCTTGTATGGTCCAAAGTGCCGTTTAAGCAGTTTCTCACTGAGGCCGCGGCGACGGATGGGCGTCCACACCCACACCCTGCCTCCGGGCTGGAAGTGGACATCCCTGCGACGAAGGTTGTAGCGGCCCGCGTCGACGCGTTGCTGGCCTTGAATCATGAGTCGGGCGAGCTGGCGGACTTCTTCGGCCCGTTGAGAAACCACCTGGGCGTCGTCGTTCTCATTGTCAGCTGGCTCATGGGGCAGCATCGTGTCCAGCATGGTTGTTACATTCCGACCATGTACCAGCTGGAAAGGTGTGAGCCCAGTGTACATAGAGATCATGTCGGCGATTGTTGAGGCGCTCCGTCAGCCCGTTGGTCTGCGGGTGGTACGCAGGGGTACGACGATGGCTGGTGTGACTGAGCCGGAGGACTTCTTGGGTCAACTGTGCTATGAACGATGATCCGCGATCTGTAATCAGAACTTCGGGAGCGCCGTGCCGGAGTACGATGGACTCGATGAAAAACTTGGCGACTTCAACAGCTGTCCCCGAAGGAAGGGCTTTCGTTTCTGCGTACCGCGTGAGATAATCAGTGGCAACGATTATCCAACGGTTCCCCAGGGTCGACGGCGGAAAAGGACCAAGTAGATCCATTCCGATCTGCTGGAATGGTGCAGTTGGCGGGGCAATTGGCTGCAGGAGACCTGCCGGCTTTGTCGGCGGTTTCTTGCGTCGCTGGCACTCGTGGCATGATCGGGTGTAGAGGTGGACAGTTTTGGGCAGCTTGGGCCAGTAATACTGTTCACGAATACGGGCCAGCGTCCGGCTGTAACCAAGGTGTCCGGACGTCGGGTCGTCGTGACATGCTTGAAAGATCTCCTCCCGAAGGTTGGTCGGGATTACCAGCAGCCACGGCGAGTTGTTGTCCCCGAAGTTCTCTTTGTAGAGTACACCTCGTCGAATGGCAAAGGTCGGCAGGGCTCGTGAGAAAACACGTGGTACGGTATTCCAGCGCCCTTCCAAGTGCTCGATTAAGTCGCGCAGCTCCGGATCGTCTCGTTGATGTCGTGCCATGTCGTCGGTGTTCTCTGCTCCTAGGAAGCACTCGTCGTCATCGTCGTCACCGCTGCCGGAAGGTGTTTCGACAGGAGCCCTGGACAAGCAGTCAGCGTCGCTGTGCTTGCGTCCCGACTTGAAAACTTCAGTCATGTTGAACTCTTGTAGTCGGAAGCTCCATCGAGCGAAGCGTCCTGACGGGTCCTTGAGGTTCGCAAGCCAGCAGAGCGAGTGGTGGTCCGTGACTACGCGGAACGGGCTCCCGTACAGGTACGGGCGGAACTTCGTGATTGCCCATACGACCGCAAGACATTCTTTTTCAGTCGTGGAGTAATTTCTCTCCGATTTGGACAGCGTCCGACTTGCGTAGGCGATGACTCGCTCGGTGCCTTCTTGCACTTGAACTAGTACCGCTCCAAGTCCTGCATTACTAGCGTCCGTGTGAATCTCGGTTTCCGCATCCTGATCAAAGTGTCCAAGGACAGGAGGAGTCTGGAGTCTTCGCTTCAGCTCGTCGAATGCCTGCTGCTGCTCCTCGGCCCATTCGAACTTCTCGGCATCCTTCGTGAGTTTTGTGAGCGGTGCGGAATTCCTTGCGAAATCCCGAACGAAGCGTCGACAGTAGGCACAAAGTCCAAGGAATCTTTGCACGGCCTTCTTGTCTGTCGGCGCTGGAAATGCCGCGACGGCGCGAGTCTTCTCGGGGTCTGGGCGGACGCCTTCGTTACTAACCACGTGGCCTAGGAACTTAAGTTTGTCATAGGCGAACCGACACTTCGACGGCTTTAGGGTAAGTCCGGCGCTCCGTATGGCTTGGAGAACAGCTCGGAGTCGTTGCAAGTGCTCGTCAAAGTCGCTGGAAAAGACTACGACGTTGTCGAGGTAGACGAGACAGCTCTGCCACTTCAGTCCTGCCAGTAATGTGTCCATGACACGCTGGAAAGTTGCTGGAGCCGTGCATAGTCCGAAAGGCATCACCTTGAACTCGTACAGTCCATCCGGCGTGACGAAGGCTGTCTTCTCTCGGTCCCGTTCGTCGACTTCGATCTGCCAGTAACCGCTCTTCAGGTACATCGATGAGAAATATCGAGAGTGGCCCAGCCGGTCCAGAGTGTCGTCGATGCGGGGGAGTGGGTAAACGTCTTTTTTCGTCACCGCGTTCAGCTGCCGGTAGTCCAAGCAGAACCTAAGCGTTCCGTCCTTCTTCTTAACCAGCACTACTGGAGACGCCCACGGACTGCTTGAAGGTTGGATTATGTCGTCGTTCAGCATCTCTTGAACTTGCTCCTGGATCACCTCCCTTTCTTTAGCGGAGACTCTGTACGGCGATCGGTGCACAGGGCGCGCGTCGTCCTCGGTAACGATGCGGTGCTTCGCTACGGCGGTTTGGCGCACCTTCGACGACGTCGCAAAGCAGTCGCGGTATTCGGCGAGGAGGTTAATCAGCTGCACATGTATGGGCCCGGAAGCTTAGGGTCAATGTCGAGCTGAGCTGGCGACGTACTGTCTTGCTGAGGTGGCGAGAATTCGTCAGTAATCGCGGCGATTTCGGCGGAGTTTCGGAGTTCCTCGACGTGGCCCACGGCTGCACCTTTCGTGAGGTGTTGCGTTTCATTTCGGAAATTCGTCACGAGGACCATAGTCCGCCCATCCTGAAGTTCAGCTACTTCCCTTGCGATGCCTATTCCTCTTCCCAGGAGCAATAGGCCATATGCAAAATCCTTGCCAGCTATCATCATCATGCCATTAGGAGCCGCCATATTGGGGGGTTTATCACATTTTCCAGTTGTGGACGAGGCGCATCTGCATTTAACTCGGTTTTCATGATATTAGGGCAGTTTATTTGTACACTCAATGGGTTGCTGGTTAGTTTCGGATCAAAGAAGAAAAGAAAAACGGCCGCCAAATTCAGGAAAAGGAATTGTCAGCAACGAGGCCGCAAGACTCGTCACTCAGGCAGTGAACTGGGCCATCCAGGTCAATGAACGGTATTTCTCGAAGACGTCCTGTGAAGGGTTCGTACTGGACTTGCAGCAGGTGATCATATTTTAGTTCTACGACTTACACTTTGCCGGGACTATTGTTTTTCGGGCGAAATCGTCGGTACGGGAACCCCCCAATATGGAGGAAATCTGATCATTGATCATTAATACACTAGATGGCGCTTCTTTTTGCATATGGTCTATTGGAGGCTTCCCTCGAGAAGAACTTCGCCGCAGGAAGCTTCATCGATCCCAACGAGTACGAAAACACTCGACCGCGGTGGTAAGTTTACGTGGTTTGCGAGGACTCGGACCGCGGAGGACATCGCGGAGGACTACTATTCCATGACTAACTTCACGCTAAATTTGCAGAGAGGAGTTCGCCAGCCTCATCGAGCTGCACGTACTCCGGCCGCTCAGACTGGTGGAGTTCCTGTGGTCACCCAGACAACCAGTCTTCTGAAATAAACCTGTCATGGAACGAAGGTGAATTTCCTTTTTATGCGTTCAAATAAGAAAATAAGGGAGAACTTCTAGCTCTTCTTCTTTGCTAAGTTCACATTAAATTTGCAGAGCGGATTTCTGTGGCTTCATTGGACCACCCATACTCGTGCACCTTACTAGAGAACAGTCCACTAGGGGCCCATAATAAGTGGTGGCCGAATATTGTTCGTGCTATCCTTTTATTCTCATTCTTTTTTTGTGAGCTTGCTTTCTTAACTGGCAGAAACAGCGCAACTTGACGAAGGACAAGAAACAAGCACACAGACAGGCGCTGTAAAAGTACACTGAGAGGCACTGTTTCTGCCAGCTAAGATGAACAACCAACTCGCCCAACTTTCCACTCTGTTGAACTTGCTTTCTTACTTACAGTTTTTGTACAAGCCTTCCTTTCTTTTTTTTTTTTTTGCAGCTGATCACAGCTACGCTCTACGTCAAGATGCTGCTCCTGCTCAAGAGTCCAGCGGGGACGTGGCTGACATGGAGATTTTGGTTTCTTCAACGTCACCTAGAGTCAAACTGCCCTGGTTCGCGCGGAAAAAAAAAGCTGAACTATTTGATACAGCAGCAAAGTGTAAAGCTAGGCAGCAAGTGGACAGGCTGCGTACGTGAGACCACCCAGAGTACTTTAAAGCAGTGTAGGCACGTTCTATTCGAACCTTTCATTTTCTTCGGTTTCTTGAGGAGTAATGTAGTCTTCTAACTGATTCACATATATAGCGTTTAAAGCTGTGAAGCAACGCTGGCTTATGAAGTGCAGCATACCACAGGGCTTCAAGATTGTTTACTCCACTTGGCTTCCTTGACCTGCACCAAACAATCATTGCGTTGCAGTGTAGCAGCACCAGCAGATGCAAGTTAAAATATTTTCAGCATTATGGTACCTTGCCGAAGGACTGCGTAGACAAGTGTAGTTTTTTTCTGTGTATTACAGTGGTGACCACAGTTGTCCTCGGAACACTGTGAAACATCTGGCGTATTAACTGCCTATAAACTGTCAATGTCCTCACAACATCCAGACGATTGTACATTGTCTTATTGTGTTATAATGTGGCTTGTGTACCGATATACTAGTTTTCTTCCACCATGACACTTTCAAAATAGTGGATACCGATTGTATGATTCTAGTGAGTAATCCGATTGAATGATTGTAAGTGAATAAAACAAGTAAAACGCGACTGTTAATGCGACGTTGGACTTGCATTAGAGTTACTGTAGTGTATTCTATACGCAACACACTCCAATTTGATTCACTCTTTTTTGTGATATTACATCATTCGCTTTAAGGTTTCTCACATATTTCCGAGGGATCCTGAAGGAACAAAGAGCAAAACACTGTGGCTCGAGTTCAACCACAGTGCAAAGACACGATAGTGTGATGAAATGAAACTACTCTCATAGCAGGTCGGCTAACAAAGTCGGCTCCAGAAAAAAAAAAAAAAAACATTTCGAACAAAATATAAGAGCCAGGGCAAATAAGGGCGTAAACGATCCAGTATAGAGTAAACATCCCAAGAAAAACACGAGACTGCAGGTAAAAAGAACGACACACTCACTAAAAAGTATCAAACAAAGCTCAAACACGGAGCTATGCTTGAGACGTTTTAGTGTATATGTCGTTCATTTTACCTGTAGCATTTGGAATTCTTTTGTTTAATTTTCGCGCCAAACCGCACGCACGCATGACGTCACGTTTTTTTCCGGAAGTGTCGTCATTTCCTGTTTATTTATTGTTCCGCCAAAAGTGTCCCCACGGCTCATAGATGGCGCTAGAGCAGCCCCATGGGCCGCCATTTTTTCAACATATGGGCTTCTATGGAAGCTTCGCTACCCATGTACAGTGCGCCTCAAACTTAACGCCGCCACTCGAACGCCCAACTTTCGCGGAGCGGCGCTATCCTGGCGGCAGCCGTTTCAACTAGTCGGTCACGTGAAGGCCATTCCCAATCTCCGGACCGGGGGAAGGGAGGTAGTAGGGCCGCCGCTAAGGGCGCGTGACTCTGCGAATCACAGATTATATCGTCGGAATCGCGTTGTTGTTTTTTATGCACTTTGTCTGCATGCTATATTTCGTTTTAGCTTATGTATAGACGCAGCCGACGCTACGAGGTATTGGGACAAATCAAGCAACGTCAAAAGCGGAAGTCACTGGGCCTTTTGCCTTTATGATTGGTTCAGCGATGATAGAACACGTACAGAAACATGGCTAACACCATGATGGTGCGCTTTTGACGCTGTCTGATTGGTTAATGAGCTCATCACGTCGGCCGCGTTTGGACTTAAGGTGAAACGAAGTATAGCAGCGCCTTCAAGTGCATTTTCAAAATTGCTTTGTTATCAATAAAATTTACTGACGCCAACGTGCCCGTATCTTTGAACCGTCTATGCATTTTAGCGCTAGTCCTTCCGTTCAGGAAGGCTAGTTGCTTTAAAGGGAAGCTGAAGAGCTTTTCGAAAAAAAATGAGTTAATGGTTGATTCTGACGTGTTTGTGCCTGCTGAGTCCAAATATCACAACCGTTTGACCCAAAATAATCCCTAAACGCGAAAAAAAAGCGAAGAAATCAGAAGCGATCGCCGCAGCGGCACGCCATTGGCTAGTCACGCGTGACGCGCCACTACGTCATAAAAGGACCATCTCTATTCTCGTTTGCTCCTTCGCTTGCGGAAGTAGCCGGGCGCCGGGTCTTCTGCTCTTGTAAATCGGGTTCGGCTTCTGATTTTTCGAAATCTTTCGGTGGATCCGAAAGAGGAATGTGTCCAGACGACCCTCGACGTGACAGAGTACGCGTTCCAGCCGTTGGCAAAGTAGAAAAATGACCCCCCGCAGTAATAAACGCAGACACGAGGAACCGCTTGCGCGGACGCGACATGGCCGGCTTCATACTTTCAGGAACGTACTGACTGCTACTTATTGTAACGTAAAACGATGACAATAAACGGAGTGCTATTGACGGGACGCCTCAAGCCGGATTAGCGTGACCCTCCCCAAAACGGTCGTCAGAAGACAAGAATTTTGCAAACATCGGCCTTCGTGCTTGCCAGCTGCTGGACGCGTGAGCGTGCAGGCTGCATTGTTCATCAAGGCTGAAGTGGTTTGAAGGGATAGTATAATCGGCTTCGGTCGACGGGAGAGCTTTCCCTGAGATGAGACGGGTGATAAGACAGGGTCGCCGTTCTGCCACCGCCATGTGCTTGCGCACTATGCGAATACCTGCGCAGAAGGTTCATCCTTGTGATAGCGGTACCCTCTGCTGCGTTTAGTTTGTTTGCCACAAACAATTACGCCATTATAGTTTTAAAAAAAGCGGAGATGTGTGTCCGGCAGTCGAAATCGTGAAAGCTTCCTGGGCCTCTACATTCGCATACTTCTACCAAGATTTGTTGACTGCATCGCACCACCACCAAGCATTATCATCGCCCGATCGCATTTCTACGGCACAAAGAATTGTTGCATGGCACAAACTTTTTACGGAAAGCACTGGGTAACTTGTAAAAAAGAACTCAATTCAGAACACAGGTCACATGCTTTGTATTTCCAAAAAGCTTTCTTGAAGAGAATATGAACCTTTGGAAGGAAAATTAAACAAAATTTATGTTTACGTTTAAAAAATATGTGAACTCAAATAATGCCAGCAACTGTAAAAAAAAAGGTTATGCTAAAACAAGTTTCACCGTGAAAGTCGCATTATGAATTGCATGACCACTTATTAGAGCAAGCCCTCCTCTCCCAAGTGACTGGGTAGCCAGTAGATTAAAAGCAAAAGAAAATAATCTTGGGCTACCCAAGATTGTTTTCTTTTGTTTCCCAGATTTCCCGCACCAGAGTCGGTCCGGAAAATATAGTCACTTCAACAATATAAGAAACCAACACTGAGACACTAATATAAGGCGGTTAACACAAGAGAGCCAGTGGAAACCCGCTATTCGGCTAAATGATCGCGGCTTTTCTAGCACACTGCACAATTCTAATAACGTAATAGTTTTTTTCTAGAACAGTCGACCTCCAATTCCTACCTAGTTACGTTTCCTCTTTGCTTGTGACTTTTAATGCGCTGAATTGCCTTCTTACCTTCAAAGATGGTCGGCAGAGCGTCGGGTTCGGGCGAGCCTTCTTCCGACCCAAACCCATACGTACATAGTTTTCATATGCACCGTCCGAAACACGTTTCGAACAAAAAACGATGTGCTCGCTCAAACCCACCACCCCTTTAAAATCTTGGTGACGAAGTAGAAAAGACGGTAAGCGGGAAGAACAACTGCGACGAGCGCTGTTCGTGAAAGCTGGCTGCTACACATGATACGGCATCGTGCAACAGCACGAGTCAGTTGGTTCGGTGCCACGAGAATTGTGCGAACACGTGAATAAACAAGAGAACAATCAACACGTCTGGCGATTGAGTGCATAGCATGACCGGTCAACGGATAAAAGCAAGCGCTATGCAGCGGCAGAACGACGACAGCTCGAAAAGGAGCAGCGGACGAGGGACGCTAGGCCAGCTCCGGCGGGGTCCCCCAGCCGGTCCTTTTGTGACGCCGGCTGACGGGCTTCCTCCTCACTCCCCTTTCCCTCTGCTTCGGAGAGGCGTGGCTTCGGCGCTACCTTGAAGGCGCTTCTCCGGTTAATCCGCGCAGAAAATGACCAAACGAATACGATATTCGTGATGGCTGAGGTCCGATTAACTAGGCTCAGGTGTTTTTTCTCATATTCAAAACCGCTTCAGCTTCCCTTTAAGAAATCATTATCACTTGAGCACCCTTGCGAATCACTCCTATACAGTTCCTTCTTTTACCTGCTATGCCGCCTCGCATATCGAAGCCGGTAAGATGGAAGGTAACAGGTCTCTGGGAGGCCGGACATTCCCAACGCCAAATTTCGTCTGCGACAGGCGTTGGCCGGAAAACAGTGGGAAGAATAATCGAGGCGTATCGTGATGAACAGCGTGTAGACGATGCTCCTCGAGGAACACGAGCGCCGGCGACGTCAACTGATCTACTCATCGTAGCAGCCATTTGTGACGACCCGTTCCTCACAGTTCCGGAGCTCAAAAGTATCCTAAACTTAAGGGCTTCGAGGTCCACCATCGAACGGCGCCTACACGAGGCAGGACTCCACTGCAGAATCGCAGCCAAGAAGCCACGTTTATACGAGCGACACCGCCAAGCCCGCCTTGCATTCGCTCAGGCCCACTCGTCTTTGGGATATGAAGAATGGAGCCAGGTGGTGTTCACCGATGAAGTGAGCTTTTGCAGCCGATGGGATCAACAACTGCGCGTCTGGCGGCCGGCCTATTGCAGGTAGCGGTTTTAAATGAATTCTATTTACTACCTCAATACATTAAAAAGTCATTTTATTATTACTTTTTTGTGTGTACTGACCATAGTTATAAATATTTGCAGATATGATGCCAAGTATGTGCAGCAAGTAGCGGCAAGCGGTAGATGCACCGTAAGCATGTGGGGTGTTGTGACAAGCGCAGGACTGGGTCCCCTCCAGACTGGTGGGCAGTTTCGACGCACTGCAGTACACGGACATTATTGATCATGTGTTGCTGCCTTTCCTGCTGGACGGACCTTACCCAGACGGCTTGTTTTTGCTGCAACATGACCGTAGTCCTGTGCACCAGGCTGGCACTGTGAAGAGACTCCCGGAGCAGCGTGCGATCACCGCACTCCCGTGGCCACCCGGAGGCGCTGACTTGAACATAATCAAAAATGTCTGGGGAATCCTCAAGAAGCGTTTGTCTCGGAGGAATCTCGCCGACTCCTCTATGGGGACCCTGGAGTCAGCTATCAGAGAAGAATGGGATCGGCTGCGGCACACCCAGGACACACTCGTACGCAATTTGTACGAGTCACTTCCAAGACGTATGCAATCTGTAATTGAAAGAAATGGGGCCTACACGCGACACTAAGTAATTTAGTAGTAAAATTCAGTTGCGTCTCTGAAAGTAAGGAGGCTGATTAAAAAATAGTTGCATGCTCATTGCTGGTCAAAAGTAGTTAGACAATGCATACGTGCGCTTGGTTTTTTGTTTATACGATAAAATGGGGCTTCCCTGAATATTTTACACGACCACAAGCTGGTGAGGTGTTCACGTAAGCAAGGTTCCCCGATTGTTTTGTATGCGCAAAATTCGACATGATTCAACTGAATTGGGTCACCACAAAGTCATTTTGATACGCGTGTTATCAAGTATTTTGCAAAACAGTACCACAATTTAAGAAATGCGGCAGATGGGAGGTCTCTAAACATGTTAATATTTCACCAGAAAAGAGATGTTTATTTTATTTTACACAGAGGATCTGTCTCGAAAATAAAATATTGAATGAATGTAAACGGTTGGTCGCGAGAAATAGAAACGACGAGTGCTTTAATAGAAGTGACCAGTGCGCCGGCGCGCCTGCCGACACATGAGGACACAATCTTCAGACACAGGATCGGGTTAGATTGTCATCAAGTATTTGTGAATAAACTTGTGTTCAACAAAACAAAAACAATACACTAAAAGAGCCTACAACGGTATGTGGAAAATCGATGAAATGGCGATATAATAAAGTATTTAGCCCGTTCTCAGGCTCCGCCTTCATAAGGCCGAGAAATCACCTTGGGCAAGTTGTTGAGTCAAAGCGAGGTGGAATTGATCGCTTATAAAGAGGGACACTAAATACGATCCGTGTCTATAACGGACCATAAACAAATCAGACGATTAAACAATAAACTTTAGTGAAGAATAAATTTGTAATCTCTCCGTCGCTTTACTTCTGCTAATATAAACGCGCGCACTGGGATATTTTCTGGCATCAGTTATATGTATAGATTACATTTATACGCACTTCACGACACGCCATTTAAGAAGTGCCGACAAAGCGCACAAAAAAAAAAAAGAAAACGATTCTGACGATATGAGTCTGTGATTCGCAGAGTCACGCGCCCTTAGCGGCGGCCCTACTACCTCCCTTCCCCCGGTCCGGAGATTGGGAATGGCCTTCACGTGACCGACTAGTTGAAACGGACTGCCGCCAGGATAGCGCCGCTCCGCGAAAGTTGGGCGTTCGAGTGGCGCACTGCACATATACCTTGGGTGACATACTGAGCCATCGGCTCACGAACACTTCCTTTGATTTCTTTGCTTTCAAAACTCTGACTGTCTGGGCGGTTTGAGTTTGACTGTTCGCCAAGTTCGTTGGACGTTAGCGTGAGGTGTTCTTTCTTTTTTTTTTTTACGATGTCCTTCCCACGGGCCAAGCGTTGCAAGGAACCGAAAGGTTAGTTAAAACCGCTTCCGTCTTATGTTCGTGTTGTGCATTTTGGCAGTTGCGTTCTCATGTACATTTCTATTCCTGCATTCGCCGTTTTCTAGTTTCCTGACGTTTCATTTCCGCCAATAGTTCTGGCGTCGAATGTGTCTTTTTGTGCATATGCGTTAGATTGCTTTTTAGAGAAGACAGTTAGTCCTTGCACAGCCCCACGATTTGACGGCACGGAGCGAATCAAAGGGTTGTGGTCCTTGTATTTATGTGTGTGTCTGCTTGCGTGCGTGCGTCTATGTATGCCACGACTCGGATGCCAATGCGTCAAAAGTTTAATATCAGTGGCGCAATGCTACCGCACTGTGAAGACTGGCCAAGGGTCGCTCTCTGGAGAGGAGTCGGAACTGTTTCCGCCCCCTCCCCAGTTGGAAGGTGTTGAGAGTTGGCAACGCAACATCCCCTCCCTCCCTGCCTGCCTGCCTGCCTGCCAGTAGCGTAGCCAGGAATTTTTTTTTTTCGGGGGCGCTGAGGGTGTGCTGGGATATCCATGACTTCGGGTGCGAAAGGGGTTAAAGTATGTGTAGGCAGGACCCGGTGAAGGTGAGGGCTGAAGGGTCTTGCCTTCCTGTAAGTATTTGCCTTAACTTTCGACTTTGACTTGGCGTTATGGAAGCCACGAGAGAGAGATTAGTTTTCCCCCTTTGATGGAAACAAATACGACTTTCAGGTGCTCGGTTCCCTCTCCGATGAATACAAAGGTCGCTTTCTTAAAAGATGGGTGGTCGGAGCAGTGGCCTCGCGAGGGTCAGCGGCACCCGGGGCGGTAGCCCGCCGCGACTCCCCACCCCCTCCCCGCTCTCGCGTGGCCCGCCGCGACTCCTCCATTCCCCCCCCCCCTCCCCCGCTTCGTGGCCCGCCGCGACACCCCCCTGAGCGCTGCACCCGGGGCGGTCCGCACCCCCCCCCCCCCCCCCCCCCCCCCCCTTGTGACGCCACTGGGTCGGAGACAAGTTGGCATTACTCTATAGCCAATATCTATCCATTAAAGCGGAACAAAGGGCGTTTCCAGTGAACTATTCTTTTGACTGCTGAGAGATTTGAAACGGGCGTATCACGCTTGTGGGAGGAGCTGCTCCTACCTACTTGATTTGTAACCGACTATAGTGTTTGCTCTCCTCCTAATATTTGCCGTCTCTCCTCCTCACATTTGCAGCGATATACATGAAAATGAAGTGTGCGGTTATGCTCCAAAAGCTCTTTTTGTTTCTCCAAAATGAAGTTTTGGCTGCTACAATAGCTGCTCCAAAATGACTATGACCAATCGCATCACTGTCAATGAAAATTATTCTCTCATCAATAGGTTAGATTAGGAACAGTTCTTCCATGCTGGTTATTCCATTTTATCACATTAGAAGCAAGTGTTGTATGTGTTTCGGACTCGACAAATTAAATTCTTGAATATTTTGGTTGACATGGGTTCAGCGTGAAAGAGAGAAAATATACAGAGTTGTTGTGGACAAGCACCAGTGTATATGTTTGCTGTTGCATTTCAGGATCTGCTGGAACTGCATCAGCCTGTGGAAGCACATTCAAGGCTTGCGCAACACCCATGCAAGTTAGTGTGCTTTAATACTGACAGCATGCCTTCTTGGATGTTTTTACGATGCATGGTCCAACCGTTAAAAGCTCCCATCTGTGGCAATATTTGTGCGAGGTTAATGTCTTGTATATAGTCCCTGACGAGAACCGCAGGGCATGTCTTTCGAATCCACGGCCTCCAACACTCTTCATGACTTGCTATGGGCCTCAGCTGTGCGTGTGTGCTAGAGGTGCACAAGACGCCAAAGTGTTGTCAAAGGTAGGAAGCTCGTGCTGGAGGCATTACAACTGAACCTCTTCCTTGCAGTTCGGGATGAATGGATGGATGCTAACGGTTGTACCCTTTATAATGGGAGGTAGCTTGCACCAGAGCCGTGTGTAGCGAGAGTTGGGTCAATGGAAGGCGCGGGCAGAGCCAGGGCGTGCACCAGGCGCAGAAAGAGGGCTAACATGCTCTTTCGGCCAACCAGAAGCCGAAAAGAATCCCCTAGCGGTGGTAGCGAGAAACAGCTTTGTCTTAATAAGCGCGTGAGAGTTAAATCTAGTAACCGTTCATGATTGAAAATAGGGTGCACGTGATGTTTCGATCGTGATCATGCAGAAAGATGTAAGAAACGAATGTGTCGCTCAACTCTGTTTTGCTCGGACAGAGTTTGACCGCTCGGACGGCAGATTCCCGGCGCTTGGCGTACGGATCATGTTGATCGTTCCGCTAGTCGCGCTCTTCCACCATGATTTTGGATGACCGTGATTGAAACATCACGTGCACCACATTTTCAGTTACCGAGCGTTACTCCGACACACTTAAGTTTGTTTTTCGCGATCACCGCCAGGGTATTATTTCCGGCTTCTGGTTGACCACATTCGAATTTGTGAAGACTTCCTGGAACACGCCCATCCCGTTTCGGCCAATGGCGCCTCGTTGGTCTCCTATACTTCCCAACGAATGGCCAAACTTTCTATACTATATATATGGCTCTGGCTTGCACCACCTAGCCTGGAAATCAAGAGTAGGATTCCTCTCGTGGAAATGGAGCGTGCTGGTTAAGTTACGGTGTTTAAGGAGATTAACATAAAGGACCCCTCGCCATTCTAAGCCAATGTCCTTCCCCTTTGTATTTTCGCCAGGCAGGGTGGGATACTGTTAGGGTGACCTTCTCACCTTGTTACTGACTATGGTGATTAATGATCTCTGTTGCGCTGTAGACCCAGACGGTGATTCGATGCATGTGAGCTCAAACTTCTGCAGTCGGAGCTCGTGCGCAGTAGAAGCATGACCTAAGCCAGTATACCTTGCCAAGTAGTTTGATGGCAGGGAGGACAGTTTGTTGCTTTAACGAATGGTTGCTATAGTCGTTCACCCCAAAATGCTGCAAGCATCCCCGACGGTGAGTCCCATCAATGAAGCTACGAAAATGCCAGCTGCAGGAACTCCAAACGCTTCCACATCGAATTGCACCGTGAAGATTCGCAGGATTCATACCCACCCAAACTTTGGGAGAAAGGCTTGGAACGGGCCTTTTCTGTCAAAATTCATATCTGCAATACTCTTCTGGAGTTCTCAATTTGGTATCCCGAAGCCAGCTAAGTTCGGAGGTTACTTTAGAAAGGGGTGTTACAGTTATTGAGATAATGAAATGGTTATACTGAGCAGCAACATGTTTGTTGTGTCGCTTTGATTTGCTCATAAATCCTTGCGTGCAGTTTAATTGGTTTCGGCAAAGGAAAGCACATTTTCGCCCTTTCGCTCGTTGGTCACTCAAAACTCTTGTGCAGAACTTGCAGCCTCTTTCTATATCTTTTTTTCTCAAATAAATTCAAAACACTTTTTTTTTTCTTTAAGTGCCCGGAAAAAACGCACCTGCCAGAAAATACTCTCTCCGAACAAAAAAAAAAAGAGAATAAGTTAATGCAATATGTATGTTGCGAAACTTGTTTTAGCGATTCCGGAAAATCTACCGGTAGTCTATTTAAGGGTCGACATCTGGAAATGGAAGCATGTTTTCTAGATCGCCCCTAACTCGAGACTAGTCTCACGAGCTAAATAGTGCGCTAAAAATATTTTCCCAGGAAATTGTCTTGTTTTTTGGCACACGTCCAATTTAGACACTAAAAAAAATTGTCCGACGTTCAAGCAATCTTCTGCCGTTTTTCATGCCCTCGCTCAGCTGCCCAAAGAGAAGCTGCGCCACAAGATGGCGGAGCTGCTGCAGCAACTCGAGGACCGGGACCAGCTCATCTCCCAGCTGCGGGTCTCCAACAACAAGCTGTCCGCGCGCGTCGGCCAGCTCGACGGACTCTGCACAACATGAAGGAGATCGGGAAGAGTTTGAAGAGCACCACAAACAAGGCCCTCTCAAGACAGCCCAGACCTGACGAAGGCGCTGCCAAGAGCTTTGCAGAGGCCGACGCGCTTTCAAGAGACGCCGTGGAGTGCACCACGGAGCGCAGGCTGACCAAGGACGTGCAGGAGCTGAGGGAAGAGCTCATGGTCTTTGTGGAGGCGCTGGAGGACGAGACCGGCTACGGAGATGGGGCAGACCGGGAGGACGAAGGTCGGTAGGCGGCATTTTTGCGGAGCTCCACGATTTTTGTTTCTCAGCGAAGAAGGCTGCAGCCTCAATTCGTTACGCACACGTGGGGACAGAGTAAAAGCTTAAGATGGTACACTCTCCCGTGTGGAAGTTGAAATCTCGATTCGATTTTCAGTTTTGGAGGTCTCATTCTTTGGCACCATTCTTTGTGTTGAAATGCGGATGAATACAAGTGTGAGGTCCCGGCACATTAATCGATCACGTTGTGTTTATTATCTCTCTCGTTGTAGAGTGTGGGCTCTTATGTTTGAGTAAACAGTGCGTATATATGAAGGGAAGAGTGCGGCATCTAAAGGGAGTGCACCTTGGCAGTTGGTTGACAGTGCCTCCAACGACGCCGTCTGTATTACGTCTCGTTGGGAAGTGCTGCCCTCTCTGGCCCATTCTGAAGTCGCAGACAGGGTGAACGGCAGTTGTCCCACCTCCAGCACGAGCTCCCTACTTACGATAACGCTTTGGCTTCTTACGCTTGCTCATGCAGCCGAAGCAAGCCAGAAGGCAGCAAGCGTGCGCTGGAGGTTGGGTGTTCGAAAGACACCCCGACATTCTCACCTTGTCAGCGACTTCTGGAAGTGTGCGACAAGAGGTGGAGCCACAGCTGGGCTCTTAACAGAGGCATTTCGTATAGGTAGACTTTACCAGTTACTGGCAGTATACTCCATTCCGCGGTAACTTGGTGAACTGTGGAGGCTGCTGCCCCCGCAACCCAATAAGAGCTTTGGAGCAAGTTTTGTGATGACGTTCTAGGCTACAGAGGCACCGTTGCCGCCACGACTGAAAGTAGTTCCAGGCTTCTTTCTTCTTTTAACGGCAATTGCACTCTAGCAATTTCATGTATTATGGATATACAGTGCAACCTACTTATAACGATAATGAGAAGCAGAAATTTCAATCGTTATAACCGTTTATCGTTGTATCTGGACTAGAAACTGATCATTTCCAGTCTAGAAACTTAGAAACTGATCGTTATAAGCGGTATATCGTTATAAGTGGGTTGCACGGTATAAAAAAATAAGCTATAAATATTAACAAATTTAAGTCCCGATTTTTTTCTTTTTTTATGTACGTTTGTGGTTGGTGGCGATTGTAGCCGTGTAATCAACCACTTCCGCTTGAAAGGGATGCTGAACGAAAATATGGATTTCGGAAAATAAGGCGTTGAACGGAACGCTATCAACTCCAAAACATCACTCGTACATCAATATCTCAAATTGATAGCCATATCTTCGGAAAAGAAGGGCACGATCAAGCGATGACTATGAAGTTGACCATGATGTAGAATACCCGAGACTGTGGTAGAAGCTGGGAAACTTGGTTGAAGAAAAAAGACAGGGGAAAAGAACGTCTGTTTTCCCCTGTCTCTTTTCTTCAACCAAGTTTCCCAGCTTTTACCACAGTCTCGAGTATTGTACATTATGATCAACTTCCACCAGCTCACCTGCGCACTCGCTGTTTTTCATTGACTGTGAAGTTGCAATCCTCCTGGAACAGTTGAGAACGAAAAAAATCGGCATTGCTTTTCTTCTCCTCGCTTCGGTTCACCAGCTCGAGGGGACAAGGCAAAGAGGAGGGGGAATGAGAGTCGTGACGTCGGATGTCTCGTCGGCTTTATCGGTTGCGTTCGATCGTGCACTTCGTTTCCAAAAATATGGCCGTCCGTTAGAGATCGCTGTGCAAGTGATGTTTCTGGGTTTTGCAGCGTCCCGCCTGTCTCTCCGGCCTTGTTTTGTAAGCTCCAAATTTTGGTTCAATGTCCCTTTAAAATGTCACCCTGGAATTAGTACCCGCCACAGATTTGCGGGTAAATTGAGCGTACAATTGTGTTGTGAACTGTTCCCAAAGAGCTTGCTACTCTAGCGGATGGCAACGCTGAGACGGCGGACGTTCACCCGAAGTTCTTAGTTTTGCAGCAGACAACTCTTGGCCAGCAGACTACAGCCGGTTCCTCGACGCAGGGACCCCCACGCTCCCACGACGTGATGTCGCGTGCTTCGCTGCGACGCTCTTGTTGGGTTGCGGGGGCAGTAGGCTCCACAGTTATCGTGGAACAGAGTATAGTGAACGTTGTCTCATGGTTCTTTCGGGACAGTCGAGAATAGAAGCACTTTGTAGGGGCATATTCCAGCACAGAAACAAAACATGTGGCAGTGTGTTGCCGTTTTGTCCGCCTACAACTCTGGGGGCACGATTGATCCCCCAGCTCTGAGCGACTCCTGTGGGTCATACGACGTAAGAACACATAGTGAGTCTGGACATGAATAAGTTTTCAATTGACAAGGAACCGATCAGTGTCTGGCACGAGACCGAGAAATGCGGGAAGGTGCAGGGCAGCGCTGCACTGTGTGATGCAATGCAGATGCTGTCGTTGGTATCGGGCCCGGCCCGATGGGATGCCTACCTGATCATTCCCGGCTTGGGCCCGGCCCAGTAAGAGGCCAAGGCATGCCTCATCTCTTAAATTAAAAGCTGCCATTGGGAGGTGTTGGTGCATTTGATTCGTTTAGCCTAATTGGCATGAAAGACAGTGTCATGACATTGTGTCGGCATACAAATGTGAATGTCAAGATGGAGATCTTCATAGCACTCGTTCAAAAGACGAAAAAAAGTTTCGAGACATTATAGAACATGTACAGGTCACAGATTCTATGCAGTCCAGTGTAAACTAAAGTCACGATCAATTAAAAATTTTCAGTATTTGCGGATTTCCGAGCCTCAGCCAGGCCCGGGCTCAGGAACAATCTGTTCTGCTTTGCCTGGGCCCCGCCCGGGTCCGAAACAACCTGTGCTACACGGCTCGGGCCGTGCACTCTCCATAAAATAAGCAAGATCAGCCGTCGTGGTGGAATGCATATTCCGTGCTGGAATACGCATTCGCATTGCAGCTGTCGTTTTACTACTTTTGATAGTTTCCAATTTGGGCTAGTTTGTGAGAAATGCTGGTGAAACGATGGAAATGGTTGACCATTTATTCTTTGCGGTGCTGACCGAGGAACACATCTGCAAACAAAACAAGCATTCTGCCTGTCCACTAATACCAGCGCTAATCGTTTTAGCCTGTTTACCCAATTTCTGCTATATGTGTATGAAAACTGGTCCATTCGGTAGAACATTGCTCAACGTTTACTACAGTCTTCAGGTGACCTGAATCTCCTCTTCTTTCTCCTGAAAGCTTGAAAATTTGTTTCTTGCTCTTCACTCATTAGAGGTGTCTTTATGCTTCCCACCTTGTGGATAGCTAAAGATCAACTTTTGTTCTTTCTTTCCTTGGATTTGTTTTTTTTTTTTTTTTAGCAGTGAGCAAAATAATCTTTTTGCAGACGAGATGGTGTCTGCTGAGAGGATGTATCGGGAGCAGGCGCACAATGAGAACTTCCAAGCCCGAGAGAAGGCGATGCAAGAGCAGGTGGTGTTCCTCCAAGCAGAAGTGGAGCGGCTGAATGGTGCATCCCTGGGCCTGCAGCAAGAGCTCGGCAAGGCGCTGAGCGACCTCTCCGCGTCCTACGGCAGGGAACAAGAGACCGGGGAGCGACTTCACAACGTGGCTCTGGAACTCGAAGAGAAACGCACTTGCAGCGCAACTCTGCACACTCAAATCGCCACGGGAGTCCGAGCTCTGACTGAGCTGCAGTCGTCACAAGAGCAGCTGCTGGGTCAGCTGCAAGAAGCCGCGCACAAAGAAGCGAGGACTGCAGGGGAGCTGGAGTGCGCGCTGGCAGAGCTGCGTGCCGTTGCTGCTGAACGCACCGACTTGGCCAAGGCTTCCGACGACTTGCGCAAAGCGTCAGATTTGAAGGCGGAACAAATCGCCACCCTGAAAAGGATGGCCAAGAAGTATGTGGTCGTCTGCAGGTGGCTGGAACGAGAGAATCTCCAGCTTCGCAAGGAGCTCCATAACTACTCCGAAAAGGATCACACGTGAGTACACCACTTAATTTTCTTTTCCTCCGTTTTTAAGTATGTGGATACTCTTGTATGCTCGTTGGTCCGGTGGTCGGTATTGTGACAATTTGTACCTGACATGCAGTTCTCGAGATGTTAACCATGAAATTGTGCACTCTTGGGGTTGTCTAACTGCCTTTGAAATTAGCTGAGGTTCTATTTGCAGTGGTGGAACTGCTGCACCCAACTGCGACAGAACGAATAACGTGCTGCATGCTGCTCCAAAGACTGCATCTGTGCACAATGTGCGACATAACTGCACCGAAAGGGAGCTGTTCTTGAAAAGGAAACAGTGTCTTGCACGAGGCATTGTTGGCGATGCCACTAAGAATTAAGAAAGTACCGTTGTTTTCTTTATGCCTGAGTATCATGTGCGAAGAGTAAGGCTGCAAGAATATTACAATTTTCTAATAATAGTTTCCAATAAATTGATATTCGCTTCCAAATGAACTACGATGTTCATACTTTTCGAAGTGTTGATTGCGGCGGGTTAGCCCCCTTGAGTACGCTTCTCCTTACGCACTGGTGCACTGCTGAGAAGCATTACCCGCAAAGAGGACACAGCGATTTCGCGACCCGCTTCACCGCAGCGCAGCCGCGCACTTGGGCGAAAAACACACCTTCAAACTAGTATGGTGCACGCACGACACCTGGTGTATTAAAAAAAAAAAAAACTGATTGCTGATATTACATTGCAGTAATATATATATATATCATCAAAAATTAACTGTGGCTATTATGCAAAGGCATATGTTAGGCAGCGATGTCCTAAAAACTTGTGTTCATTATTTGTGTGTGTGTGTGTGTGTTTCTTTTTAAGTTCAGTATTTAAGAAAATATTTTCATATAGGGAGATTCATAAATTCTCTAATTGGGTAGGGCTGGGCTCCTTTTTAGGCTTAATTTTATGTCAAATTTGTTGTTTCCTTGCCATCCCAATGTAGGTACTCGACGTTCTGAGGCTACACTCTATGAAAATAGCTAGATTAAATTTAACAGAGCTCATGAGTCGGCCTTGCAAGTTCAGCTTAATTTTCGTTTAAGCATGGTTTGACAGTAGTAAAAGGCGTTTCACTTTTAATTTGCTTCGAACCCGAAATCCATTACTTGCACATGCCTAACGAAGAGTTAGTTATCAGTTCTTGTGTGAACAGCGACCGGCTTTATGGTTGCGAGTTTTCCATTCATTTTTCTTTACCGCAATCTTCTTTCGCGGTAACTTGACGTGCTGCTTCTCAAGTATGCAAAGGCGATTAATATTGTTTATATTTCCATTTTTATCTTCCTTTTTCTGAGGGCAGATCGGCAGTTGACTGGTCAAAGTGAAAACGTATTCACAACACGTCGTTTGACGATCGTATCTGGTCGCGGCTCGACCGATCGATGTTGCGGGCAGTTTCCTCAAACTCCTTCTTCGCGCGTCATGCTGTAGCACAAGCGCCATACTTTATTGGCTTACGGCTCAACACCTACATGTTGACCATGGTGTAATAGGCAATGCCAGAGCTCAATGTAGACGACTATCTTAAGAGTGTCTGAGCATAATGTTAGATGTCTTTTTAGGACCGAGAGGAAAGTTTTCTGGGAGACTAAAATTTTTTCTTTTATGCTAGTAAATGAACTTGGACAACCAAAAGAATGAATGTGGGTTGTATCGTAAAGGACAAGGATTCCAAATCGACAAATCGCTCAGAATTGCGGTAATATTTTGAGACCTCTTTAACTTTTATTGTTTTCAGGGAGGTGAGCATGCTCCAGAAAAGACTCGAGGACTCTTGTGCAGAAGCCCAAAGGTGAATATGTTTCTGCCTTAAAGCGCTATACGTGGATTCTAAAGCGAGGCACACTTTCTGAAATGGCCTTTAACTTGGATAAATGCTATCTGGCGAGCTGAAAATAAAGCGATGTGCTATATTTTAGTGTGCAACTCGGGCACTTGGTTAAAGCCATAAAAATGTTTACCTCTGCAAGCAGAACTGTAGGCTGAATTCTACACCATTTGTCTCTCTGTGTTTCCCCTTGTATCGGCCGACATTTGTTTATTTATTCAATACTCGATACCTACAACACCTTTTGGGGGTACTATTGTAAGAGGATACACATTGCACAACAAAATGCATGCATAAACAAGACTATATAACACACATTAGGTGACGCACTGGATACGGCACTTTTGTTGTCGTAATGAATTCTGTGCCGCTAGCTGATATGCTCACTCCTTCCATTTTGTATGCAGGTGGAAGAATGACTATGAATTGCTGCAGGCCAGGGTCGCACCCTTTCAGGTTGGTGGAAAAGGACTGCAGTGTTTTGCCAGAATAACGATCAGAAGGTTCGCAACATGGTGTTTGCCGACTTGGCAAGGAATAGACTCGAAACCAAATGGGGCCTTGGGAATGTTACTTATTTAACGCTAGACTTTGGCAAAAGCACCTTTTGAAATTCTAAAAGAATGCATTCTCACCCCCTTGAATTTAAAAACTGTAATGTCTGGCAGTAACCTACAGACCCTTTTCAAAGGTTCATCGTGCAACACTGCAGGTGCCATGGTTTGGTCATTATTTCCTGCATGAAGCTTGCAATTAGATTTGACACAGCGCTCGTCTCCAATGCATGCCCAAAATAACACATTCTTGAGCAGTTACCAGAGAGCACACACTGTCAGAGGGTCTATTGCAGCTGAAGGATTGAACACCAGATAAAATCTACCGTTGTGGGTAGGCATCTTCAGCCAACTCGCTTCACACCAGCGCTTTTGGAGCCACCTTAGTGGCTTTGAAAGCGCTGGCCTACCAATCCCCAGGCAGCGGGTTCAAATCCTGGCCGAGGTGTTTACAATTTGATGGAGGCTCGTTGGCGGAGAAGGCGCCAGTAATTGAGATTTCGGTTGCACATCAAGACCCCTGGGGGGTTGAAATTCTCTGCCCTCCGCTGGGGTGTGCCAGATGCCCTTCGTCGGTTTAGCCCGTAAAACCCCAAAATTGCGTATGCTATCCTGAAAAAGGTTCGCCATCTTATGCATTTGGCCTCGGACCAGCAGCGCATTGCAGCCGCCATGACTGAGCCAATGTTTCGGACAGTGTTTTAGGTCGTTAGCTAGTTTGTTCTAGTTACTGTTTCACTTTGTTGTACAAGAAGCCACTGGCGGCAGGCATTGTACACATTAAAATAAAATGCTTCCTTTCGAGAATTTGAAAGCAAACGTCCAACACCGCAAAGCATGCACTTTAAGAAGCACATGCCAATGTTTGGATTTGCGTACGCCGTTGTGTTGTGCAATTGGCCATAATTTCGAAATGGACACGTTCAACGGAATACATGGTGGCTGAATCTGCTAGCATGAGTGTTTCTCACTAGCGTATTGTGCCATGTTTGTGTTCAGGCTTGATCCAATAATTGCTACTTTGAAATATTCAATTTGTTATAATGCATTAAACAGCATAAATTTGTATATCGGTCATTTTTATTTCGAGTTCATGGGTCCAAGGCTATTCCCTGTAGCGATGAGGAGAGTTGGCAAGCTCCCTTTAACATGGGCTCTCACTTAGTTAACGGGACTTTTATGTGCCGTATGATGACCTCTAGCTCTCTTTACTAAAAGATCCTTAGCTAAAAGTACCTTCACGCTGCCGTGTGAAATGGGTAAAAGACTTTTCTGCCCTCTTCTAATTTGCACATTGTTTCGTCCTCAAAATCCTGGAACCCAGTCTTCCACCAGGTGGCAACATGGTTGGGCAAAAATTTGTAAGGTTATGTAAATATACTTAAACAAGAAGTCGGGATTTGGTAGTCATAATCTGCCTTGAATTTCAGAACTGTTGTGTGTCTCGTGCCTTAACTATTTTGGGTTGAAATGCCATCTCACGTGCCCGTATTCTTGTTCTTGCAGGAGGTCCTCAAACTGCAGGAGCAAAACCTCAAGCAGATGAAGCGGATCCAAGAGCTGGAGCTGAAGTCAAACGCTGTTCTCTCAAGCCCCCTATTGCTTCTCATAAGGAAAACCTGTTTATCAAAGATCCCTCTGCGTGAACTGGGCACTGATCCGACATCGCATGCACCTGTCGCTGCTCCTATCGTATGCATGCAGCCTTCAAACTAGTCAGACAATATTTACTATACCAGAGATTTTTCCTGTTTTATTTTTTTTAGATCATATTCGTGAATTTTTATACGTGCAAAATAAAAAGTGTAAGAAAACACGGTGTCACATTGTTCTGTTTGTGTACATGGTTTCGATCCTTGCAAGTCTAAAGCCCAGAACGCCCATGCTTGTTTTAGAAGGCAAACTCTTAATTTGGAATAAGTAATATATATTTGAATACTTGTTCATCGCTAGATTGACACGAATGCGAAAAGTTCATCAAACTGGGGTGCCTTCATGTGCGCTTTGTTTAGGGTGATGACATGTGGTCGTTATGTTCTGATCGCTTTTTTCCTTAATTTGTTTTGAAGCTTGTGAAAACTTGTCCCTCCCTGCACGCACTCCTTGGTTTGACTGTGGTACGGCGACGTTTTGTTTACGGAGATTTCTTTGCATTTTCTCTGAGCGTGCGCTGTCGGCATTGGGTACAACAAAGGATGGCATCTCCTAGAGCCACTAAAAGCTATGCTTCAGAGTAACGACACTTGCCCATCTTGAGGCTTAAAATCGTAGTTGCTACCTGAAGCTTTATCTGTAGTCGCAAAATAATGCTTTTCCGTCCTCTACAAATGTTTTAACAGTTCACGACAGAGCAAAGCAATATTATACGAGCTTCCTAACACCGAATCTAATGCTGAGGAAGTCCCTTTTGAATCTTGACGATCAGCAGTTGCATCTGCTCCATACTAAGCACCAAGATGGTGGTGCCGGGTGTAGGACAAAATGGTCCTGGACAGTATGGTACCAAGCGTAAACCTGGACAAAATGGTCCCAAGTGATTTTTTTACTTGGGTGCTCTCTGAAGTTTCAGTGAATTGCTACTCTGAAGCTTCATTCAACATGTGTAATGTATTAAGGTTTTTGTTATATATTTTAAAAAACGGCTAAAGAAGTTCATTTAAGTTGTATTATTTCTCACAGCTCTATGGCACCTATTTGCAGAAGCCTTAGCACTGTACGAAGCATGGAGCTTGGAAGTTTGTACACAATACATATGAACCCACTAAAAGTGCAAGGTCACAATGCACTCTGCGATTAATTGGACTAGTCGGTAATACCGCACAAAAAAAGTCTGAATTCTATTAGTATGTTTTGTCTTCAGCACTGCTTTAACGTGCATCATGCTACTGTGTAATGCACGTTAAAGACGCCAGGCTAGCAAGTGGGTACAGCACTGGCAAAATTTTTGCACTACAGAATAAACCAGTGCTGCCGCTCCTCAAAGGCAGACTGACCTTGCACTATAAACACGAACATCATATACATATGTTATTATGGTGTTCATATGAGACATTTTTCTTCTCGTGTTGGTTATATCAAATATTACAGACTCATTATTTGATACATGTACTTCATACATATTATTTCTATTATATATTTTTCCCTTCAACTTGGCTCGGCTACTGGCATGCAGTGTGTCTTGGATTGGGCATGTGCACTTTAAAATGGTTAGTGTTTCATACCTTATTCAGCAAAACATTTTTCCCCTGTGTCCAATTTGCAGCAGGTGCAAACAATCGACTAACCCCCAAAGAACAAGGAAACTATGTCTCAAAATGTCCTTGGGACCATTTTGTGTGGGTTTGCCATTGGGGTTTGTGCTTGGGACCATTTTGTCCGGGTTTGCCATTGGGGTTTGAGCTTAGGACCATTTCGTCCAGGGCCATTTTGTCCGAATCCCGGCGGTGCCCACAGCAATTTCGAAGAACAGAGTGCTGATGCTCCCATTTAGTGGCCCAAGCACCACCCAAAACAAGACATCGAGGCACCCTACATCAAACTAATCCCAACAGAATGAGCTAACAACAGAAATAATAAAACAAACTCGGGACGAGGGACGACGGACATTTCTTTCGACGTCCCTCGCCCGAGTTTGTTTTATTTTTTTTCTGTTGCCAGTACGATGTTACCAACATGCTCTTGAGCTACTTCCCTGTAGTTTGTGTTTCGATAAACACTTTTCTTCCGATGCTTGTAATGTTGGTATGGTTTTATTCAACGTTCGTAGTGAAGCGAAACAGCGTCGTTCCACGTGAGCTACGCTGGGCGTGATTGCCGTGATTCCGGTTCCGGGGTTACCATGACGACTCGGGCATAAAGCAATGGTTGCCGTGTGTCCCGCTTCATGTACTACGCGACGCTTCGTAGTTAGAGCCTGCTTCGTTTTAGTTAGCGTCTTGTTGTTTTCGTACTGCTTGTCATTCGTCTTATTCACCTTAAGTTGAGCAAGCGCAATGAGTCAAACGACAGTCGCATAACATGACGGAACTTTCCTCCCCACAGGACCGGGAAGGGAGGCACTCACTTGATCGAATGACGTTTTAGCGAACGCCCACGTTTCACCGAATGACACTTTAGCGAATAGTCGGACGCCGCAAAGCGGCGTTTTCGGGTGGGCCAGGTGGGTTCACATTTTTGTAATGAGCCGCCGCGAAACGGCGTAAGCGCAGCGCGGCGGATGGGTTAACGCGCGCCCCCGTTATTCGTTAAAACGTCGATTCGCTCAAGTGTCGCTGTTCGCTAAAACGTCATTCGCTCATATGTGATATTGCCGCGCGCCAAGTAGGCAGCGCGGCCGTGGCCTAAAGCGCGAGACACATCCGCGTCCAAACTGTCCGATTCGGCGTGCGAACCGCCGGAACGACGTTCGAGGGCGAGGGTTTTCGTCGCACCGGAGCGTCTGATTACGCCGGCGTGCGTCCAACTTGCTAGATATCGCCGCACGGCTGTCCGAATTTCGGAGGGCCGCAGCCAATGGCAGCACGGATGGCGCGAAGGTCATGTTGTCACGTGACTTTCGGCCCGATCGGGTGAGGAGGCGCTTCGTGGTTCGGGCTGTTCGGGGAAGCGGATCTCCCCCTCTTTTACAACGACTACACGCACACATGTGGCGGTGCGCGGTGAAGGAGATGGACGCCATCGAGTTTTCTCGCGAGCACAAAACAAGCTGCTGATCTCGCGCGCCATAGCAAGCCGTCCTTCTGGGACCGATCGAGGCCGTCGAAACCCGAATGTACTCCGTTTCACCTTACGATGGAGAGCAGCGGACGCTACGAGCCATTCCAATGCCGTGTGAGTGTCACGTGAACTTCGGGAGAGACGCAGCAATGCGCGGTGTGCGTAGTCACGTGATTTGTACGCAGTGCTCGCTTCGCTGGGATGGCTCCTAAGGTCCGCTGCGGTCCATCGCGATTAAGTGATGTTGAGCAGAAAAGTAACCTCACGGAAAATTTCTACACACGCACACTTTAATAGAATGTAATAAAAATATTATGTTTGCTTTAAAGTCATAAAAACCAAGAAGAGCGAGGGAAGTATTTTAGTTTTCTAGGCTAGGTGGCGCGAGCTACCGCCCGTTATATATATAGCCATTAGCATTCATCCATCCATTCGGTAGAGGGATACCCGAAACTGGGCGGAGCTGAACGGAGCGACGCAACGACGCGTCGGAAACCCATGTGTCGCGAACCGTCCTGTGCGGCGATTCGGAGCAGCCATCTTCCCGACAGTTCGCACGCCGGACCGGACAGTTTTGACGCGCATGTGTTTCGCGCCTAACGGTTATCGCGCTTGTCTCGCGAAGAGCCAGGGTTCGATTCCCGGGAGTCACGCGTCCTTTTATTCATTCTTGCAGCTTTAATGTTCTGGTGAATTCGAGAACTCTGTCGCCTGTTCGAGGTGCGAATGTTCTAGTCGCCGAACCTTCTAGGTCGATTGTTCCAGAAGACAACGCGATTTACATAAGGGGCAACGCGTGGCGATCTGCAGTCAGTTTTCGCCCCAGCGTTCGACTGTGCTGTCACGCCAACCTCGACGCCCGCGACGCTCTGTTCTCTTCTGTTCTATTTTTATTTTGGGGCACAAGTTCGCCCCATTAAACGTTTAGTTTCTTTAGTTATTATCGCCTCATTACTTGTCATTCGTGACATTTTGGTGGAGGTGCTGGGTATTGCAGTCTATGCCCGTAAAACGTACCCCTACGAAGACACGCCGGCCAAGTGACGTGCTCAGCCCCGGGAGGCTACCCTTCGCAGAAGACTCCAACGCCCGAGCAAGCCACCGTACCGAAGGCCAGATTTGGACCCCTGCCAAAGAAGCCAAAGAAGCGGACCGCGACGATGACTACTCCACCCGTCGTGATATCCTGCCCGTTACTCCCCGCACTCCGACGCCCTTCCACAGTGAAGCTCACGAAGACGTAGAGGACTGGCTGCATCATTATGAACGTGTAGCCCGCCACAACTGATGGACGGATGAGCACCGCCTCCAGAACCTCTACTTCGCGCTGGAAGTCTCCGCGAGGCACTGGTTCGAGAACCACGAAGCCTCCTTTACTTCGTGGGAGCCATGCGCCGCCGAACTGAAGCGGACGTTCATCAACTACCACCGTCGGCAGCGAGCGGAGGACCTTCTTCGAACAAGGGTGCAGGGCCCCACCGAAAGCGTGACAAGCTTTGTCGAAGATGTCCTGCGTCTAGGTGCCCGGGTCGATCCGGAAGCCACCGAGGAGAAGAAACTTCGCGCTCTCATGCGTGGCGTGAAGGGTGAAATTTTCGGAGGACTGGTACGCAATCCCCCGACGACCGTCAATGGTTTTGTTACCGAAGCCACCAATATCGAGCGCGCCCTGGCAGCCCGAGAAAGCCACTACCACCGAATCACCGGCGCGCCTGCTGCTCCATCTGTCGCTGCTTCCCTTCTCGACCTGAACACCAGCGGTGTCGACAGCTTTCGGGAGATCGTCCGTGAAGTCGTCCGGGAAGAACTCCGCAACATACTCCCCACTGAGATCGCCCGACCTCATTGTCGCTCGCTGAGGTCGTCCGAGAGGAAGTTCACCGGGCCTTCCAACCTGAGGTTCCGACCAACACGACGACCCCAAAGGAACCGACTTTGAGCTACGCCGCCATGGCCCGACGACCGCCGCAAGCTAATCGCCAGGCCACGGCGCCACCCCGACGAGACCCTTCGATGTCGCAGTATCCTCGACGCCAGGAGGGACAAGTCCAGGACGTCCGCCCGGAGCGACCCTCGCCGAGGAAGACAGACGTGTGGCGAACGGCCGACCGACACCCGCTCTGTTACCACTGCGGGGAAGCCGACCACATCTACCGCGGCTGCCCCTACCGTCGTCTTGGGCTGCGTGGTTTCCACCCGAACGACCCACGCCCGAGGTACGGCGAACGCCCTCGCGATATCGAGGAGTACCTCCGACGCTCGCCCTCACCTGTGCCGTCCCCCGCCGTGAAGCCCGCTCCCCATCGCCACGACGTTCCGCGTCCCCAGCACCACGACCACGCCGAGAGAGCCTGTCTACCCTTCGTCGCCGGGAAAACTAAGTGCGGCAACGCCCGGAGGTGACGTTGCCGAAAACGACCGAAGCAAAGAGCCTCCAACAACGCCGGAGCACTCCCACTCTACCGACGCACCGCGTCGCACCGACGCCCCTGCATCGGTGCCCAACAATCTAAACGTTATTATCGACGGCCACGACGCATCGGCACTCGTGGACACCGGAGCAGACTATTCAGTCTTGAGTGGGAGACTCTCTCGCCGCCTTCGAAAAGTGACGACGCCGTGGGAGGGGCCGCAGATACGAACTGCTGGGGGACACCTCATTACGCCTGCCGGAAGGTGCACTGCTCGAGTTGAAATCCACGGAGAGACGTGCCCTGTCAAGTTCTTCGTTCTGCAAGACTGTGCGAGGGACGTTATCCTCGGAATGGACTTTCTCTGCGAGTATGGCGCCGTCATCGACCTGGGAACAAACCGGCTGACGCTACGAAAACCTGCTCCACCACCGTAGGAACACAAAGCGATTTCCTCCGCGGTCCGAGTCCTCGCAAACCACGTAAACTTACCACCGCGGTCGAGTGTTTTCGTACTCGTCGGGATCGATGAAGCTTCCTGCGGCGAAGTTCTTCTCGAGGGAAGCCTCCAATTGCTCCTGGGAAGAGGAATAGGCATCGCAAGGGGAGTAGCTGAACTTCAGGATGGGCGGACTATGGTCCTCGTGACGAATTTCCGAAATGAAACGCAACACCTCACGAAAGGTGCAGCCGTGGGCCACGTCGAGGAACTCCGAAACTCCGCCGAAATCGCCGCGATTACTGACAAATTCTCGCCACCTCAGCAAGACAGTACGTCGCCAGCTCAGCTCGACATTGACCCTAAGCTTCCGGGCCCGAAACATGTGCAGCTGATTAACCTTCTCGCCGAATACCGCGACTGCTTTGCGACGTCGTTGAAGGTGCGCCAAACCGCCGTAGCGAAGCACCGCATCGTTACCGAGGACGACGCGCGCCCTGTGCACCGATCGCCGTACAGAGTCTCCGCTAAAGAAAGGGAGGTGATCCAGCAGCAAGTCCAAGAGATGCTGAACGACGACATAATCCAACCTTCAAGAAGTCCGTGGGCGTCTCCAGTAGTGCTGGTTAAGAAGAAGGACGGAACGCTTAGGTTCTGCGTGGACTACCGGTAGCTGAACGCGTTGACGAAGAAAGACGTTTACCCACTCCCCCGCATCGACGACACGTTAGACCGGCTGCGCCACTCTCGATACTTTTCATCGATGGACCTGAAGAGCGGCTACTGGCAGATCGAAGTCGACGAACGGGACCGAGAGAAGACAGCCTTCGTCACACCGGATGGACTGTACGAGTTCAAGGTGATGCCCTTCGGACTATGCACGGCGCCAGCAACTTCCCAGCGTGTCATGGACACAGTACTCGCAGGACTGAAGTGGCAGAGCTGTCTCGTCTACCTCGACGACGTCGTAGTCTTTTCGAGCGACTTCGACGAGCACTTGGAACGACTCCGAGCTTTTCTCCAAGCCATACGGACCGCCGGACTTACCCTGAAGCCGTCAAAGTGTCGGTTCGCCTATGACGAACTGAAGTTCCTAGGCCACGTGGTTAGTAACGAAGGCGTCCGCCCAGACCCCGAGAAGACTCGCGTCGTCGCGGCATTTCCAGCGCCGACGGACAAGAAGGCCGTGCAAAGATTCCTTGGACTTTGTGCCTATAGACGCTTTGTTCGGGATTTCGCAAGGATTTCCGCACCGCTCACAAAACTCACGAAGGATGCCAAGAAGTTCGAATGGGCCTAGGAGCAGCAGCAGGCATTCGACGAGCTGAAGCAAAGAATCCAGACTCCTCCTGTCCTTGGACACTTTGATCAGGATGCTGAAAACGAGATTCACACGGACGCTAGTAATGCAGGACTTGGAGCTGTACTAGTTCAAGTGCAAGAAGGCACCGAGCGAGTCATCGCCTACGCAAGTCGGACGCTGTTGAAATCGGAGATAAATTACTCCACGACTGAAAAAGAATGTCTTGCGGTCGTATGGGCAATCACGAAGTTCCGCCCGTACCTGTACGGGAGCCCGTTCCGCGTAGTCACGAACCACCACTCGCTCTGCTGGCTTGCGAACCTCAATGCAAGACGCCTCGCTCGACGCAGCCTCCGACTACAAGAGTTCAACATGACTGTGGTTTACAAGTCGGGACGCAAGCACAGCGACGCTGACTGACTGTCCAGGGCCCCTGTCGAAAAACCTTCCGGTAGCAGTGACGACGATGACGACGAGTGCTTCCTAGGAGTAGGGAACACCGACGACATGGCACGACGTCAACGAGACGATTCGGAGCAGCGCGCCTTAATCGAGCACCTGGAAGGGCGCGGGAGTACCGTACTACGTGTTTTCTCACGAGCCCTGCCGACCTTTGCCATTCGACGAGGTGTACTCTACAAAGAGAACTTCGGGGACAACAACTCGCCGTGGCTGCTGGTAATCCCGACCGACCTTCGGGAGGAGATCTTTCAAGCGTGTCACGACGACCCGACGTCCGGACACCTTGGTTACAGCCGGACGCTGGCCCGTATTCGGGAAAAGTATTACTGGCCCAAGCTGCCCAAAACTGTCCACCTCTACACCCGATCATGCCACGAGTGCCAGCGACACAAGAAACCGCCGACAAAGCCGGCAGGTCTCCTGCAGCCAATTGCCCCGCCCACTGCACCATTTCAGCAGATCGGAATGGATCTAGTTGGTCCTTTCCTGCACACTAAACATCGTAACACCCTTATGGGTGTAAATGGCTTGTCCTATATCTAACACCCATATAGGTGTAGCAAAACGCCCTAAAAAAAGGGCGTTATACCTAACACCCCTAAAGAAGGGTGTTTTTTCCCGAACACCCTTAAATAAAGGTGTGATTCCACAGTACACCGTTTTATTAGGGTGTTACGACTGCGCAGTACGCCCTCTAAATTGGGTGTACCGCCGCCAGAAAGGTAAGTAAAAAAAACGCAATGACCAACACCCATAAGATAGGGTGTATTAACCCAAAAGACTACAGGAAGAAATGACTGCGAATGAGTCGAAACATGCCTGGTTCACTTTTTATTTTTCGATCAAGATTCTACTAGGTTCTACTAAATTCTCTTCAGACGATTGCAAGGAGGTCATCTGGCCGCAGCCATGTCTCTGCTTACTACGTTCACAAAGACGGAACGACCGCAAGTTACTTGGGACGCAAGCGGCAGTTCATGTTTGTAAACAGTAAAATGGTCTATTGAGACGGAAGCAGGACTACAATCAGAAGCATGCATGCAGAGTACATACATATAAGAGAGCGATCTCATGTAATCCGTGATAGATGCATAATCCGATTCGAGCAGCACAGAACAATTCGCAAACACAATGCCGGGGATGAAGGCGGTCGCTCACATTCCACGGAAGTATCGCGGTCACTGATGAGGAGCTTTCTGTCGTGATAGATGCACAATCTGATTCGCGCAGCACGAAACAACGCAAACACAATGTCGAGGATGAAGGCGGTCGATCACAATCAACGGAAGTCTCGAGTCCGCCGAGGCCCGATGAGCAGCTCTTTGCCGAAACGCGTTCTACAAACACAGCACAATAATTCCATAGAATCCGACGAAATAAACGGCCATTATAAAAAAGTTGACATGGATGTATTCCGCCGTTCAAGACGAAAAACTACGGTCGCGAAGTGGAACTCGTCAGGACCTGCTTGCACGAAAAACAGGAGAGCACTGAAGGACGCTTTTTGGAAATCGGATTTACGTGGTCCCTACAACTCACCATAACCTGGCAAACGGCGAAGGCTATGATTCCAGTGAGCCCATCAGCGCGTCAGAGCGAGTCGCGTGACAAATTTTCGTCCAAGCGTTTTTGTCCTACGGAGAGCGGTCACGTGTTTCCTCCACCCCTCTGATTCGCTAGAAGCGGCCTTCGCAGTCGCTCACAGCCACACGAAGACCCAAAAGGAGGTGTGGAAGCTTATCAGAAGACGAGGTCAAATGGGGTGGACAAAGCAGCTAATCTCCCTCTGCTGCCTCCTGCGCTGTACAGGGAGGGTCGCCTTGTGTGCGGGACCTTGGAGTCGTTGTTGTTCGGGTGGCGGTTCCCTTTCGAAAAGTTTGGAGCCGGGGAGTGGTTTATGCTGTCTCGGTAGAACTCGTTGATCGTCGTCTTGTTTATGCGTTTGAGTTCCTTCTTTCCCTTTCTTTTTTTTTTTTCTTCATGTGTTAGAGGTTGTACTGCACTGGCTAAATTTCTCATCTACAGCTAAGAGACCGATTACCCGTTGAGGCGCATCTCCATCAAGGCTGTATAAACATAAAGAGCAAACCCATTTTTTTTTTTAGATTGTACTACCCGAAATAAGGGCGCCACAGCTTGTTCAAAGCTTTAGCGCAGTCAAAAAAAAAAAAATATATTAAGCAAAACGGAATTTGTTTGCTTTTAGCCCGAGAAAGACTTCTCGGGCTAAAAGCAAGCAGATTCCGTGTTGCTTAATTTTTTTTAACGTCGTATTTTAGGTGGTCAAGAAATAGAAATACCTCTCCGGCATAGCCGATTAACGCAGTATACTCTCAACACTCAACCAAAAACGGCGTCGCGTACGTTATGTCAGGATGGCGTCGGCGCGACTCATCCCATTCGTTAAATATTGGCTGAACCAAAATGGTGTGGGCACAATCTTTTCGATTAGATCCAATATCGCGCAATACGGTATGTTTCCTGGGCTGTATATGTGCACGTGTTCGGTCACCTTTTGGGAGCGGAAGTGATTTTTTTTAAATCGAAGTTGAACTGATAAAACGGATGCACGCGCGACATGTAATTTTCGGCTCGTGTCGGATGGAGAGTTCGATCGGAGTTGCAAAAACTATTCTCTAGCACTTCCTAATCATACGCGCCTTCGTGCGGCGATTAATCATACTCGATGTTAGTACCGCCGTACATCAGCAACAGTTTCACCAAAGCGATAAACATGAACGGTTATGAAATCATGGGTGTATTCGACAGTATCAACATTACGCCCCTCTCACACCGTGTGAATGAAGGGCGTAAAATTCGCCCATACACCCTTTTTACACGATTTTAGAAACCATCGCTACAAGTGGGGCGTAAAAAGGGCGTGTAAGGGGTGTAAGACGTCAACACACCCTTTTTACACCCACTGATATTCAGAAATCGTGTAAAAAGGTTGTAAAAAGGGTGTTCGTCCTAACTTGCACCCTTCTTACACCATTTTTACACGATTATGGGTGTTACAATGTTTAGTGTGTGCCGTCGACCCTGGGGAACCGTTGGATAATCGTTGCCACTGATTATCTCACGCGGTACGCAGAAACGAAAGCCCTTCCTTCGGGGACAGCTGTTGAAGTCGCCAAGTTTTTCATCGAGTCCATCGTACTTCAGCACGGCGCTCCCGAAGTTCTGATTACAGATCGCGGATCATCGTTCATGGCACAGATGACCCAAGAAATCCTCCGGCTCAGTCGCACCAGCCATCGTCGTACCACTGCGTACCACCCGCAGACCAACGGGCTGACGGAGCGCCTCAACAAGACAATCGCCGACATTATCTCTATGTACGTCGACGTAGAGCACAAGACGTGGGACGAGGTGTTGCGCTACGTCACGTTCGCCTGCAATACGGCGGTTCAAGAGACCACTGGGCTCACACCTTTCCAGCTGGTACATGGTCGGAAGGTAACGACCATGCTTGACGCGATGCTGCCCCATGAGCCAGCTGAGAATGAGAGCGACGACGCCCAGGTGGTTGCTTAACGGGCCGAAGAAGTCCGCCAGCTCGCCCGACTCCTGATTCAAGACCAGCAACGCGTCGACGCGGGCCGCTACAACCTTCGTCGCAGGGATGTCCACTTCCAGCCCGGAGACAGGGTGTGGGTGTGGACGCCCATCCGTCGCCGCGGCCTCAGTGAGAAACTGCTTAAACGGTACTTTGGACCATACAAGATACTTCGTCGCCTCGGGGAGCTGAACTACGAGGTGACGCCTGACGGAACAAGAGCCTCATCACGCCGCCCACCACGACCTGAAGTCGTCCACGTCGTGCGCCTGAAGCCGTACTACGCTCGATAGGACTTTGGACCTTATGTGTTTCAAATGACTCTTTAGTTTGCCGTCCTTTTTATGTGCTTTGTTTTGTTTTGTGTTGCATCGGGGCGATGCACTTTTTAAGCGGCCGTGGCCTAACGGTTATCGCGCTTGCCTCCCACGCGAAGAGCCAGGGTTCGATTCCCGGGAGTCACGCGTCCTTTTATTTATACCTGCAATTTAGTGTTCAGGTACATTCGAGAACTCTGTCGCCTGTTCGAGGTGCGAGTGTTCTAGTCGCCGAACCTTCTAGGTCGATTGTTCCAGAAGACAACGCGATTTACATGAGGGGCAACGCGTGGCGATCTGCAGTCAGTTTTCGCCCCAGCGTTCGACTGTGCTGTCACGCCAACCTCGACGCCCGCGATGCTCTGTTCTCTTCTGTTCTATTTTTATTTTTGGGCACAAGCTCGCCCCATTAAACGTTTAGTTTCTTTAGTTATTATTGCCTCATCACTTGTCATTCGTGACAATATGGACCCGAGAACAACTCTACAAGTCGAAACCCGAAGGTGATGGACGTATATCGCATCATTTGTCGATTCGTCCTTGGGTTAGAATAGTGAAGCCGTAGTTTCTATACTTCATTTCAATCGAGTCCGACAGGAGCCAACAATCCGATGGCGCGAATCAAACAGCGCCAAAAAGTGTATCGTCACGGCGTCTCTTCAATCACGCGTAGGAAAACACAAAGACGACGAGCGTTGTGACGATGCACTTTTCGGCGCGACTTGATTGGCTTCATCGGACCGCAGGGTTGGCTGCGGTCGGACTTTTAACTACCGGCAACAAGGGACCGTCAGTGATGTGATTGCTGCGCCAATTGCGCCAAATTGCGCCAAGGGGCTAACCCTACTACATCCTGCTACATTTTGCCAAAATATGGGTGATCTGCGCCAAGTCTGCGCCAAGGGGAGGTCGCTTTTCAAAAGAAAACCGAAACTAAACTGAGTACCGTAATTGAGCATGCGTGAGCTAGGTGGCGCAAGCGGACGCCCGACACAAAGTACCCTGCATCAATCGTCCATTCGGTCTTGCATGGTTTTCCTCACCATCTTGCGTTTCGCGCTTTCGTTTTCTGCTAGCCTTGCCTGCCTGTCACCGTGGTCGCGCCACATCGGGTGTTTGCTCACGGCATGATGCTTTTGCTTCCGACGTCGAAGCAGCCGTAGTAGATGTTTATTATCTGCTCAAGAATTCTGCTGTGCAGAGTGCCTCAATCAAAGCTGAACAGGTAGCACTTGGGCTTCCTGAAAATATTTTTTTACGCCATTTAAGTTCAAGATGGCTTACGTTAGGGCCCGCTGTTGATCGCTTGATTGAGCAGTTCTCAGCTGTAAAGAATGTAGTCGTGTCTGACTCTGCAATTCGCTCAGGGGGAACACTGCGTGAGCGCCTGAGAAGGGCATTCTCCGACAAGGGCTTCTATGCAAGGCTGCTTTTTGTCAAGAATGCTTCTGAGATGTTCACTGGACTTTTGTCTTTGTTTCAAGGCACTGAACCCCGGGTGCACTTGCTTTATGATCAGATGGTGTCTCTCGTTCAGAAGATCTGTGGACGTCTCATGAGGACCGAGTCCTACCGTTCCAAGAAAGGCAAAGAGTTGCCTTTATTGCAGCCGCAGTCGCTTGCGAACTGGAAGGTGAAGGTAGAGGTTGGAGAGGACACAGGCCGCAATGTCGTCCTGGGAACCAGCAGAAAAACATGCATTCAGGTTGGGAGAACGAAGTTTTCACATCAAGTGCACCCAGTACCTCCTCTCACGGCTGCCGTTCGACATTGTAATTCTACGAGGCCTCCGCTGCCTTCATCCGGAGTCCAGGGAAAGTGAGTCTTCTTCCCGGGATTCGAGGCAGCTGGCTACGAAATTTCCGCATGTGATCCAGTCTCAAGACGTGTCAGCACTGATGGATGAGTACACGCTTCTTCAGCTTGAGCCCATTGAAGTGTGTTCGTCCTCAAGGGTTGACGAGCACTGGCAAAAGATTTTTGAGATAAAGAAAGCTGACAACTCTGCCAAATTTCCCCTCTTGTGTCGTGTTGTGAAGGCTTTGCTGTGTATCCCCACGGTATCGAAGACCTGGAAAGTGGATTTAGTGAGAATCGTCGATTCCTCCTCGAAAGAGCTTGGCTGACGATACAGAATTTTAATGGCATACGGCATATCGTTTCGTATGCGAAACGGTTTGAAGGAGACCCCACGCGTTTCAGTCTCACACCTGACGTCATCAAGGCAGTACGAAGCTCGTGCAAAAGATGCAGAGAGCGCATTGCAGCTGAAAAGGAGCTAGCAGTCAAGCGGCGACGTGATGAAGCCGTGCCTGGCACAAGTGATGGCGGTCAAAACACACTCCAGCAAGAAGTGGAGACAGCTAAGAAAATGCTTACGAACGCCGAGCTGCTGATCGGCCATGGTGTAAAGTCCAAGGACTTTGGAGACATAGAAAGTGGACACGCACTACTAGCCGAAGGAAAAGCCAGGCTTGCAGGAGCCTTGGAGAAAGTTTCTAAAATCAAAAAGAAAAACACCCGCTAGTCATAATGCACCTTTGTTTTGTGTACTTGTTTCATCAGTCGAGGACTGCTTCCATTTATATAACTAGTCAACATAATGCTGTGATACTACTAAGCTGGTCATTTTGGAATAAATAATATTATGGTCAGTTTGGTGCTTACATATTTATAGCGGGTACATATATATAATTTAAAGGAAGAAATGCAAAATGTGTCATGTCATTGGCATTTCAGTAACATGTTGAAAGACTCCCAGGTGCTCTAAATTGATCATAGTTTGTTTATTGCGATGTGAAAAGTGCCCCCTGTTTGTCCAGCACTTAAAGCAAATATTTTTATTTTGTTAGAAATATCTGCTCCAAAAGCCACATTTGCTGCTCCGAAACACTGTTTTGGCTACTCCAAAAGCCACTTTTGCTGCTCCAAAACACTCTTTTGGCTGCTCCAAAACGGCTTAGGCCAATCACATCACTGGACCGTGCTCCCCCGCTGAACACGATTTTCGACATCCGCACGCGATACTCGCACCCTCTGTCAATTCAACAAGGCGAGCAACTTGGTCCCGTGTTGTCGGCAATTCTTAGTAGCTCCTCTTAAGGGCTGCATTTTGCATGACACCACATTGGTACATTGGCAAGCATGAAGACATCAAAGTCTCGGTTATCCTCTGGTGGACTCCCTTTACGAAGGAACCTGGACGCACAAAGGCTTGCGGCAACCGGTCTTGTTTCTTCACAGAAGACAGGGCTTTCTTCAACCACACAAGGCTTTATGCGAGCTCATTCGAGTCTGAGAACATGTTTCTGGGTGGAAAGGATCGGACATCTAGGGATGTCTGATCCAAACAATACGTAGCTTCCGTGTGACGTCATTCGCGGCCATGCCAGTACTTTTTGTGCCACGAGCGTTTCAATAGTCCTTTTAGCTTCAGACTGCAGATGGTGCAGTTTAAAGAAACCAGTAACTAGAAATAACTATCGGTACCCAGCGATGGCGACGCTTGCGAGCTATGTATAGAATTTTGTCTCTCACAATATTTATATCTTGTGAGTAACAGAATTTTCAAACCTGATGTGTCGTCCATGCTTCTCTTCTAGGCCATTGTGTTCTATGGTAGTGAGCTTGAAGTTGGAGACCTCCCCTTGCCAAGGAAGGCAAAGCATGATTGGGTACTTCTTCATGAGGAATCGCCAAAGAACAACTTCCTCTTCTGCATGCCCAGTGTGAGCAGTCATTTCACTAAGAAAACCGTCCCCTTCGCCGGCCCCTCTAAACATGAATTTAATTTTGACAAACCAGTTGGATTGGTCGAGCAGAATTTATGCAGACTTCATAGTTATTAGGGATTCTTAACATTCATAAACTTTGAAGGCTGGGTGCTTGCCGGGACATGGGCCAAATTACATAGTCATGGTTAAAAAAAATGTGAATGACAGAGCTGCTATTAAATGATACCTACGGTACCTCAGAGCTCAAGTGAAGGAAAGCTCAAAACAAAGGAACAGTTCATCCTTTTGAGTTTTTCACCAAATACTTACTTGAATCTCTGTCTGCAGTCTCACCCCACTGGACCTTTTCAAAAACGGGCAACGCTTTTCTCGTGCCAAAAGGTATGTTCTGGGAGATGGCTGGTATGTTTTGGGAAATGGCTTGCACACATCATTCCATTATGTTGGTAGTCATTTATACGTCTTCTTGCTAAGAGAAACAAAATCAGTGGTGCAAAAATATGTGCCGTGGAAGGTACAAGCTCAGCGGCAAGGCCTCCACAATGGCAGCTGACACGACATCAATGCAAGCCATGAATAGAACCAGTTGCGGCAGACGACAAAGCCAACGCAGGGCCTTGTCGTTGAAGGGAAATTCTAGTTTCACAGTAACACTGAAGGTATGGTGTCTCAAGCATACTTTGTGACAGTAGTGAACCGCATGGCAAGCCTCGAGTTTGAACTTTTCCACTCTACTGAATATTGTTGATGCAATTTATCTGCCAAGGAACTGTGCTGAAATATTGTTCTCAGTGTAACACATTATAACTTCTTTTTTATTAAGGCACCTTGGAAGGGAATAAAATTTCATCTACATTGGGGATACAGCCACTGATGTCATTGCGACGGTTGCATGTAGACTCTTTGAAAGCTATTAAAGCTAGAAAGTTTATAAACTTTTTATAAAATGCATTTAGAAAAAAGATACCTGCCTTGTAAAAGGCACGTTCGGTTAACACTGTGGTTCTCCTTAGGGCCACTGCATTTGGGGTACCACGTTCGCGGCGAGACGCTCTACCGCAAAGCGGGTTCGTACTCGCGTGGCATGCTGCTCCTCGAGCGCAATGAGACACCAGTCACGTGGGTAACGGTGATAATCTCTGTTTATTTACAATACAAAACAAATAACAAAAAGACAGCGGCAATCAGCTGGTGAACGCCGTCGGTGTGGAGATCGCCCACGGCCGAACGGTCGTTCACAGAAATACAAAGGACGGGGTAAACGCTCACCGGTGCGCCGGACGGTTCCCCGTGTCGCCGCTGCCAAAATCCCAGGAAGAGAGAAGCCAGCTCCCGCTGTCCGCTGGTTTTAAGATAACAGCGGGGGCGAAGTGGACAATCAAGGAGCGACACGTCAATCTCCTTTGTGCGAGGGTTCGTTACGGAAATCGCCCGAAAGGGGGAGAGGAGGAAGCCACTGGATGGATGGATGGATGAATACGGCTGAGCCCTTTGGATCGGGCGGTAGCTTACGCCACCTAGCCATTTTGTCTTACCCTTTAAGCTTAGAATATTTAAATGTGAAAGCTATATTCACTCCGTACTGAAAAGAAAGTGAGGCTATAAATCCCCCTTGCCATCAGTTAATAAGAAAATGCCTAGTTTTCTCTCGCTTTCTGCCACCATTCACTTAATCTTTGCTTGGTAATCTCTACTGTCTTGAAATACACTTTTCCTTCGCTGTCTCTAAAACCCAATGACCTTATTAAATCTATGTTGTCTTCGGTATGCATAGGGTGAAGCCCTTTACAGTAGAGTATCAAGTGCTCAGTTTACCACTTACCACTTACAGTGGTAAGCAGCGCCACCTCTCGCTACGTCAGCGCGGCCGCCACGGCGCGCCAAAACGCTGACGCGACAGAATGTTGAGGGATCACAATCCCCACACTCCCCCCTCCTTAACCAATAGTCACCCGAAAACGGGTAGACTGACACAAACAAACACACATCTAACTAAAATAATAAAAAAAGAAAAAGGCCGCCAGTGGCCACAATGCCCGGGACAACCCCCCCCCCCCCCCCCGCCCCCCCCCCCCCCAGTCTCCTACGCTCACGTGGTCGCCCGGATCGTCCAGCAGGCCGCCACGAGCATCATGTACTTGGGGTTGAACTGGACGCAGTGGACGGGGCCCGTGTGATCGCAGTTGAGCACCGCCGTCCGCAGACCCCCCCCCCCCCCCCCCCCTCCCTCCGTCGTGCTCCACACGTGCACACGGCCGTCCGTCGACCCGCTGAAGCCGAACTGCGAGTCAGGGCTGAAGGAGGCATCCAGGGGCACCGCCTTGTTGCTGGTGTGTCCCGTGAGGCTCTTCTGGGGCACCGCCTGGAAGGCGTCGATGAGGTGGATGACCGCCCCGTTCAGTCGCACTCCTTGTCCTGGGGCAGCTTGAACGTGTTGAAGGGGCCCCTGTCGAAGGCGCGCAGGTCGTAGAGCTCGACCGGCTACGAGTAGAGCCGCACGGCGAAAATGATTCCCTCCGAGTCGAATTTGCTCTCGGGGCGTCCCGTCAGGTGCATCACCCCCTGGCAGACATGTACAAATTACTCAAAAAAGGTAGTTAAGTTAAGTTACTGAGTATCGACGCCAAAAGTAATTGGAGTAGAGTAGAAATTACACATTTGTAATAGTAATTGAGTAAACTACTAACTACTGGAAAAAAGTAGCGAGTTACTTTGAAGTTACTTTCGAAGTTACTTTTTTATATATTTGTGGTAGCAAAATGAACAGCAGTTTCGATTCGTGAAAAACCCTGCGAGCCTGAAATAAATGCGGTCATTTTATGACTTGCGTTTTCATCAAAATAGTTTATTCGCTCGCAGAAGCAATTTACTTTCAAAGTTATTGATAGGAGAGTTTTCGCCTTTTCCTCCTAACGACGTCCCCAGCTCAGCTAAAAAGACGTTCCACCGACGCGCGGGATGGAACGGCAGCGTTGAGTTTGAGAAACAGGCTGTGCAGGGTCGGGTAAGCGAGTGTTGGCATCTTAGGTGTCCATGACGAAACATGTGAGGTTTGCCTCGTTTGGGGGGTTGTATAACAAACTCTCCTCCTTTTGTCTTTTTCTTCGGCATGTTGAGATTGTTATGACTGGCCCCTCTTTATTCCCACGACGTTCGGAGAGTACGCTGAGCGAGTGCACCTAACCGTCAAGGGTTCAAGTCTCACGACACGACGATGAGATCATCCGGACGACTGCGCGTATCGTTGTAGTGCTAGTGCTACGCTACCGAAAAAAAAAGTTTTTTTTTTTTTATTTAACAGAAGATAAAACGAAGTATACTTCGCCGCTGACGCCGGGTCCAATAAAAGGAACTCCCAAGGGTGACTCGCAACCCTCGCCGGCGACTACGGTATCCTGACGCGCCTGACACACCTGACAAGTAAATCGTTTTCAACAAAGAGGAGGTCTCCCTGTCGTGGATGGTCGGAAGGGCTCGAAGGATTATGTGAACAAGCATTGACGCTCGTACAGTTGCAGCTGGAAGCGGGAATGTGCTCCCATGAGCGGATTATCCGTGTCAGCGTTTCTGTGCGGTGGAGTCCGGCTATGCAAGCGAGTATTCCCTGACGACGAGGCGACGATGGGAACAGGCGCCCAGCTGCGAGGTCGTGCCAGTGGCGCCACCTGTAGAACCCCCAAACCGCCCGAGTCAGAACTCACAAAGGGCAGGCAATATGAAAACAACAACCTTCGGAGTGCCCCCGTCTTTGCTTGCACGGTTGCAGCTGAAGGCGCGGCGCCTGCGTGCATTACCGGATTAGGTCAATACCCGACCAAGGCTTGTTAAGCATCTCTTCTTGCGTTCGTGCGCGTCGGTTTTATGTTTTGGCTGCTCATCGCCGCCTTGGCCCAATGACGCTTGTGATGCATTTTCTACGGCTGCGAGGTGGCCCCTTGTTCGGGAAGGCCGCTTCATCTGCCGGCGATTTCGAAAGTAGTTAGTAATTTGAGTAGAAGTTACCTGAAAAATGTAGTTAAAGTAAACTACTAATTACCCAAATAAAGTTGTAATTGAAAGTTACCAAGTTACTCGGAAAAGTAGTTAAACTACAGTAGTTTGAGTAGAGTAGTTGAACTACGTCCAAGTCTGCCCCCTGGCAGTTGGGGGAGCGCGGGTCCCACAGCCGCAGGGACTTGTCACGGGACGAACGGGAACAGCTGGTCCCTGGTCGGCGAGCTTTCCGACCGCGGCGGGGGTCCCGAAGATGATGAGCGGGCAGTCTCTGGCTGGATGTCGATCCCGAATGCCCACGAAAACGACGGGTTGCTGGTTTGGCCCGCGGCCGGCTGGGGTAGCGGGGCCGCCTGACGAGTCACGCGCAGCCATGGTCCATGAACGCCGCTCAACTGCCGTAGCCAGGAGACAGCAGCTCCCGAACGGGAGCTGCTGTCTCCTGGCCGAGAACTTCAACAGCGTGGTAAGTCGAGACGGACAGAACGAAAACTGGAGCAAAAGCGAGCGAGCGGTGAACCCGAGACGGTGGCCCTTCTGTTTGAGCGAGTGTGTTCAGTTAAAAATAAAAGTTTTGGGTTTTGTTCAAGACTGATTGATATCTCTGATGCCAAGAAGCAACGATTCCCACATGCATAGAAGGCAGCGAAAGCAGTCACTTAACGTCTCTGTAGACTTTTAGTTTCTCCACTTTGTCGCACCGAGCTTAATACAAAGAATGTACAGCCTTCGGGAATATGGAAAAGCGATATGACGATTTTATTTTAGGTGGCTACGGTAGATTTGCTTTGTCTAGGCACACATTGCTTGGGTTTGGGAATAAATAAAGGTTTGTTCTATTTTCTCCTTCAAAATAAAGCGCGTCCGGATAAGGCGGACTTGGCACCGCTGCATAAACAGCATCGGCGAATGTGTCTTTCATATTGCCAGAGACTGTACATGTTGTGCTAATGTCACCTTAGGTTCCAGGCCCGGCTCGCGAACTGTGCACTATACACGTGATTAGCGTAATCCAGTGCGAGCATGCACCTACTGCGGCCCATTCATTTTTTTTTTGTGCTTCCTGAATATATCGATTTGTTTCTCCGGTAAGTCGAAAAGCTGAACGCTTCTTGTCATTGTTTTAATTTTTTTTTAAACCGAGTCCTTTGACGTCCGCATCAAGGAGCCGTCCTGCGAACGAAAATTGTGTACTGTGGCGAGGTGCTCCAAGCCTTACAACCTGTGTATAACACAAACAGATATATGACACCTGTCTTGCTACATGAAGAGCTCGTTCGGTTTTCTCCGCCCTTTGTGCCCTGGCTTTAGACATCGGATAATGAAACATCCGCTGCACCGCTAACTATCAGCCTAAGGAATGTCAGTTTCCATCATTAAAAAATTAAGAAAATACATTATGTAGCCAAGCACGAGTGTTCTCAATCAAAATGAATTTACCCGCTGCATTTGAACGCACAAATAAGCAGTAAAGTCTTTGCAGCGAAGCCGACCTGCGGAAGCTGCGTTTGGCCGTTCTGAGAGCGTGGGAGCGATTTCGATCACTTCTAGAGAAGATACAAGAAAAAAAGGGCGAAATCGCATCAAGCCAATTGAAAGTTCATATGATCGGCAGCAATAATAAAAAGATTGAACGAAATAAAAAATGTCCCTTTTCGATAAAGTGGGTTCAAAATATCGGTTAATTTCATTTTCGACGATATTTCAAATTTTATATAAAAAATTCCGTGAAAATGAAATAAACTAAACTTATGCCCGTCGATATTCTATGTATAGGGCTACACCCGCGTAGTATTTGGTAAACGACAAATATAATAACTCATGAGTTACAAGACTCTGAAGTTGTCACCGCATTGTCACGTGGGAGCGATTTCGATCACTTCTAGAGAAGATACAACAAAAAAAGGGGGAAATCGCATCAAGCCAATTGAAAGTTCATATGATCGGCAGCAATAATAAAAAAATTTAACGAAATAAAAAATGGCCTTTTTCTATAAAGTGGGTTCAAAATATCGGTTAATTTCATTTTCGACGATATTTCAAATGTTATATAAAACATTCAGTGAAAATAAAATAAACTAAACTTAAGCCGGTCGATAGCCCATGTATAGGGCTACACCCGCATAGTATTTGGTAAGCGACAAATATAATAACTCATGAGTTACAAGGCTCTGAAGATGTCAACGGATTGTCAAAGAGACGATGTTTGTCATTTTTTACCTCAATAAACAAAAATACAAAAGTATTTTCCTTTGAACTAAAAAATATTCGAAATAACATACAAGGTCAGAAAAAACTTCTGTGAGTTTTGTATGCTTTCGGTATTCATACCAGCGCACAGAACTGGGTAGAAAAATCAAGGAGTAAAAAACAGATTTTCACTCTGCTCCACTCAATATTCTTTTGTGAAGCGAAATATTTTTTTAAAAAATTTTGAAAAACGGTTTTGTTCTTTTCGGAAACGGGGCAATCACATATATTTTTTAAAAAAAATCGAAAGACCCACCCCGACAAGCGTGTTCGATTTCAAATGAAACCACCCATATATATATATATATATATATATATATATATATATATATATATATATATATATATATATATATATATATATATATATATATATATATATATATATATATATATACCAGAGGTCGCCATATTAGGTTGCCCTCACTCACCCTCACCCTCAGAGCCATACTCACCTAAACCCCTCACTCACCCGCACCCTCACAGCTACACTCACCTTTAGCCCCTCACTCACCCTCATCCTCACAGTCACACTAACCTTCAGCCCTTCACTCAGCCTCACTAAACCTCACGGCCCTCATTCCCCTCACGCACTCATGGCCTTCACGCACCTCACGCACTCATTGCCCTCAGACCCCTCACGCACTCATACCCCTCACGCACTCACGCCCCTCACGCACTCACGGCTCTCACACCCTTCACGCACTCTGGCCCTCACGCCACTCAGGCCCGCTTCAGACAGGTCGATTTCGCCCAGCAACTTGACGTCGCAACACCAGCAACACGGGCCGCCCGCTGCAATTTGCCATGATCATCATGACATTTTATTTTTCTTGCACTATTTAGACACACAGTTGTGGGCGCCGCCACTTTTGGTTCGTACGCAGAGCAGACGCATCTGCCGATCGTTATGATTCAA